>CALSFV010000050.1:0-600000 GCA_943737045.1 Parapristionchus giblindavisi | reverse complement strand
GACTAATAGAAAAAATCTACCTGAGAATAAACCTATTTTTACGATCGCACCTCGGCATTTCGAGAGTGATGAAATCATTTCATCATCATAGGCAATAATCAATAACATACAAATTTTCTCCAATAGTTACACTATTTAATAAAACAAACCGGGAGCCGATCGGTTAAGTGCGAAGAAAGTTATAGCGATTCAAATTTTGGGGCCAGACTTTTGCACTTTACTGTATGTAAATACTAGAGTTGGCAATAACGCACTATTCATTGCGGGCCCGCAGAGCGGTGTAATTCATCGCGGGCCCGCAAACTCGAATGGTGCGGTGTAAAATCATTGCGGGCCCGCAATGGCATTGCGGGCCCGCAAAGTCCTTTTCCTCTCCGAGAGAATGAAGAGAGAAGGAAGAGGAGAGGAAAATGACTTTGCGGCCCGCAATGATTAATGATTTCACGGGGGGCGCCCGTTTCGGCAACGCCCGTTTCGGCAACGAGTTATAAATCGGTTGGGAGATGGTCTATGGAAACAAAAGTTGTACCATTGTTATCAGTAGTGGTGTACGGTATGGTGCTACCGTAACCGTCGGGAATCGTGAACTGATTTTTTTTCGTCGACCCATGACCCGTTCATGACCGATGGGGTTCATGGTTGAAAATGGCCAAAGTCGAAAAATTCATGATGACCCGAGATCAAATACTAGTTGCTATTATATCAATAGTGAGCCAACTTTTATCTTTCTGGATACCGTAACCCGTACAACCGTAATCTAGCTACCGTAACCGGCAATAATATGGCCAAATGCACTTCAAATCCTGGTTTGATTACGGTAGTTCGGGTTACGGTAACCAAAAAGATAAAAGTTGGCTCACTATTGATATAATACCAACTAGTATTCGATCTCGGGTCATCATGAATTTTTCGACTTTGGCCATTTTCAACCATGAACCCCGGGTCATGGGTCGACTAAAAAAATCAGTTCACGATTCCCGACGGTTACGGTAGCACCATACCGTACACTACTACTGATAACAATGGTACAACTTTTGTTTCCGTAGACCTTCTCCCAGCCGATTTATAACTCGTTGCCGAAACGGGCGTTGCCGAAACGGGCGCCCCCCGATTTCACACCGCATTGCGGGCCCGCAATCACTAGCAATGAAAAGCCAATTTCTTTGCGGGCCCGCAACGCCCGAATTGCCAACTCTAGTAAATACTGTCAGATTCTTGACTTATATATAATTACGCATTTGAATACCATTGATTAATCAGACTTGATTTTCATTGTGCAATTATTCATCCCCTAATGATATGCATCAGGATAATTCAACATACGAGTACACAGATTGGTGCGACAAAAATGGTCAACAATGCTCCCAGATTTGTATTAATGAAATCAGTAGGTACGGTATCTTGAGCGTTGCAGTTATTGATTAGGGTACGGTATCTTGAGAATTGTATGGTGCGGTATATTGAGTTCTATAGTTATTGATTTCTGTATCGATTGATCGATTGCAGATACGTATGCCAGTGCGTAGTCGGATACGAGCTAGTCAACGACTTACACACGTGCTATCTGGCTGGAATGGGATTCGACGGAGTACTGTCTCTATCAGTGGCTGCCGAGGTAAACGGTACTTACTGGGTGCTGTATTATGACTGTTGATTGATTGTAGATTCGTTCACATCCTCTATTTTCTCCATCTTATTCAAGCCATATTTATGAAACAATATCAACCACCAATGGAACAATTAAGAGCTTGGCTCTTTTCATAAAACACAACAAGATCTTCGCTGCCATAACGCAGGTCAGTATATATCACGCGTGTCGCGTAAGAATCGAATAAACGGGGGGGGGTGACATTTCCGCAACCGACATTTCCGCAACGGCATTTCCGCAACCGACATTTCCGCAACGGGGAATAACTCGGCTCGTCGGGGTCCTAGAACCATGGGATGGGTATCATTGTGATCAGCATCGGTAACACTATCATGTCACATATTGATCTTTGATCTTTGCTAACTCCGCTCCATTTTTGCAATGAGGCGTGATTTCGCTCAAAATCATCCAAGACGAGCGGGAAGGGTATCGTTCGACTCCTCATCACCTGTATATATCCAACCAATAATTGACCTTTGATCTTTTCCAACTCGGCCACACATCGGCAACGAGAACCATCAGTCCGAAGTCGGTACCATATCCGGAACCATGTGAAACCGAGGTCCTAAAATGGATGTAACGCTCGAATGTTAATGCAGGGTGGAGCCTTGCATCACCTAACTTGATGTGGTTTGCCGATCGCCAAAGAGCCCCTCAGAGACCCAGGTCTCTCAACTTGCTGTCAAGACCTTCGCGACACGCCCACACGCGTCCACGCGATGGTGAGCTACCGTAATCTACCGTAACCCTGTTCGGTGGGTCAGATCAAGTGCCATGGGTCAGATTTCACTAAAAATTGTCGGAATAGCCGCAACGTGTGCAATATCATTATTAGTTATTGCGGACTACCGTAATCTACCGTAACCCGGTTCGGTGGGTCAGAATAAGTGCGGTGGGTCAGATTTCAGTATAAATTGCCCAAATGGTTACTATGTGCGGGGTATGACTATGAGTTATTGTAAACTACCGTAATCTACCGTAACTCGGTTCGGTGGGTCAAATTAAGTGCCATGGGTCAGATTTCACTAAAGATTGTCGGAATAGCCGCTACGTGTGCAATATCATTATTAGCTATGGCGGACTACCGTAATCTACCGTAACCCGGTTCGGTGGGTCAGATGAAGTGCGATGGGTCAGATTTCAGTGTAAATTGTCCCAATGTTCACTATGTGCGGGGTATGATTATGAGTTGTTGTAAACTACCGTAATCTACCGTAACCCGGTTCGGTTGGTCATATCAAGTGCGGTGGGTTCTCTCACATACACTAAAAACAAAACTAAACAGCTGGTGTTTTTAAGTTGCATCAAGTCAGAAAGGCGAAAAATCGTTAATAAAATCAGTTTTCGATTCATATCTCAAAAATGGTTGTTGTTGAGAATGCGAAGCACTAAGACAATTTTGTCAGGTTGGTCGAGTTACATGGTTTAAATATGCTAATGAGTACATTAACATAAGTTTGAGCTGATTTTCAACCAAAAATATGATTTGAGAGAAAATTGCCCAGGACGATGATATACAGTATCACTATTGGCGGACAGAGTTGGGTTAAATGATATATCAGGATACCCCAATTCGAGGACGGGGAATCCGAATCTGCAATAAAACTCTTATCCTTTAGAGAAAAATTTCGAGAAACATCGCATTTTGTATGCAAAAAAACAGTTTTCATACAATAACACGTGAAGAACAACATTTTCGACCATATCCTTAGTTGAGTTATTTGTAGTGGAGGTCATTTGGGACCGAATTAAAAAAATTTAACACGGTTGCTCAAAAACGAAGCGAGTTACACTCGTTTGAAGTTGATGTTAAAAAAATTGCATAATTATGCAAATTACGAAAAACAAAATTTCAAAATGTTGTTTTCGCACTCAGTTAGGCCAGTCTAACAACTATCAATAAAAAAGGAGGAAAATTATTTTTTTCTGTGCAATGGCTTCATACACTTTTACAGGAGATCCGTGACCGTGCAAAAGTCTGGACGCAAAATTCGAATTGTTATAACTTTCTACGTCCTTAGCCGATCGACCTCGGTTTAATTTTATTATATAGTATAAAAATTGGAGAAAATTTTGATGGTATTACCTACACTGATGAAATGATTTCATCATACTTAAAATGCCGATGTGTGATCGAAAAAATAGGTTTATTCTCAGGTAGATTTTTTCTGTGAGCCCAATTTATTTATTAGGAACAACTACCAGTGAACATTTTAAGCCATTAACCTCGTTGATTGCATACCGCTCCGAGGAATTATCTAATTTCGCCTGACCCATTAAAATTTTAAAAAATGTCATAACTCAGTCCGTAGTTGAGCTACAGGCCTCCGATTCAACAAGTATTATCGCATAGTCATGGGGCATCACCATGCCAATTTCGGAAGGTTTCCGGCTCTTGAAGAGAAAATTCGAAAAAAAAACCCAAACCATATTTTGGGCATACGGTATTTCCCAGCCGGTCTTTCTAAAAACCTAAAATTTTGCCATGACGTGCGTAAACATCTACCTAACACATCTACAAAGTGGCGAGACTACAGCAATTCAATTACGACTTTGCCAATAAAAATACCATTTACATTGAAAGTGCACGGAACCTAACTTCTTTCGCTATGGAGAATTATTACTGGTCTATAACACAGTATTTCATATCAATTTTGATCGGATTTTGAACCAGGTGTTTAATAAGCACATTTCCTACAAGTATCCTGAATTTATTTCCACTATTGGACATTCCACCTTTTTTATCTGTCTCTTTTCTCGCAAAAGTCCACTTTGACTTCCAATGGCATTTGTATGGGTAAAGTCGTAATTGAATTGCTGTAGTCTCGCCACTTTGTGGATGTGTTAGGTAGATGTTTAGGCACGTCATACCAAATTTTTAGCTTTTTTAGAAAAACCGGCTGGGAAATACCGTATGCCCAAAATATGGTTTGGGTTTTTTTTCGAATTTTCTCTTCAAGAGCCGGAAACCTTCCAAAATTGGCATGGTGATGCCCCATGACTATGCGATAATACTTGTTGAATCGGAGGCCTGTAGCTCAAGTACGGACTGAGTTATGACATTTTTATAAACTTTTAATGGGTCAGGCGAAATTAGATAATTCCTCGGAGCGGTATGCAATCAACGAGGTTAATGGCTTAAAATGTTCACTGGTAGTTGTTCGTTCCTAACAAATAAATTGGGCTCACAGAAAAAATCTACCTGAGAATAAACCTATTTTTTCGATCACACATCGGCATTTTAAGTATGATGAAATAATTTCATCAGTGTAGGTAATAATTGATACCATCACAATTTTCTCCAATGTTTATACTATATAATAAAATTAAACCGAGGTCGATCGGCTAAGGACGTAGAAAGTTATAACAATTCGAATTTTGCGTCCAGACTTGCACGGTACTGTACAGTGTAGGCAACAAGTCTCCGGACACTTTTACATTTTTTTATAACTTTTGATTCAGGAAAGCAATCAAGCTGATCTTTTCAGTCAATGTATAGAATTTATTAAGGAATACAACCATGATGTGTTAGTGATATCATATTAGTTCATTTTTGCGTAGTAATGACGCAATCGAATTTCACTTTTTTGAAAAAAAAATTTCTTTAGTCAAAAGTACTGTTCTTCTGAAACATTGTGAGAGTGTAGAACTCCACTATGGCTGCACAGTCAAACAATCCGGAATTGCTCCGACCCGGATTTCAAGCTGTAGCAGCGTCGCAACTTTGACCACCAAAATTTATAACTCACCTTCTAGATGTGCTAACAGCCCGTTCAAAGTATTAAAATGATGCTAGTGACGAGTCACGTTTATGACCATATTACGGTATCCATAGCTCATAGCTCGCCATTTGCCCTCAGGGCATGAAATAATTTTTTTTGTTGGGAGGACCGAGTTTGAGACCCTACCGTTCAGAAGGCAGGTCTTCTAAAATTATGGTTCCTGCGCAAGCAGCTTTGCAATGTATCATATATTTATTTCCCTAATTTTGGTTTGGTGCCGATTCGTTTCAGACCCGTAGCAAAAGTTATGCTGAGGTCTACTCGGTGTGCGCTCTTGTGCCTTCTCTCTCATTGCTCTCATCCCTGGGCCTCTATTGATGAAATCTCTTATTTGCAAAGCACCAATGCATGTTAGAGATGTTCATAAAAGTTTTTACACTATTGCTGAACTTCGATCTTTGATCTTTGGATTTTGATCTTTGATCCCAGAAACCGAGTAGACCCCAGCATAACTTTTGCTACGGGTCTGAAAGGAATCGGAACCAAACCAAAATAAAGGAAATAAATATATGATACATTGCAAAGCTGCTTGCTCATAAACCATAATTTTAGAAGACCTGCCATCTGAACGGTAGGGTCTCAAAATCGGTCCTCCCGACAAAAAAAATTATTTCATGCCCTGAGGGCAAATGGCAAGCTATGGATACCGTAATATGGTCATAAACGTGACTCGCCACTAGCATCATTTTAACAGTTAGAACGGGTTGTTAGCACATCTAGAAGGTGAGTTATAAATTTAGGGAGTCAATGTTGCGACGCTGCTACAGCTTGAAATCCGGGTCGGAGCAATTCCGGATTGTTTGACTGTGCAGCCATAGTGGAGTTCTACACTCTCACAATGTTTCAGAAGAACAGTACTTTTGACTAAAGAAATAAATTTTTTCAAAAAAGTGAAATTCGATTGCGTCATTACTACGCAAAAATGAACTAATATGATATCACTAACACATCATGGTTGTATTCCTTAATAAATTCTATACATTGACTGAAAAGATCAGCTTGATTGCTTTCCTGGATCAAAAGTTATAAAAAAATGTAAAAGTGTCCGGAGACTTGTTGCCTGCACTGTATGTATACAGTAGCGCCGGAAAGTCAAAATACACTTTTTTTTATTTCTGGTGTAAGTTGAGATATCAAGCTGAAACTTGTACAGTCGCGCCGGAAAGTCAGTGCCAACTTTTTGTTTTTGTTATATTTTGTGAACCAATCGTGTTATCGGGACGTTCTCGCGAGTTCTTATGGGAAATTTATCGAGGAATCCGACCCTGATATTGACGAGTCATGAAAAATTCTCATTATTGCGTAATGATGACGCAATCGAAGTGCACTTTTTTGAAAAATCATAACTCAAAGGAAAATTTTTTTCCAGCCTACCGTTCTTCTAGAAGTTTGAGATCTTCGTGTCGGCTACACAGAAAAATTTTTTTAGATTGCTGCGATTTTTTTCAACCGCGGCGGCCTTGCTGCAAGATGGCGGCTGCAAACTCATATCTCAGCTCCAAGACATGCTAGAGACTCGTTCTTGGGATCAAAATGATCCTGATCATGTCCCAAATATTCCCTGAATGTATGGTCTTGATCGGACCACAATTGCCTTCAGTACACCAAAAAGTCATTTTTTTGCGATGACCTCACTTTGAGGGCCTACAATTATGAGAGTGATTTTTCTAAAAATGTGGTTCTTGTGCTAAAATGTGCCAAATCCATCCCAGAAGTCATCCTCACACTTTGGTGAAAGCAGCTTGCTTACCAGTTTCACGGCAAGCGTCAAGCGAGAACGCACTCGTTACGGCGGCGCACCTCCAGCCCTTTCCCTCCCTCCCCTTCTCTCTCCCTTATAAGGGGAGCGGCGCGCGCACGCGCAGTGAGTGTGTGCGGTAAAGACGGATGTGGCACCGAGGGTTTGCAAGATGGGTACACCCAAACTCGTAGACATATTCTATGATGGAATTGGCACATTTTAGCACAAGAACCACATTTTTAGAAAAATCACTCTCATAATTGTAGGCCCTCAAAGTGAGGTCATCGGAAAAAATGACTTATTGGTGTACTGAAGGCAATTGTGGTCCGATCAAGACCATACATTCAGGGAATATTTGGGACATGGTAAGGATCATTTTGATCCCAAGAACGAGTCTCTAGCATGTCTTGGAGCTGAGATATGAGTTTGCAGCCGCCATCTTGCAGCAAGGCCGCCGCGGTTGAAAAAAATCGCAGCAACCTGAAAAAATTTTTCTGAGTAGCCGACACGAAGATCTCAAACTTCTAGAAGAACGGTAGGCTGGAAAAAAATTTTCCTTTGAGTTATGATTTTTCAAAAAAGTGCACTTCGATTGCGTCATCATTACGCAATAATGAGAATTTTTCATGACTCGTCAATATCAGGGTCGGATTCCTCGATAAATTTCCCATAAGAACTCGCGAGAGCGTCCCGATAACACGATTGGTTCACAAAATATAACAAAAACAAAAAGTTGGCACTGACTTTCCGGCGCGACTGTACATGATGTACCCACAGTATCAACGTATTCGATCCTCTTATAGGTCTCACAGGCCTTTCTGGTTATCGCATAGTGATGACGCAACCGAGCAACGCTTTTTCGAAAATTCATTATTCTTTCAGCGATTTTTTCGTGCTCGGCAAACTTAGTGAGCATCGAGAGAACTACAAGGTCTATCCAGAAAAAAATTTTCTGGTTGCTGCGAATTCGGGTATTGGCTGCAGACTTGCTGCAATTTCGCTGTCGCAAAATCATATCTCGGATTCTAGATGAGCTTGCAACGCGTTCAAAGCAGCAAACTGATTCTCTCTGTGTTTCCTGATAAACCTATAAGTATGGTAGAGCCAGCTCATCATTCATCTTCATGGATCGAAAAAGTCACTTTTTTACAAGACCCAAATTTGAAAAATCACAATTCTGAGGGCGGACCTTGTAAGAATCTGTTTTTTTGGATAGGAATGTTGAAAATATATTGAATAATCGATTCCCCGTTTTTTAGAGCGATTGCTTATCTTTCTTGCCTGCTGCAGTCGATTATCTGAAGGATAGTCGTTTAGGCCGCGCTCCCTTCTCATCTCGCGACCCGGTTGCGTCATCACTATGCGATAACCAGAAAGGCATGTGAGACATTATAAGAGGATCGAATACGTTGATACTGTGGCTACATCATGTACAAGATTCAGCTTGATATCTCAACTGACGCCAAAATTACACCAGAAATAAAGTGTATTTTGACTTTCCGGCGCTACTATATGAGAGGATGTCTGAGGGAATTGACATTTTGACCGGGGGTTGTAACATAGCGAAAAATAAATATTTTTGTTTGATGTGGAATAAAATAATACACTACCAGGTGACCTCAGTCACACATATGAGAAAGTTTGATTTTGTGTCTGAAGGTTACTGTAAGCGAAAATGTACATTTGGTCGAAAAAATTATTTCGGTTCCCAAGCATCCGATCGACTCGGGAGTGGTACCAATCGATTCCTCGAGCGAATACAAGCAACTTTTACTGGGATCGCTTTTTAGTCAGGACTTCGAAGAATCGAGTTATTACGAAAATAAACTTTTGAACGTTAATTTCTATGCGACGGTTCTCTAGGAGGAAGAAATTAAATTTACTTAAATCGTTCTACACTTCATTACCTACCTTATATTTAAATATGAAGGCAAACAAACCTGGTCAAATTTGGTTACGAATGCAAAATATGACAGCAACTCGGTAAAAAGTCACTTCACGATCCTTAGTGCGCTTGTCATACTGTCGACACCAGTCTCTTTTCACGCCTCTATGCCCGGACTCCCCACATAGGTTTAATTTATTTCGTTTTTACATGTTTTTTTACTTAAAATTAAAACGCACAATATGGGGGAAAACATTTAAAAACGGAATAAATTAAGCAAAAATGAACCAATTAATTGGGCGGGGTATAGAGCCGTGAATAAGACAAAATGCTCTGGCGTTTGAATCCATGCATGATTCAAGTAAAATTCGTGCAATTAATGATAAGATATACATGTAGCATGGAAAATACTCGAATCATGCATGGGTTATCCGTGATCATGCGTGGATTTTGAGACTCCATGCAAGATCACGGGAAATCTATACACGATCACGAAGAATCCATGTATGATATCGAACCGTGGATAGCCCATGTATGATCATGCATTTAATGTCGATTCATGCATGATTATACTCGTATCCGTGATCATGCATGGATTTCAACACCAGAGTGACAAGGCACCAAAATAATATCGTGAAGTAGTCTTAGACTGAGTCACTGTCATATTTTGCGTTCAAATACAAACTTGACCTCTTTTGTTGGTCTTCATATTTTAATATAAGGTTTGGTATTAGATATAGAACGATTTAAGCATATTTACTTTCTTCCTTCTTTAAAAAGGTTCTATAGCAATTGGTGCCCTGTCATATTTTCTTATTCACAGCTCTATACCCGGCACCATTAATTGGTTTATTCTTGCTCAATTTGTTCCGTTTTTAAATGTTTCCCCCCTAGTGTGTGTTTTAATTTTAAGCAAAAAAAGCATGTAAAAACGAAATAAATTAAACCTATAGGGGAGTCCGGGCATAGAGGCGTGAAAAGAGACTGCTGTCCACAGTATGACAAGCGCACTAAGGATCGTGAAGTGACTTATTTACCGAGTTGCTGTCATATTTTGCTTTCGTAACCAAATTTGACCAGGTTTGCTTGCCTTCATATTTAAATATAAGGTAGGTAGTTAAGTGTAGAACGATTTAAGCAAATTTAATTTCTTCCTCCTAGAGAACCGTTGCATAGAAATTAACGTTCAAAAGTTTATTTTCGTAATATCTCGATTTTTCGAAGTCCTGACTAAAAAGCGATGGGAGTAAAAGTTGCTTGTATTCGCTCGAGGAATCGATTGGTACCACTCCCGAGTCGATCGGATGCTTGGGAACCGAAATAATTTTTTCGACCAAATGAACATTTTTGCTTACAGTTACCTTCAGACACAAAATCAAACTTTCTCATATGTGTGGCTGAGGTCACCTGGCGGTGTACTATTTTATTCCACATCAAACAAAAATATTTATTTTTCGCTATGTCACCTCATATGTGAGTTCCCTCAGACAGGCTCTCATATATATATATATATATATATATATATATATATATATATATATATATATATATATGTATACTGTATATTGGCGGGAAAGTCTTTGTCCATGGTTTCCTATTTTCACTGCTCGTCGCAGATACTTTTTGGCGTTACCTCATTCCTAGTGAATAACAAGCAGTGAAGGGCTTTTGCAGTCAGCAACTCCCCATTCACTTCGGAATCGCGAACTGATTTTTTTCAATTAACCCATGACCCGGGGTTCATGGTCGAAAATGGCCGAAGTCGAAAAATTTATGAAACTCCGGAACCAAATACTAGTTGCCATTATATCAACAGTGAGCCAACATTTATCTATCTGGATATCGTAACCCGAACTACCGTAATCTAGCTACCGTACCCTACAATATTATAGTGAAATTCACGGCAAATTCCAGTTTGATTACGGTAGTTCGGGTTACGGTATCCAGAAAGATAAATGTTGGCTCACTGTCGATATAATGGCAACTAGTATTTGGTCCCGGAGTATCATGAATTTTTCGACTTCGGCCATTTTCGACCATGAACCCCGGGTCATAGGTCGATTGAAAAAAATCAGTTCGCGATTCCCGACGGTTACGGTAGCACAATACCGTACACTCCCACTGATAACAATGGCACAACTTTGGTTGCCATACGCCAAATCCTAACCGATCTATGATCCGTTGTGCAAATGATCGTTGTGCAAATGATCGCCCCCCCGTAACTAGCACTATCCGCATCCGTCAACTTATACTTTACCACTTCCTATCCGACACCAAGATGAACGATTCGGAGACCCTCCTGAAGTATGTTTATGACACACATGCCCACACTACAACACCATCGAGAATTGGTTTCATGGCTTCAAATAAGACGGCTTTCCTTCAATGAACAGGTTCGATCTGGGAGCCCCTGTGAGTTGGATTTGGATACGTTGAAGAAAGTTGTGGAAACGGACCCATTCCAATGTGCCCGTGAAATGGCCACTACACTTGAAGTTCACCATAGCACATTCGAAGAATGCCCGGAATCCATTGGTATAGGAAAAAATTTCATTCGATTCATACTCCTTGAAATGACCCTAGCCAAACTTGATCGTCGATTCGATGATTCCATTAAACTCCTCACTCTCCAAACTGGGGATCGATAGCTGGACCGGCTCATAATGGGGGATGTAAGGTGGGTCCTCTACGAAAACAACCACATGGGAGCCCATTGGGTTGAAGAAGGAGAGACCCCAGGGGATGTCTCCAAACCGAACCAGCACACCAAGAAAATCATGCAGTCAGTGAGTTGGGGAGAGCATGGTATGATCAGCTGGTAGCTGTTCCCCGAGGGCATGATAAGTACTGGGGCCAAGTACATCACACAACTATGAAATCTGAAGAATACAGTTGATCATTCAAACCAGAAGGACAAGAAAGTGTATTATCATCATGATAACGCCTGTTACTATGTCTCCATTATAGTCAAGAAGAAACTGGCTGGATATGGATGGATGGTTCCCCTTCACCCACCGTATTCTCCAGGTTTGGCCCTGCCGTATTACAGGCCTTTCGCAGACCTGGCCCATGCTCTTCGAGATAGGGCCTTCAATTAACGAGAAAGTGTCGAGGCTGTACTCAAGCAATACTTTGCTTTGCGCCCAGCTGGGTTCTACAGGGACGAGTTCCATAAAATGGTGGAACATTGCACATAAGTTGTCAATAATGATGGCACGTATATTTGATCTCGTGTTATCGTTCCTTCGAAGAAATAAAGTTTTCAAAAATAGACAAAGACTTTCCCGCCAACCTAATCATGAAATTAGCAATGGAATAAGAGAGCATGTCTGAGGGAATTGACATTCTGACCGGGGGGTGCGGAAATAGCAAAAAATAAAATTCTCTGTTTAATGTGTAATATAATAGTGCACTACCAGGCGACCTCAGCAGTGCATATGAGAAAGTTTGATTTTGTGTCTGAAGGTTACTGTAAGAGAAAATGTTCGGTAGGTCAAAAAAATTATTTCGGTTCCCAAGCATCCGATCGACTCGGGATTGGTACCAATCGATACCTCGAGCAAATACAAGCAACTTTTACTCGGATCGCTTTTTAGTCAGGACTTCGAAGAATCGAGTTATTACGAAAACAAACTTTTGAACGTTAATTTCTATGCGACGGTTCTCTAGGAGGAAGAAATTAACTTTGCTTAAATCGTTCTACACTTAATTACCTACCTTATATTTAAGTATGAAGGCAAACAAACCTGGTCAAATTTGGTTACGAAAGCAAAATATGACAGTAACTCGGTAAAAAAGTCACTTCACGATCCTTAGTGCGCTTGTCATACTGTAGACACCTGTCTGTTTTCACGGCTCTATGCTCGGACTCCCCCTGTAGGTTTAATTTATTTCGTTTTTACATATTTTTTACTTAAAATTGACACACAATAGGGAGAAAACATTTAAAAATAGAATAAATTGAGCAAAAATAAACCAATTAATGGGGCCGGGCATAAAGCCGTGAATAAGACAATATGCTGTGGCGTTTGAATCCATGCATGATTCAAGTAAAATTCGTGCAATTAATGACATGATCTAGCATGGAAAATACTCGAATCATGCATAGGTTATCCGTGATCATGCGTGGATTTTGAGACTCCATGCAAGATCACGGAAAATCTATACACGATCACGAAGAATCCATGCATGATATCGAACCGTGGATGTGTATTATCATGCATTTAATGTCGAATCATGCATGATTATACTCGTATCCGTGAGCATGCATGGATTTCAACACCAGAGTGACAAGGCACCAAAATAATATCGTGAAGTAGTCTTAGACTGAGTTACTGTCATATTTTGCGTTCAAATACAAACTTGGCCTCGTTTGTTAGTCTTCATATTTTAATATAAGGTTTGGTATTAGATGTAGAACGATTTAGGCATATTTATTTTTTTCCTTCTTTAAAAAGGTTTTATAGCAATTGGTGCCCTGTCATAATTTCTTATTCACAGTTCTATACCCGGCACCATTAATTGGTTTATTCTTGCTCAATTTATTCCGTTTTTAAATGTTTTCCCCCTATTGTGTGTTTTAATTTTAAGTAAAAAAAACATGTAAAAACGAAATAAATTAAACCTATAGGAGGAGTCCGGGCATTGCGCCGTCAAAACAGGCAGGTGTCTACAGTATGACAAGCGCACTAAGGATCGTGAAGTGACTTTTTTAACCGAGTTGCTGTCATATTTAGCTTTCGTAACCAAATTTGACCAGGTTTGTTTGCCTTCATATTTAAATATAAGGTAGGTTATTAAATGTAGAACGATTTAAGCAAATTTAATTTCTTCCTCCTAGAGAACCGTCGCATAGTAATTAACGTTCAAAAGTTTATTTTCTTTATAACTCGATTCTTCGAAGTCTTGACTAAAAAGTGATCCAAGTAAAAGTTGCTTGTATTCGCTCGAGGAATCGATTGGTACCACCCCGAGTCGGTCCGATGCTTGGGAACCGAAAAATTTTTTTTGACCTACCGAACATTTTCTCTTACCTTCAGACACAAAATCAAACTTTCTCATATGCACGGCTGAGGTCGCCTGGTAGTGCACTATTATATTCCACATCAAACAGAGAAATTTATTTTTTGCTATTTCCTCTCATATGTGAGTCCTCTCAGATAGTCTCTCTTAATATATACATGGAGCACCGGTCAAAAGTCTATCCACTTTTGCTTTTTTCGTCATAACTTTTTTCAAACTCAACCGCTCCTGTCCTGCTTTTCAGGGATTGTTTTGAAAGGAATTCCACGTGTTTTACATAACAAATTATACCGGGTGAACTCTTGCGGTGAAATTTATTTCGAATTTATCAAAAGTCACATAAGTGAGATTTTCGTTTTCTTCGTTTTCTTCTTTTTTTTTCTCGAGTTTTTTCGCTTATTTCGCTACCCATGTGTGTTATATCATTTTAAAACAATTTAACGGCCTCTCGGGAGCAATATTCCACCGATATCCGTACTAGAATCCTTTCGTCGTGAAGGTTAGGTCGCTCCGTCCGCAGCCCCCTTTCGCAGCTGTTCCGGATGACTGTTTCGACCAAGGTCATCAAATCTCCAATTCGTGTACGAATCATCAGAAACATGTTTTCGTCTGAGAATTCGACCTACTACCACTGTTGTGGAGTCCAATGCAGATCGTTGATGTTGTGGGGTTGTTTCGCTGTAGATGGGGTTGGTCCCCTGGACCATTTGAAGGGAATTGTAAAGAATTAGGACTACGTAAATATCCTAGAAACCCAGTTCGTTTCCTCAAACGAATTTTCACCCAAATTAGAATCTTCACATATCTCAATGTGGTGAATCCGCCAGTTCTCACTTGGTGTCGATTAGAGATCCGCATTCGTGCAATTACACGACCGGTCGACCAATGTTCGACGTTAAAATGGTGAAAAGTCATTCTGCGCGATTTTGATTTTGAAAAGTCGCGCATTTAGGTATCATTTTCAAGCCATTTTCAGGCTTTATATCGGTTGTTTTTAACCGCAAATTCAATGGAAATAAAATAAAATGAGTCGACAGCGCGACTTTGCATGAATCATTTTTTTTTAAAATTATCAAAAAAAAATCGTTTAGTAATTCTATTAGATCAATTATATGTTGCTCCTCTTCTTAACTTAACTTTTTCGATTTTCACTATATTTATGCTGCCCCGTTGTGGCATAGTAAATTATGTATCCAACCATTTTTTCTTGTTTGTGTCCTATATATTGTTCATTATGTACCAGCATAATAAAGATATTATTAAGAGGCATGTTCGTTAAGACTCGATCATATTCGACCACACCCGGACACGTTGCGCTAGCAATGAGAACAGGGTGTCCATACTTGGTTTGTTAGGAGTGTCACCGGCCCTTACTACACAAAACAGTAGAAATTTCCTGTTTGTGCCCTCAGGCTATAAGAAAAATTAATTTAAGTGCGAAAACGTTTAAAAATCATAATTTCTCAAATTGTTGAGATAAAGTCTAAATACCATTTGCGATGCGTCTAGGGTGCACAGACCTTGCTAATTCACTATTAGCATCCAATGCGCGTTGATTCCTAAACCACTTTTTTACTCAAAATTTTGGTTTTTTCGGACAAATTATAGCTTGTTGTAAATTGCTGCAGAGTTTTTCGACTAGGTATTGTAGCCTGAGCAGTTCTGCATCGATTTCACTTAAAACTGGGTTCTACACGTTAGACACAGTTTTTCGCTCGAACTTCCAACATCGATGGTTTTCCCGTACAAATACTGTATTTTCCAAACAATTGGTGCGGAATTATGGCCTACTCAAAGTTGACGCCTATCACTTGGATCAATTTGAAAATATCGATTTTCATGACCCGGGGGTCATGGTCCGACAATTTCAAAATTTCTCAAGTTTGAAATGTTTTCATTTATGCGACTTATTGTGAAGTACTAATGATGTGAATAATATTCAGCCAATGCTCAATGGCTAATCTCTCCTTTCAATCAATTTTTCGAAAATTTTCATTCTGATTGCGTGCGAAAATTCAGAATCGTGTTTGAATCAGTTTCCAACTTGCTTTCTGTGACATTCTGTGATAGTATATGAAAATCTTTAATTTCGGAAAATTCATATTTTTTTACCATGACCCCGGGGTCATGGAAATCGATTTTTCAAAAGTGAGCCGAATGCCGGGATTTCAGTTCTACTATGTTTACTCATCATGAAATTTCACATTGTCATTGTCATTTGCTCATTGTCGCAGCATTCGAGTCGACAAACTGCAATATTTCAGAAATTTGCAAAAAAAAGTAGGCACTCAAATATAATTTTCTGAATTTTCGAAAATTAACGATTTTCATATTGATTATGTACATTGCAAAGTACTATCACAGAATGTTACAGAAAGCAAGTTGGAAACTGATTCAAACACGATTCTGATTTTTCGCACGCAATCAGAATGAAAATTTTCGAAAATATGGTTGAATTGAGAGATTAGCCATTGAGCATTGGCTGAATATTATTCACATCATTATTACTTCACAATAAGCCACATAAATGAAAACATTTCAAACTTGAGAAATTTTGAAATTTTCGGACCATGACCCCGGGGTCATGAAAATCGAAATAATCAAATTGATTCAAGTGATTTGCTTCTTGTGTCATGTTACTCGTCTCACCTCGAAACTTTGAGTAGGCCACAATTCCGCACCAATCGTTTGGAAGATACAGTATTTGTACGGGAAAACCATCGATGACGGAAGTTCGAGCGAAAAATTCGGCAACTGGGTCTAACGTGTAGAACCCAGTGTTAAGTGAAATCGATGCAGAACTGCTTAGGCTACAATACCTAGCCGAAAAACTCTGCAGCAATTTACAACAAGCTATAAGTTGTCCGAAAAAACCAAAATTTTGAGTCAAAAAAGTGGATTAGGAATCAACGCACATTCGATGCTAACAGCGAATTAGCAAGGTCTGTGCACCCTAGACGCATCGCACATGATATTTAGACTTCATCTCAACAATTTAAAAAATTATGATTTTCAAAAGTTTATTTTTGAAATTAATTTTTCTTATAGCCTGAGGGCACAAACAGGAAATTTTTTACTGTTTTGTGTAATAAGGGCCGGTGACACTCCTAACACCCAAGTATGGACCCCCAGTTCTCATTGCTAGCTCAACGTGTCCGGCGGGTGGTCGAGTCTTAACGGCCATCTCTCTTAATACCGTGCGCGCGATTTCTCATTCATTAATTAGTGAGAAATCGTTTCTGAGCGACCGCACGTTTGCGGATCTCTAGTGTCGATTGCAGTGAGCCTCGAGTTCTCCACCACGCAGTGTGAGCACGGATTAGAGTCTTGATGACCTTGGGAATAGTCGAAACAAACATGTGGAACAGCTGCGACAGGGGGGTGCGGACAGAGCCATCTGTCGTTCACGACGAAAAGATTCTAGTACTGATATCGATGGAATATTGCTCCCAAGCGGCCGTGACATGGTAGTAGGGTTGCAGGAGGGGGGCGATCGATTCGGCAACGATCGTTTCGGCAACGGATCATAAATCGGTTGGGAGATGGCCTATGGCAACAAATGTTGTACCATTGTTATCAGTAAGGGTGTACGGTATTGTGCTACCGTAACCGTCGGGAATCGTGAACTGATTTTTTTCAGTGGACCCATGACCCGGGGTTCATGGTTGAAAATTACCGAAGCCGAAAAATTCATGATGGTAGGAGACCAAATACTATATGCCTGCATATCAACAGTCAGCTAAATTTTATTTTTATGGATACCGTATCCCGAACTACCGTAATCAAACCGGGATTTGTCTTGAATTTCGATATAATATTGAAGAGTACGGTAGCTAGATTACGGTAGATCGGGTTACGGTATCCATGAAAATAAAAGTTAGCTGACTGTTGACATACAGGCATATAGTATTTGGTCTCGGAGCATCATGAATTTTTCGACTTCGGTAATTTTCAACCATGAACCCCGGGTCATGGATCCACTAAAAAAAATCAGTTCACGATTCCCGACGGTTACGGTAGCACAATACCGTACACCCCTACTGATAACAATGGTACAACTTTTGTTGCCATAGAACCGATTGATGATCCGTTGCCGAAACGATCGTTGCCGAATCGATCGCCCCCCTTGCAGGAACGAGGGCGAATTATTCGTGCCCTTTGTCAGTCGCTTCCCTTATCTCTCGGCAATTCGTTTGAGACGCGCCTTCTCTCCCCTTCCCTTCGAAGAATTCGACACACCTGCCAGACGGAACGAATAGTTCGGGACAGACCGAATTATTCGCTCTCTCTCACTCTCCCGTATCCTTTCTCGACCCTCCCTCCTCTCCCTCCGCCTCGTCCCCCAATGAGACACGTTTCAAGAGATGGCTAATTCCTCTCGCATCTGAGAGCTTAGCAGTCAACAGCAAAGTCATAGCTCACATCATCCCCCTTCTGATTCAATTTTGAAAAAATCGGTACGATAACCACGAACAAAATGACATCCGTTCTACGAATTCAGGGAGAAATTTGAATTATTCACTGTAGCCATGAATCTTACTCCATTACTCCGTCTTACTCCACATTGCTTTATCATTCTTTACAGAAGTAATTACACAAAAACAAAAACAAGTAAACGGGAAGAGAAAGTCACGAAAAAATGCATATCTACTCTAGTCTAATCTGAACAATAACATTTCAAAATATTGAAATGAACAATATTTCAAAATGTATCGGATGGGAACTCAGCGGTCATTTTATGACAAATTTTTTGTTGATCTTGAGTATGTCAGTCCTATATTTTAAAATGTAATAGATGAGAACTCAGCGGGCATTTTATACCAGATTTTGAGCTGCTCACGAGTAGATCAGTCAGATATTTACGTGATGTTTTTGTTTTAGTGTAATTACTTCTGTAAAGAATGATAAAGCAATGTGGGGTAAGACGGAGTAATGGAGTAAGATTCATGGCTACAGTGAATAGTTTAAATTTCCATCTAAATTCGTAGAACGGATGTCATTTTGTTCGTGGTTATCGTATCGCATCTTCCAAAAATGAATGAAGTAATGAAGTAATGAAGTGAAGTTAATAATTGGAAAAAACGGGGAGAAAAAACGCATCATGTTTGAATTATCATCCAACTCGGGAATATCTCTAACTGCCCATGTCTCTTTCCAAATTGCACTTTTACACCTCACTTCCTTCTCGATCATTCCTATCCATCCAATTCTACACCTTTTGAATGATCGGTTTCAACTAACTACGATAGTAGGACATATTTCATCTTGACACAGTAGAACAGATGTAATTTTGTTCGTGGTTATCGTATCGACTTTTCCAAAAATGAATCAGAACGGGAGTGATATGAGCTACAACTTTGCTGTTGACTGCTAAGCTCTCAGATGCGAGGGGAATTAGCCATCTCTTGAAACGTGTCTCATTGGGGGACGAGGCGGAGGGAGATGAGGAGGGTCGAGAAAGGATACGAGAGAGTGAGAGAGAGTGAATAATTCGGTCTGTCCCGAACTATTCGTTCCGTCTGGCATGTGTGTCGAATTCTTTGAAGGGAAAGGGGAGAGAGGGTGAGAGATGGGAAAGGGGTGCGAATAATTCGAATTCGAATTCGAACCGGCAACCCTACATGGTAGTAAAATGATATAAGAGAGCATGTCTGAGAGGACTCACTTATGAGAGGACATAGCAAAAAATACATATTTTTGTTTGATGTGGAATATAATAGTGCACTGCCAGGCGACTTCAGCCGTACATATAAGAAAGTTTGATTTTGTGTCTGAAGGTTACTGTAAGAAAAAATGTTCGGTAGGTCGAAAAAATTATTTCGGCTCCCAAGCATCCGATCGACCTGGGAGTGGTACCAATCGATTCCCCGTGTGAATACAAGCACATTTCACTCCGACCACTTTTTAATCAGAACTTCGAAGAATCGAGTTATTATGAAAATAAACTTTTGAACGTTAATTACTATACGACGGCTCTCTAGAATAAACAAATTGAAATGGCTTAAATTGTTCTACATTTAATAACCAACCTTACATTAAAATATGAAGACAAAAAAACGCGGGGAAATTTGGACACGATAGCAAAATATGAGAGCAACTCAGTGAAAAAGTCACTTCACGATCGTATTTTGGTGCACTTCTCATACTGTAGGCGCCATCTTTTTCACGGCTCTATACCCGGCCTCCCTTATAAGTTTGATTTAATCAACAAAAAGAAACCACATCTCAACCTGCTACCACAAAACGATGTTTTTATTAAATTAAAACACACGATAGCGAGCACGGGTGGGACAGATTAGCGATAGCGATAGCGAAGAGGGCTTAGAATAGCGTGAGGGACAATGGGAAAGTGAGAGAGTCAGGTATGCAAATCGGATATACACTCTCTACTTGCCTTAAAAGTTGTACTTTCAATGTGCATAAAAAGCTTCAAATGTATCATCAAGCAATATACAATATGTCTTTCGGTTGGGGTGCTGAATCTCTATAATTCTACCAGAACAATCTTGTTACGAAAAAAACTCGAGGGTCTCCATCTTTAAATTAGAACACACGATATCTAGAACGGCTAAGACAGAATAGCGGACAGTGCTTGGACAGATATACTCATGTATAGACTAACATTTGCCAGAAAAACTGCAAATCGTTCGCATACTATCCATACTGGGGCAAATTTAATCTCTGTGTGGATACGCCCGGAAATTTCATGAGCCGAGTTTGGTATCTCGGTTCTGGAATTCGGATTTTGGTATGTCGGTGTTGGAGCTAGTGAAGCCTGTCCGAGCTGCTCGCTATCGTGTGTTTTCCCATCTTTGTTCGCTATCGCTATCGCTAATCTGTCCCATCCGTGCTCTCTATCGTGTGTTTTAATTTAATTTTAAAAAAAAACATCGTTTTGTGGTCGCAGGCTGAGATGTGGTTTCTTTTTGTGGAATGAATAAAACTTATAAGGGAGGCTGAGTATAGAGCCGTGAAAAAGATGGCGCCTACAGTATGACAAGTGCACCAAAATACGATCGTGAAGTGACTTTTTCACTGAGTTACTCTCATATTTTGATATCGTGTCCAAATTTCCCCGCGTTTTTTTGTCTTCATATTTTAATGTAAGGTTAGTTATTAAATGTAGAACGATTTAAGCAAATTTAATTTGTTTATTCTAGAGAACCGTCGTATAGTAATTAACGTTCAAAAGTTTATTTTTATAATAACTCGATTCTTCGAAGTTCTCATTAAAAAGTGGTCGGAGTGAAATGTGCTTGTATTCACACGAGGAATCGATTGGTACCTCTCCCAGGTCGATCGGATGCTTGGGAGCCGAAATAATTTTTTCGACCTACCGAACATTTTTTATTACAGTAACCTTCAGACACAAAATCAAACTTTCTTATATGCACGGCTGAAGTCGCCTGGCAGTGCACTATTATATTCCACATCAAACAAAAATATTTATTTTTTGCTATGTCCGCACCCTCCGTCAGAATGTCAATTCCCTCAGACCTGCTCTCATAACACACATTGATAGCGAAATAAGTGAAGAAACTCTGAAGAAAACGAAGAAAACTAAAATCTCACTTTTGTGACTTTTTGGTAAATTCGAAATAAATTTCACCGCAAGAGTTTACCCGGAATAATTTGTTATGTAAAACACGTGGAATTCCTTTCAAAACAATCCCTGAAAAGCTGGACAGGATCGGTTGAGTTTGAAAAAAGTTATGACCAAAACAACCAAAAGTGGATAGACTTTTGACCGGTGCTCCATGTATATATTATTCCATTGCTAATTTCATGCTTGTAAAATTTAGACAAATTTCATGAACAACTTCTATTGATTCTAGATTAACCATGAAGGAGTAATGGGCGTCGTTGGAGACGGTACCGTGAAGAGTCTTCGTGAGAATATCACAGGCATAGAATATATTGATGCGGATTGGGTTGGAGGAAACATATTATATACAGTACGATGTGAGTTGCCGTATCTATATTTATTTTTCGATTTGATAAATGGATCTCATAGATCCATCAAGTTCTCCTGGAATATATGTGTGTGCCACATCTGGTTTGTTCTGCAAAAGGATCGTCAAAGGAAAGACGAACAAGCGACAGAACTACCGAGGTTTGATCTTTGATCTTTTGATCTTTTAATATTTGAACTTTGCAGGTCTTGCTGTGAACCCCCTTCGTGGTCTTGTTGCATGGATCGATGTCACGGAGAAAGAACAGAAGATTATGGTAGCTAACATGGATGGATCTGGAGTAAGTCATGGGTTACTGTAATCTGAAGTTTTTGGTTTAATGTACCTAATGAGTATTGATTTTATAATAGATTCGAGTGGCAGTTGATTCCAAGTTGATGAAACCATCTGCACTCTCATTTGATGTCATAAAGAATGATCTCTACTTCTCCGATATTGATAAGAAGGTCATTGAGAAGATCAATCTGGATTCTGGTTACAGGTAATGACATTTGCCTTGCGCGCCTACACAGTCACGTAAAAAAATGTTACATTTGGCTTACGCGCCTCGGTCTAACTTTTTGGAGCGCGTCAGGTCTATGTGGAAAACCCTGAATGACAATGGGGATACGATAAGAAGCTCGCAACCCAAATGTAACACGCCTAACGTGCCTAACGTGAAGGCGTAGGCGCGTAAGGCAATTGTAACGATGCATAAGGAGTTAATCCATCGATCAATGAATAATATGTTTTTTTTTAGAAAAACAGTGACCTACCCTGTACATCACGCTCACGAAATCGCCTTCTTCAATAGCTACCTCTATTGGACGGAATGGTACGGTCTTCTGGATTTATGATGTATACTGTAATCGATAGATGAATATATTGATTATTTCGTAGGGGTACAAAGAGTCTCAAGGTAGCCGCAGTAGGAAATCTATACTCTTTACCTCATCTCATTCATGGATTCATCCAGTTACCAAACGGATTGTCTATTAACCATACATTATCTCAGGTAAACGGCATCTATTGATTGATCTAAGAAATAATCGATATTTGTAGCCTTCATTGAGCAACAATCCATGTGAGTCAGTGTCGTGCCCATGGATATGTGTTGTTGTGCAAGGTGATGACGATTCGAAAAAGGAAATGGAAGCCCGTTGTATGTGCCCGGATGAATATGAAAAGAATAAAGAGTATGACACTTCGGTTAGTTCGGTATACTGTAGATATAATATCGATTGATTGATTTGCAGATCAATGGAAGTCTACCGTGTAAGCTGCGCAAGTACCTTGAAGATGATGAGCGTGCTCTGGTGAGTGATTACGATAGATTGTGGAGTATATTGATTGATGGTATTGTAGATGTCTCACGTGTCAGTAGAAGCCATGGAAGATTACTGTAGGACAGGATCAGTTTGTATGAATGGCGGATCATGTGTGGAGCATGCTAATGTTCATGGAATAGTCCATAAGATTACTTGCAAGTGAGATTATCGATCGATTTATTGAGTTTATTGACTTATTGATTTTATTGATTTATTGATTTTATTGATTTATTGATTTTATTGATTCATCTATGGTGGATCGTTTTCAGGTGTGCCTCAGGATACAGTGGACTATGGTGTGAGGTGATGGCTCTTCCCGATTCCGTCGCTCTCAATGAAGATGAAATATGACAAGATCGTTTGAATAAATTAATATTTACTCCATATTTATGTACCAAGACACCGGGTTTTGGATTCCCTTGAATTACCATATGAAATGTGCGCTGTTATGCATTTGTTCTTTGATATTTGATCTTTGATATGATTTAATTTAAAAGGCGTTCTCGGTAAGAATGCAGTGTACGGGATGGAAGATGGCACAGTTGGTGAAAATCGTTTCTATGCGCTCAAACTTCACAGATGTAGTGCCTAGGGGTGGGATACACTTCAGCCAAAAAAATTGGACTCCAAATGTGATCTTTGATCTTTGATCTCGCGAAAAATAAAGTTGAGATTTTCCTATCTTGTTATATACCATTCGAAAGAGCGCAAAAAGTTAAACTAGAATATAAATTTTCAGAGCACCAGGTCTAGTTTAGCTCCCGTAATGTGCGAAAAACTAATTTTTTTGGACGTTTTCAATCTTAAAAAAAATAAATCAGCACTTTACAATAATCTCCGGGGAATTCCACTGACGCTATCTTGTAGCAAATTTCATGTAGAATTTAATAAAAATTAATTGAGAAAAATCGATTTTGTCGGAATATCACTTTTAAGCCAACGCTATCGCCCGATCGAGCTCATTTTCCTAGGGTGGGTTCGAACCCCACCCCAGCACAATGTTTTTTGCTGATTTTTCGCTGGGTTTCCAATGCTGCCCAAGGCTTAAGAAAGTGGTTTTCTTGACATATTTAGCTGATAAAGTATGCAAATGACGAGTTCTTGACTCTACTATAAAGTCACGATCGCTGAATAGCTCGAGAGAGTTACTTTATTCTATAGAATGATAGGGCACGTTTGTCTGTTTGTTTTTTTTGTGTGTCCGTCACACGCCCTTTCTCCTTTAGGATTCCTTTAGGATTGTTTAGAAACACTTCATTGGGTATGCAAATGTACGACTCTGTTGTATGACAGTTACCTGGTTGATTCTGCCAGCGGTGATATGCTCAGATAAAAGATTAAGCCATGCATGCCTGCGAACAAGCCTAATTTGGGGGCAAACCATTAGTACGGTTGCAGATTCGGACATGCTCAACCAATCGATGTTCACGTTTGAATGAGGGTAAGAGAGATTGAGTAGGACTGTGATTGGTTATAGGAGAAAGAAACGATGGGAGCTCTCTAGGGGGAGAAGGAAGGGTCGGAGATAATATATAGAGAGAGATAAGTTCCACCTTCTTCTGGTGCAGACATTGCAAATCCTCATCAATTGCTCGTCTATCTCATCTTTATCTTTATCATAGTTATCTTCGTCGTTGGCATTATCAAATACATCTTCTTCATCCTCGACCCCCATTTCTACGCTCCATTCATCGTCTTCTCTTATCAGTTTATTTTCAAATAAGACATCGCGATTGCTCAGATGGTATTCTTCAGAGTTGTCACTATTGCTTAGTGACCTCTTCATCCGACTTTCTGCCTTCTTCTGTTACGCACTTATTTTCGATTTTCTCTTCTTAGTTGCAGCAGCTCTGTCCGCCTTGATGCGCGAATACATCCGTATCTTCAGCGTCTCTCTGCAAATATCGCCGTCCAACAACGACAAGCATACAAATTCTGCAACCTTTCGATCCTCAGTTTTCTACAATTCGGCACGGTGGTGTTCTGCACCAGAAGAAGGTGGAACTTATCTCTCTCTCTCTTATCTCCGACCCCTCCTTCTCTCCCTAGAGAGCTCCCATCGTTTCTTTCTCCTATAACCAATCACAGTCCTACTCAATTTTTCTCTCTCTTACCCTCTTTCAAACGTGAACATCGATTGGTTGAGCTTGTCCGAATCTGCAACCGTACTAATGGTTTGCCCCCAAATGAGGCTTGTTCACAGGCATGCATGGCTTAATCTTTTATCTGAGCATATCACCGCTGGCACTATCAACCAGGTAACTGTCATACGATAGAGTCGTACATTTGCATGCCCGGTGTAGTGTTTCTAAACAATAATGAAGGAATCCTAAAGGTGTGACGGACACACAAACAAACAAACAGACGTGCCCTATCATTTTATAGAATAAAGTAACTCTCTCGAGCTATTCAGCGACATTGTCCTGGGGTGGGGTTCGAACCCACCCTAGGAAAATGAGCTCGATCGGGCGATAGGTAAAGGTAAAGGTACAACCCGTTATTCAAGGCACACGAAGTCCTGCGGGTTATCACTGCTAGGCCAGTGATATTTCAAGGCCAATTCAGTCCGGAGGGCCTAATCTCTTCTTCGGACCTACTTTACCGCATGATCTAGTCACTACCAATTCCCCTTTCGGGCGCCTTGGTGGGGCGGAGGCGGTGAAACGACCGGGAATCGAACCCAGGACAGATAGAATGATGGGGCGCGCCATAGACCACTACACCACTTCGCCTGGGGGGGGGGGCGATAGCGTTGGCTTAAAAGTGATATTCCGACAAAATCGATTTTTCTCAATTAATTTTTATTAAATTCTACATGACATTTGCTACAAGATAGCGTCAGTGGAATTCCCCGGAGATTATTGTAAAGTGCTGATTTATTTTTTTAAAGATTGAAAACGTCCAAAAAATTGGTTTTTCGCACATTACGGGAGCTAAACCAGACCTGGTGCTCTGAAAATTTATATTCTAGCATAAGTTTTTGCGCTCTTTCGAATGGTATATAACAAGATAGGAAAATCTCAACTTTATTTTTCGCGAGATCAAAGATCAAAGATCACATTTGGAGTCCAATTTTTTGGCTGAAGTGTATCCCACCCCTAGGCACTCCATCTGTGAAGTTTGAGCGCATAGAAACGATTTTCACCAACTGTGCCACTTTGCTTGCCGTCTTAGCGAGAACGCCTTTTAATTTATCTACGCCCAAGGCGCAACGCTACTTGTTGAGACTTAAAGAAGGAGACTCACGAGTTTTTGCGTAACTAAACTAGCCAGGCAGGACTATAGATCTCATCTCCCTGTATCCAAAAACAATTTTCTCTAAAATTATAGGTGTACTGGAATACCGTAATCCGAGCTCAAAGCTAGTTATTACCCCTAGAAATCCGGCAAATGTATTGAAAATTGCAAACGGGGTTCGAACCCGCATGGCGCGGTTACAAGCGCCGATTACTAACCACTGACTAGGGAATGGTTTCTTTGATGGTTGAAATTACGGTTAGTGACCTACATAGCGATATTCAGCATGGTCGACTTAGTAAGAATCAACTTTCAAAAGCTGCGGATGATCGATTTTTGAACGAAACCCGTCGCAAATCCGCCGCACGAAAAACAGCCAAGGTAGATTTTTTGGACTTGATTTCCATTGAAACAGCAATATTTTTGCTGGAATTACCAAGCAGGCATAAAATGCTGTCGGGGGAATCGAACTCGTGTTCAAAAAGCGAAAAAAAAACAAAAAAAATTCAACTTTTAACTGTCTTTCGTGCGGCGGATATGCGACGGGTTTCGTTAAAAAATCGATCAACAGCAGCTTTTGACAGTGGATTCTTACTAAGTCGACCATGCTGATTATCGCTATGCAGGTCACTAACCGTAATTTCAGCCATCACAGAAACCGTTCCCTAGTGAGCTACACGCTCTATGCGTTCAATCTCTCAATTCTAGTAGAGTGCTTCTTTCTACCTCCAACGTTGGCCATGATAATAGCGCACCCTAAATCTCCTGGTCCCGCTTCTTTAAAGGGATAAAAGAAAATGATATAATATAATATTGGCTATCAAGACAGGGGGTATGGGATTTACAAAGGATGTATTGACCGTATAAAATACACTTGTTTATTTGGTACGAGAGTAGCCAATCACTCCCACAAGAGACTTTCTTGTTTTGCATGGTTCAGAAACTATGCCGATCTCTTTTATATATAATATAGCGCGCGGCGAAGGTCAGCCGGGTTAGAGAGAGGCAGCGGAGAGACAATCGAGAGGCGGGGCGAGATGTAGAAGGCTACATCTCGATAGCCTCTCGATTGTGACTTCCGTTCGTTAGCACCATTTGTCATCTTCTTATGCAAGTACATTTTATACGCACAATAACTCGTGAATGATGGGGTGATTAGCAAGGGAAGTGTATGAAATATCTTTTAGACCTATAGACAACAGTATTTTTCCTCGATAGCTATACAATAAGCTATATAAGATAGCTATATAAGGTCGGAACCAAAAAATCAGCGATTGGCATGCACTTTCCGATTTTATATAATTAATCAAATTTTGTACATTCGAGCGCGCTGTTTTCAGGCTGTGTATGAAATAAGATACCCCTGATATAGGTGGACCCTAAAATCTATCCCCCCTCTGTGAGTCAATCGATACGTGAGATAGGAAGGCCTTTATTTGTAGTCGAGATGATAGCGAAAATAGATCAAACAGGGAAGTGGCAAAAAACTGATCGATGAGAGATTGAACAAGGATCATGGGATAAAGAAAATTAAAACACGTGATGAACAAAATGCGGTAAAAGAAGGAAATGAAGATTAATTGGATGAAAGAACTAAATGGTGAATTTTTGAAGAGCAAAAATCGAATATGCTATGTTATATAATATGTTATAAAATTGTTTCGAATGATACCAAAGGTCAAAAAAGATAGCGAAAAGCGAGGATATGAAAAGGAAAAGAGAAAAGGAAAGAAAAGGGGAATACACCAATAGCTATGAGAGTTTCGTTAACACAAAACTATGATAAACAGAATTTTCGATGAACTAAATAACAATAATGGATACTTTAACAATCATTTTCCATCCATCCATCCAACAAAATGATCAATCCAATCATTTTTCTTGATTCATCTTCCATTCTTCTATCGTTGTCCTTGAACCATCATATGAACGAATATAGAAATTTAGATAATTATAAATAAATAAATAAACTGAAAAAATATTGATGGTTAATAATAACCGTACCTTTAATTCTTCAATCATTAATATTTAATTGTCCAGACGCATCGTAGGTAGAGCACGTCAAAGATCCTTAAATTAGATGAAATAAAATTAGAACAATGCAAACTCATAAATTGTTACCTTTGATCAATGAATGAACTATTATAAATATGAGCGGACCTTCATCATAGGGACCCTGAAATTAAACGAAATTGAACTTAAACAGTAGCAACGTATATAGTCTTACCCTATCCAATTGATTTCACTATTGTTCACAAGAGATGATCCACCAACTACTGATATTTCATACTAGTACATTGAGTAAAGCTACCATGGGACTTCATCCCGGTGGATGCTATATCAATGAAAAGTACAAAATATAGTATTATGGGAGATCATCTTTATACGAGATGACGATTCACAGCGATCCTGAAATTATATGAAATAAAACTAAAACCGCGGCAACGTATATGTTCGCACATTTCCTCAATGAATGGACGAATCTTGATCGGGAGAGGAGACGACCAACTGGCAACTACTGTACCTATTTGTTAGTAAAGGGAGAGGGAGAGGGGAGAATTTATGCACTGTCGAGCTTCGTAGATAATATTAAAATATAATGGAATATTTTAAATAAGTAGATCATCATCGTTGAAGGTTTTGTTAGTATTTCATTGATTATATTTAATTAATAATTCATTTATCTAATTTCATTGAGTTAGGCGACCATGGGAAATATTCCCGGTGGATGCCGTATCAATTTAATATTGTAATATATTTATATATATTCTATTTAATATGATAAGTAATATTTATTTTTACGTGAGCCCTTCGTATTATACATGGACTCGACAATTGTATCACTTTCCTTTGATTTCATTTTCTTTATTGCATGCAATCAAGCTACCATGGGAAATGTTTCCCGGTGGATGCCTTAGCAAGGGAATTCATAGAAAATGTTGAGGTCTTTGTCTGTGTGTGTAATACGAAGGGCTAGGTCAAAAAGGTCAATTCGCTAGGTAAATGAAAAACCGTATAAATTCAATATATACTATCGATTCCTAATTAATAGTATATACAATTACCTCAATTGCTCCTACAGCCAACGCATATATGCAATAAACAATCAATAAAGATGATCCGTTGTTTAGTAGAGATCCTGAAAAAAGCAATATGTAAGTATGATAATTTAACATTTCAATAATCCTTCAGAGCATGAGCATACGAACATACTAGAGTATCAATGATTGATAACAGTCGTACATTGGCAATGTAAATAAGTGAATAAAGTAGACAATAGCGCTTACCTTTCTCACATATTATTACATTCATCCAAGATATACATTCAAATTATCCATCTTTACACAGACATTTCTGAAAAATAAGACACTAAACATAACACTTCAAAAAAAAACCCGGTACACTACTACTAATCATGGACGATACCAATTGGTTTTTGATCAATATTAATGAACGAAACAATGAAGAATGAATGGTGTTGGACCGCTACTAATACATATACAGTCCCGCACGTTCTCGCTCCCTAAACGCGGCCCCCCGCGGCCCGCGGGGGGCCGCATCATGCCGCATCGATGAATAATTGTTTTTCAAACATTTCATTGCTTGTGATCGTTGCATCATCAGATAATATTAATATCACCGCAGAAACGAAAATTTTTGGTTGAGTGTGGACAGCGTCACAAAGCCAGCCGTGCCCCCGAAACGCGGCATGATGCGGCCCCCCGCGGCACGCGGGGGCCCGCATCATGCCGCATCGATGAATAAATTTTTTATTCAAACATTTCATTGGTTGCGAACTTTGCATCATCATGTCCGCACCCTTATTTGATGATGCAACGATCACAAACAACGAATTGTTTAAAAAAAATTTATTCATCGATGCGGCATGATGCGGGCCCCCGCGGGCCGCGGGGGGCCGCAACCTGCCCCGATTAGGGAGCGCGAACGTGCTACGCGATCCACACTCAACCAAAAATTTTCGTTTCGGCGGTGATATTAATATTATCTGATGATGCAACGATCACAAGCAATGAAATGTTTGAAAAACAATTATTCATCGATGCGGCATGATGCGGCCCCCCGCGGGCCGCGGGGGGCCGCGTTTAGGGAGCGCGAACGTGCGGGACTGTAGTCATTCCAATACAAGACAAAGAAAAGGGGAAATAATTATAGAACAAACCTTTATCCGCATAAATCATCCATAGGCATATGTCTCATTCATTCTAACATTGACATCACGCCTGTAATATAACACATTAGAAGCATAGTATTAATAAAAGCTTAAAGTTTCGACAGCCTAAAACGTATGATGACAATTGAGTTTAAACTAAATGAACTATGAAAGTTTTGATTGTGTCTACAACCATTAGAAATATAAGATAGAACGAACCTAATTGATTAGAAGAATTGATATTTTGATTATATCCTCATTTAATGACCACACATATTCCTTTCTTCTCATTAGCATCTTTGATTATTGTCGGTGAGCTAAAATGAATGCGATATTTGCGGAAAATATATATATATATATTTATCGACATGCTCAGCATGAAACAATACAGGTTTGTAAATCAAAGATAATAGATCACATAACACTCTCGACATAAATTTATATTGAAAGAGGGTAAAGTTGGGCAGGGATTGACTATATGGGAAAGAAGAAGGAAAGAATGATAGAATGGGGCAGAAAGAGGGGGGGGGTATCTCTCATTGATGGGAGCATCCCTCGCACGTGTCACTGGTCCGATATATAGATGAAGTGCTGGAACCGAGCAGGACTTGTAAGGATTAGAGATAGTAGCAGCAATAGTGAGTAGTGCATAGAATAATCGGTGGAGGAGGCCGATGTTATTGTGTGACACGATTGAATTTCTAAGATGGTCTTACAATGAGAGATGCAATTGGGGAATGGTAGGAGCTATTGGGTCAAAAAGAGAAACGATGAATAACTATGATGCAAAAAGAGTAGGGTATTCACTATTCATTAATAACGATTTGAACTGCGAATGTGACTCGGCTGATAATATACTAGGTGGTAATCTATTCAGCCATCTAATAACTCTCAGGGGGAAAGAGTTATATCTAATACTATTTCTAGTGAACTCTAAAGAGAGGCCATAAGAGAAGCTACGGGGTCGGGTCGGCTGAAATCTAAAGAATGTTTCGATCGGAATGATCGACTCTCCATAAAGTATCTTTCTCGCGAGGAGAAGATCACTTACCACCCTTTGCTCACTTAGAGGCTTCATTGAGAGTGCTTTCAATCTATCAGGATAAGAAGGAAGAGATTCAGGAGAGACGTGGAAGCAACGGTAGAAGACAATACGAGTAAAAAGGCGTTGAACCTTTTCAAGACGAAGACTGTCTTTAGACGTGATAGGATACCAGAAAGATGATGCAAATGAGAGATGAGGAAGGACATAGATAATATAGCATTTGACTAATATTTCAGGAGAGTTTACAGAGACAGCTTTGAGGAGAAGATGGAGAGCAATTTGAGACTTAGTTATTCTATCATCAATGGAAGCACTGGGACGAAGGGTGGACAATATTTGAACACCTAAGTCGCGCACTTGGGACAAGAACTCAAGAGGAGAATTATTGATTGAATAGGTAGAGATCAGCGAGCGAGAACCGATACGAATTAAATGACACTTGGGAGCAGAAAGAGATAGTTGATTGATAACAGTCCACTCATGGAAAGAATTAATGGCATTTTGGAATTCAGAGGAAACAGAGGGATGGGAGGACTTATCAAAGGATACATACAGTTTAATGTCATCAGCGTATGCTTGAATCTTAACATTTGGGAACGAGGATAGGCAATATGAGATATCAGCAATGTATAGTATAAAGAGGATGGGACCGAGAACGGAGCCTTGGGGTACTCCAGACACAACAGGGTGAAAGTCGGACAAAATACCATCTAATCGAACACTGAATTGACGATCAGTAAGGAATGAATTGAGCCAATGGAGAAGAGGTCCTGATATACCGTAATGGGAACATTTGGCGATAAGTTTGGTATGGGATACGGTATCAAATGCACGCGAAAAATCAAGGTAAAGAATATCTGTTGTGAGGCCATTGGAAAGGGCAGATGACCAGTCATTTTGACATAGAAGGAGATTGGATTGAATGGATGCCTGAGATCGAAAACCATGCTGATATGAGGGTATAACATTTTTATCAAGAAGGAATGGGAGGAGTTTGGACTTGACCAGTCTCTCCATGGTCTTAGAAACTGGTGATGATATAGATATTGGTCGATAAGATGATGGGAGAGAATGGTCTTTTCCAGGTTTGGGAATTGGTGTAACAAGGGATCTTTTCCATAATGAGGGTACGGTAGAGGTCGACAGACTAAGGTTGAATATATCAGCTAGTGGGAGTGATAAGGATTCAGAACAACGATTAAGAATAATCTGGGGGATAGAATCATAAGAGGTAGAACATGTTGGTTTTAGCTTACGAAGGGCACGAGACACTTCAAAAGGAAAGAAAGTAAAAGATGACAATTGAGCATGGATAGGGTATGAATACATAGTAGGAGCAGTGCCATCATCTTGAACAAAATGAGAAAAGAATTCATTGGCTAACAAATTTGCTTTATTAATTGGTTCAACATATTTATTTCCAAATTGATCTATTAAAGTGTGGGTATATGAGGTCTTTGATTTGGTAAGGGAAGCAATATGTCTGTAAAGGTCATGGGTACGCGATAACTTTTTTCTTTCACAATATCGATTCCATTTGTTAATTAGAAACAACAAGTCCTTACTAGATTGTTCGAATAGAAAACGAACGGAAGGGTTGGATATCTTATCAAAAAGGGCGTTTCTGTGTTCAATCAATCGACGAATATGAGGAGGGTAGGACGAACTATGACTACGTGGTATACGGTATGGTACAAAGGTGTCAATGGCAAGTTGCACATGTGAACAGAATAAAGCGTATGCATCATCAATGTGTATACAATCTTTAAAGAGTGACAACCAATCGATAGATAAAAAGAAGGATGACATAGATGTGAAATCAGCACGAGCGTAGTCACGTACGAGGGATTGGGCGGGAGGAGTAAATGAAGACATGATGTTGAAAGATAGGCCATTATGATCACTAGAGACGAAAGGGGGAATGAGTTTAACGGAAGATACAGTGGTCTGATCATGAGAACATATCCAATCAATTGATCGGTTATTTCTAGTAGGGAAGTGGTGCAAATGGATGAGAGAAGATACTGAGAGAAAAGAACTAAGGAGCTTGTCTGATGGGGTCGATGGGGTTGATAAGGAGTCACAGTTTAGGTCACCAATCAGAATGAAAGGGTGGGGAGATGATGAGACAAGGGACGAAATATGATCAATTAATGTTTCAGTTCTACAGGTAGGATAACTTGGTGGTCTATAGACTAAACAAACGCGAATAAAACATGATGAATTGGTAAGGAGGTCAATACATAACGTTTCACAATCTGGATGGGTTGCAGAAATAACAGAGTACGGAATATGATCACGGAGGATGATAGCAACACCGCCTCCACGAGAGCGACGATCATTACGAATTGCAATATATGGCAGACTACCAATCAATAAGGATGAGGATGTTTTTGGGGAGAGCCAAGTCTCAGTACAAAATACGATATCAGGAGTGGTTGTAGACAGAAGTGTTCGGAATGCTACGAGTTTGTTCAGAAGAGATCTACAATTGTGATATAGCGCAGTAAAGTGAGCAGAATTTGTACAAGCAGAACTACTTAGTTTGATTGAGAGATAGTGGCACGGCACTGCTTTTTCAGCTTCTTGGCCTGGTCAAGCTCAGAACGATCGATAATGCGGCCATCGAATATGACCACATCTTTGCCACTCTTCTTCATGAGATCCCTTTTCTGCCTCAGTTCGTATGCCGCCTTCCTTTCCTCAGCAGTGAGCGAGGGGCGGACATAGACTTTGTCATAGGCGGGATCAGCACGAATTGTGGTGGATGAACGAACGAACGCAATCTGAGCCGATCGGCACGGAAACAAGACCTTGATTGGACGAGGTGGAGGCACCGATCCATTCTTGGTCTCCCGCTTGCTGCCCATCCGATAGATGGCGAGAGGTCTCACCTCGACACCAGCAATATCGAGTAATCGATTGACCTTCACATGGTCCTCATCCACTCGCTCACTTGCCAGTGCCTTGGTGCTCTCGGGGATATGCTCCACCACAGCACTCCTCATTCTCTTATCAGTCTCGATGCTCTCGTCAATTGTGACTTGAGCAGCTTGACACTTATCGAGTTGCTGAATGACATAACCACAAGTTGCCAAGAGGATATGATCTGTATGATCATTATCACTCAAGGGCTGAATTTTCAATCTTTCAGCGATTACCGATAAGAGAATAGAAGCATCAAAGGGATCAGCAGGGAGAACCCCAGGTGTCAATTCTGATCTCAATGATGAGGGGGACTGAACAGCAGCACGTTTGTCACGTTTATGAAGAGGAGTAGAGATAGGAGGCGCAGACTGCATAGATGAAGAAGAAATATGGGGGAAATGAGAGAGAGAATTAAGAATAGAAGTGAAGTTGGGGGTAGAGGACATAATGGATGGGAGGATAAGAGTAAGGATGAGAAAATAAAGAAAAGAAAAGACAGGAAAAGTCAAAAAGAATCAAATAAAGGAAATTAGGGGGAAAATAAAGACAAAAATAGAGATATCGATTGATAGAGAGAGATAGGAAGCAACACCTCTCAGCGTGAGACAAGGAGGGAGAGTGGAGACAAGGAGGGAGAGTGGAGGAGGGAGAGAAATATGGCGACAAATAGTGATCAACGAATTGTTGAAACGGATGATGACAAATGACTTTCACGGTCAATATCGGTGAAATGAACGATGAACGATCATCAAAATGTAAAGAAGAATAGACTATAATATCGATTCATACAAAATGTACAGGGTGGGGATTAATTATTGTGACACCGTAAAAACGAAATATTTTTTTTCAAAAAAATCGAGTTCCGTTCAAATATTTACCTGATAGTCAGCCATCTGGCATCTGCCATCTGGGAATATAATAAAACAATAATATCCCGATTCTGCCTCCATTGGTCTTGATGAGGTCATTGAGAAGGGAGAGGTACGCGTTTGTCAAAACACGCAGGTAGGTGGTGACCATCTTCGACCACTCCGCCTCCAAGGCTTTCTTCACGGACCCAAGATTTGGGTGGGGAGTAGCGCAGGACCTACCCTCCAAGGTGCCTCACACTGAGTAGACCAGGGAACTGAGATCGGGCGAGGAGGCAGCCACAAAACTCCTCGAGTGAAGCCGAGAAACTGCGCCTTTCACCACGCCTTAACGAACTTTGTCATATAAACTGACGCTCCATCTTGTTCTAAGGCCCACGATGAATTTCCGAAGTGGGAACGGCTCCATGGGAGCTGGGTGTCCTTGACTATCTTCTGTAAGTAGCATGCTTTTTGATCTTGGCGCCAGGAGTCACAAAAACCAGGTGTGTCTTTACGGAGTTGCACGTCCTGGTCAAAACCATTAGTTTATAAGGCTTGGGAGGTGGTATGGACAATCCGACCATTGCAGTGAACAAGCTGAGGGTCCGTAGTAAGCACTCGGTGACTCTGGGGATTATAGGTGGCTTGCACGATGAACAGCTCCTCATCGGAGAATACGATCATGAGGGTCTGCCCTACCCGCGTGTATTGAGAGAGGCGTACCCCTCCCGTCTCAAGGACGTCATCAAGCCCAATGGAGGCAGAATCGGGCAATGATTGTTTTATTGTATTCCCAGATGTTTGAAGATTATTTGGTATACATTTGAATGGAACTCGATTTTTTTGAAAAAAGATATTCCGTTTTATAGGGTGTCACAATAATTAATCCCCACCCTGTATTATTAAACAAGTAAACAAAATAACAATAATCTAAATAATATCATAAAAGAAGCGAGGCTCCGGAGACTGACGGGATGACAATGTGGAGTTACAGTATATCACATTGTGTCACGCTCAGTCAGCCGGGTCAACTCTAAATATCTCGACCATAAAATCACTCGTGCGGTGTTTTGAAAAATTATGGGTGAGATAGAGAGAAATAGTGTGCTAAACAAGAGACGCAGACAGACGGATTTTTGAGGCGCTCGGAATAGCCTCAATTTCTCGTGTACCCTATTCCCTCTTGTGATCTCTCACTTTCTTTCCCTCTCTACCTCACCCCCATTTCTGTCTCTCGACTTGATAGGAATTACAGTCGAGATGAGCCTCAAAATAGAGCCGATTCCTATAGAAAAAAGAGAGAAATTAGGGTCCACCTCTTGATCTACCACCCCTATTTGGTACGGCGGCAGAAAAAAAAATTTAAATCTTTTTCACTATTTTTATGTAGCTGTTGAATTTGAATTTCATCATTTAGGAAAACAAAAAATAAATCTTGTCCAACATTACGTTTACTAGCATAGTGATAATTTGATTTTGGGAGAGAGCTTATATGTACCAAGTTGCTACGTAAGAATATCATTTTGATAACTTCTGCAAATATGATTGATCAAATTTTCCAAACTACTCTTCCTTTGCACGGGGACATCGGTGTAAAAAAAAAAACCTATCAACGGGCATAATATTATAATTTTGCCATAAACCTGTGGCCAAAACTTTGCCGTATTGCAATCGGCTATTCATTCACATTTCGAGCATTTCATAAATCATCTCACTGATTAATTATCCCTGTGGACAGGAAGAGTAGTTTAGAAAGTTTGATATTGCTTTATTTTTTGTTTTCCTAAATGATCTAATTCAAGTTCAACAGCTACATAAAAATTGTGAAAAAGATTTAAATTTTTTTTCTGATCAAAATTACAAGTCCGGAACGTTTAAAAAATAGCAAAAGAAAAATGTCCATTGTTGAATTTGAACCACCCACATAGTGATCAAGAAGAGAACACGCTACCACTACACTAGAGTTGGCAATTCGGGCGTTGCGGGCCCGCAATGAAATTGACTTTTCATTGCTAGTGATTGCGGGCCCGCAATGCGGTGTGAAATCATTAATCATTGCGGGCCGCAAAGTCCTTTTCCTCTCATCTTCCTTCTCTCTCCTTTCTTTTTTCATTTTAATAATACTTTGCGGGCCCGCAATGGCATTGCGGGCCCGCAATGATTTTACACCGCATCATTCGAGTTTTTGGAAACATCATTTTGAAATTTTGTTTTTCGTAATTTGCATAATTATGCAATTTTTTCACCGTCAACTTCAAATGAGTGTAACTCGCTTTGTTTTTGAGCAACCGTGTAATATTTTTTTCATTCGGTCCCAAATGACCTCCTCTACAAATAACTCAACTAAGGATATGGTCGGAAATGCTGTTCTTCATGTGTTATTGTATGAAAACTGTTTTTTTTGCATACAAAATGCGATGTTTCTCGAATTTTTTCTCTAAAGGATAAGAGTTTTATTGCAGATTCGGATTCCCCGTCCTCGAATTGGGGGTATACTGAAATATCATTTAACCCAACTCTGTCCGCCAATAGTGATACTGTATATCATCGTCCAGGGCAATTTTCTCTCAAATCACATTTTTGGTTGTAAATCAGCTCAAACTTGTTAATGCACTCATTAGCATATTTAAACCCTGTAACTCGACCAACCTGACAAAATTGTCTTACAATTAGCGCTTCGAATTCTCAACAACCATAATTTTTGAGATATGAATCGAAAACTGATTTTTTAACGATTTTTTAAATTCTTTCGTGGAAGATCTTTTTTTTATTCTGCAATTTCATTTACACTGTTTTTATTTATCGTTTACTGATATTAGTTTATTGATCGTTAAGGTCGAAGAAACTGTTTGAATCAATACTATCCATGGAATTGTCGAAAAACTCTGATAAATCACTGTAGATCATATCATAGATGGCATCCGAAGTTATCACTCTCTCATCCTCGGCCACATCCACTTCCTCCTCAACGGGCAGATCTTCTTCTTCGAAATCCTTCTCCATATCATCCAGAAGCGCTCTTCTTCTTCTACTATGGATTCCTTTAGCCTCCATTTCCTTCTTCTTAGCAGCAACGAGAGATCGAATGCAATTCTTAATCTGTTCATGGGACATTCGTTCAGAAGGAAGGATATCAGTTCTATCCTTCATTCTTCGTTCTATCTCTTCCGCTCGAAGTTTCTTCGAATGAGTGAAGAAATCCTCGAGAGATCAGCGACCAACTGTCTAGCCTTTGGATCGTATCTCGCTCCCTTCTTTTCCCGCTACGGTTTCAACTTTACGGGGTTGATCCGAACCTCGATAGAAAAAGAGAAAAAAAAAGAATATAAGAATAGAACAAGGCATAGGGAGAGATGGCTAATAACGATTAGGGTGGCGAAAATGATTCATGAATATTCATTTCTATGGCCTAAAATGAGTGGCTCGCTTTCCTTGCGATTAATCATTCGAAGTGACAGTTGACCGATCTGCCCTGCGAATATTCGCTTTTTTGCGAGTCGAAGTGAGTCAAGAAAATTTGGTGAAAGGAGGGCTGAGAAAGCGGTCTGACTCGCACACGATTCGCTTTTTTATACTCATTCGCATTGACTCTTCGGTCGTAAATGCCTCTCCCGTGAATACTCACTCTAGACCGCTAAAGTGGACGAATAATCATGAATCATTTTCGCCACCCTAATAACGATGATGTAGTAGGTGCAAAAAACGGAGATATGAATAAAAATTGCTAACGCAGCAACAACTTCATGGTTGAAAGATCTGAAACATTACAGTGGAGAAGGTGCTGAAACTCCTGATGAATATAGTAAGAAGTTTGTAGAAACTGCATTGGCTAATAATCTTGATATGGCTGATTGTTTGAGAATTTTTCCAGATAGACTAACAGGTAGAGATAACAGAGCTTATGAAAAGATAGATGTGAATGATAGATAAGATTGGGTTACTATGCTTCCTAAGTTTAAAGAACTCTTAAACCAGAATATCAATCGTCAACTTTCTTTAGCCAATATGAGTGATAAATGGGAATATATAGATAATGTATCTAGTTTTGCTGAAAGAATCAAAAATATGGTAAAAAGATTATATGGCCATTTATACTGACTCCGGTTTTGCATGGTAATATGATAGTAAGTAGCGCGCAAAAAGAACTTTCAAGTAACTTAATTTTTACTTACTTTTTTGATACTGTTTTGCTGATAGTTTTGTATGCTCATTTAATAAAAATGTTAATATCTCTTCAAATTCTTTTCCCGATGAGTACGATGCACGAACGTATCGGTCTATTGTTTTCATCGATTTTTCACATTCATTTAACCTTCTCGCATATACATGCGAAAAGGATGGCATTAAAGGATGTTTACTCAGATGGATTGTATTTTTCTTAAGAGTCCGGATCTGTAAGACTCGACCATTCTCCGGACATCGCGCCAAGAATTTTGATTCAGGTCACTCCACTTTATGGGTGTAGGGTACCTTGGGCCCTGATTACAAAATGTTACTCAAAGTGGTACTAGCAGTGGAAAGCGGCGCGCCAGGTGGGCGCCAAGTTTGAAAACTCGATTTTCATATTTTTTCAACCGAACAAGCTAGAGACCAAATTTCTTCGGCATTGTGTTAGGCATGCCGAATGTGAACAGAAACACTATTGAGATTATTTTTAAGCAATTCCCAGACTGATTTTTTTTTTTTTTTTTACTCGATTTTTAGGTTTTTTTTCGATTTCTCGGCATCTCAATGTCAATTCCGCATAAGTTCTCTAGTATATTCATGCAACCCAACTAATGCATGCAACTCTGCTAGGCGGAAATCGATCTTGGATTGCGCGTGTCGGAAAAATCGATCTAATTGTTTCCAACTTGACTCAGTATCGTTATTTCATGATTTTTTGCTGTATTTTCCAAACGATTAGTGCGGAATTGTGGTCTACTAAAAGTTTAGAGGTGAGGCGAGTAAAATAACACAAGAATTCCACCACTTGGTTCAATTAGAAAATTTCGATTTTCACGACCCGGGGGTCATGGCCGAAAATTTCAAAATTTCTCAAGTTTGAAATGTTTTCATTTATGTGGTCTATTGTGAAGTACTAATCATGTAAATAATATTCAGCCAATGCTCAATGGCTGATCTCCCCTTTCAACCATTTTTCGAAAACTTTCATGTTGAATGCGTGCGAAAAAGTCAGAATTGTGCTTGAATCAGTTTCCAACTTGCTTTCTGTGACATCCTATCTAAGAGCTTTGCAATGTACATAATCAATATGAAAATCGTTTATTTTCGAAAAATTCATATTTTTTTACCATGACCCCGGGGTCACGGAAATCGATTTTTTCAAAAGTGAGCCGAATGCCGGGATTTCAGTTCTACTATGTTTACTTTGTTGTATCAGTTTACTGGTCTCACCTCGAAACTTTTAGTAGACCACAATTCCGCACTAATCGTTTGGAAAATACAGCAAAAAATCATGAAATAACGATACTGAGTCAAGTTGGAAACATTTAGACCGATTTTTTCGACACCCGCAATCCAAGATCGATTTCAGCCTGGCAGAGTTGCATGCATTAGTTGGGTTGCATGAATATACTAGAGAACTTATGCGGAATTGACATTGAGATGCCGAGAAATCGAAAAAAAACCTAAAAATCGAGTAAAAAAAAAAAAAAAATCAGTCTGGGAATTGCTTAAAAATAATCTCAATAGTGTTTCTGTTCACATTCGGCATGCCTAACACAATGCCGAAGAAATTTGGTCTCTAGCTTGTTCGGTTGAAAAAATATGAAAATCGAGTTTTCAAACTTGGCGCCCACCTGGCACACCGCGTTCCACTGCTAGGGCCACTTTGGGTACCATTATGCAATGTGGGACCAAGGTACCCTACACCCATAAAGTACAGTGGCCTGAATCAAAATTCTTGGCGCGATGTCCGAAATCCGGCCGAAATGGTCGAGTCTTACAGATCCGGACTCTTAAATGCACGAACACGGTCTGTACTTGTTTGTCAGTCCCTATTTCGTCTATTTTCACTTACTTACGGAGTACCCACGGGTCAGTTCTTGGTCCACCTTAAGAGTCCGGATCTGTAAGACTCGAGCATTTCGGCCAGATTCCGGACATTTCGCCAAGAATTTTGATTCAGGCCACTGTACTTTATGGGTGTAGGGTGCCTTGGGCCCACATTACAAAATAGTACCCAAAGTGGCCCTAGCAGTGGAACGCGGAGTGGCAGGTGGGCGCCAAGTTTGAAAACTCGATTTTCATATTTTTTCAACCGAACAAGCTAGAGTCCAAATTTCTTCGGCATTGTGTTAGGCATGCCGAATGTGTACAGAAACACTATTGAGATTAATTTTAAGAGGCATGCTCCGTAAGACTCGATCATAGTGACCACCCCCCGGACGCGAGCGCTAGCAATGAGAACTGGGAGTCCGTACTTGGGTGTTAGGAGGGTCATCGGCCCTTATTACACAATACAGCTGAAATTTCCTGTTTGTGCCCTCAGGCTATTAGAAAAATTAATTTCAAAAAATTTTTAAAAAAAATCATAATTTTTCAAATTGTTGAGATAAATTCCATATATCATTTGCGAAGCGTCTAGGGTGCACAGACCTTGCTAATTCACTATTAGCATCGAACTTGTGTTGATTCCTAAACCACTTTTTTGATCCAAAATTTAGGTTTTTTCGGACAAATCATCCCTTGTTATAATTTGCTCCAGAGTTTTTCGACCAGGTATTGTAGCCCAAGCAATTCTGCATCGATTTCACTTAAAACTGGGATCTTTCCGATAGACCCAGTTCTCGAATTTTTCGATCGAAGTTCTTTCATCGATGGTTTTCCCGAACAAATGCTGTATTTTCCAAGCGATTGGTGCGGAATTGTGGTCTACTCAAAGTTTAGAGGTGAGACGAGTAAAATGACACAAGAAGCCCATCACTTGGATCACTTTGAAAATTTCGATTTTCATGACCCGGGGGTCATCATGGTCTGAAAATTTCAAAATTTCTCAAGTTTGAAATGTTTTCATTTATGTGGCTTATTGTGAAGTACTAATTATGTGAATAATATTCAGCCAATGCTCAATGGCTGATCTCTCCTTTTAACCATTTTTTCGAAAATTTTCATTCTGATTGCGTGCGAAAAATCAGAATTGCGTTTGAATCAGTTCCCAACTTGCTTTCTGTAACATTCTGCCATAGTACTTTGCAATGTACATAATCAATATGAAAATCGTTTATTTTCGAAAATTTGTAAAATTCAATTTGATTGCCTACTTTCACGGCAAATTTCTGAAATATTGCATTTTTTCGACTCGAATGCTGCGACAATTAGCAAATGACAACGACAATGTGATGTTTCATGATGAGTAAACATAGTAGAACTGAAATCCCGGCATTCGGCTCACTTTTGAAAAATCGATTCCCATGACCCCGGGGTCATGGCAAAAAAATATGAATTTTCGAAAATAAACGATTTTCATATTGATTATGTACATTGCAAAGTACTATGGCAGAATGTTACAGAAAGCAAGTTGGGAACTGATTCAAACGCAATTCTGATTTTTCGCACGCAATCAGAATGAAAATTTTCGAAAAAATGGCTGAAAGGAGAGATAAGCCATTGAACATTGGTTGAATATTATTCACATCATTAGTACTTCACAATAAGCCACATAAATGAAAACATTTCAAACTTGAGAAAATGTGAAATTTCCGGACCATGACCCCCGGGTCATGAAAATCGAAATTTTCAAATTGATCGAAGTGATGGGCTTCTTGTGTCATATTACTCGTCTCACCTCGAAACTTTGAGTGGGCCACAATTCCGCACCAATCGTTTGGAAAATACAGCATTTGTTCGGGAAAACCATCGATGACGGAACTTCGATCGAAAAATTCGAGAACTGGGTCTATCGGAAAGATCCCAGTTTTAAGTGAAATCGATGCAGAATTGCTTAGGCTACAATACCTGGCCGAAAAACTCTGGAGCAAATTATAACAAGGGATGATTTGTCCGAAAAAACCAAAATTTTGGATCAAAAAAGTGGTTTAGGAATCAACGCACGTTCGATGCTAATAGTGAATTAGCAAGGTCTGTGCACCCTAGACGCTTCGCAAATGATATATAGAATTTATCTCAACAATTTGAAAAATTATGATTTTTTTTTTAAAATTTTTGAAATTAATTTTTCTAATAGCCTGAGGGCACAAACAGGAAATTTCAGCTGTATTGTGTAATAAGGGCCGATGACCCTCCTAACACCCAAGTATGGACTCCCAATTCTCATTGCTAGCGCTCGCGTCCGGGGGGTGGTCGAGTCTTAACGACCATCTCTCTTAAGCAATTTCTAGACTAATTTTTTGACTCGATTTTTAGGTTTGTTTCGATTTCTCGGCATCTCAATGTCAATTCCGCATAAGTTCTGTAGCATATTCATGGAGCCGAACTACTAGTGCATGTAACCCTGCTAGGCGGAAATCGATCTTGGATTGCGCGTGTCGGAAAAAATCGATCGGAGTGTTTCCAACTTGACTCAGTATCGTTATTTCATGATTTTTTGCTGAATTTTCCAAACGATTAGTGCAGAATTGTGGTCTACTAAAAGTTTAGAGGTGAGACGAGTAAAATGACACAAGAAGCCCATCACTTGGTTCAATTTGAAAATTTCGATTTTCATGACCCCGGGGTCATGGTCGAAAATTTCAAAATTTCTCAAGTTTGAAATGTTTTCATTTATGTGGCCTATTGTGAAGTACTAATGATGTGAATAATATTCAGCCAATGCTCAATGGCTGATCTCTCCTTTCAACCATTTTTCATTAAGTTTCATGTTGAATGCGTGAGAAAAAGTCAGAATTGTGCTTGAATCAGTTTCCAACTTACTTTCTGTAACATCCTATCTAAGTACTTTGCAATGTACATAATCAATATGAAAATCGTTGATTTTGGAAAATTCAAAAAATTCAATTTGAGTGCCTACTATCACGGCAAATTTCTAAAATATTGCAGTTTTTCGACTCGAATGCTGCGTCAATGAGCAAATGACAATGACAATGTGATGGTTCGTGATGAGTAAACATAGTAGAACTGAAATCCCGGCATTCGGCTCACTTTTGAAAAAATCGATTTCCATGACCCCGGGGTCATGGTAAAAAAATATGAATTTTCTGAAATTCACGATTTTCATATTGATTATGTACATTGCAAAGTACTTAGATAGGATGTTACAGAAAGTAAGTTGGAAACTGATTCAAGCACAATTCTGACTTTTTCTCACGCATTCAACATGAAACTTAATGAAAAATGGTTGAAAGGAGAGATCAGCCATTGAGCATTGGCTGAATATTATTCACATCATTAGTACTTCACAATAGGCCACATAAATGAAAACATTTCAAACTTGAGAAATTTTGAAATTTTCGACCATGACCCCCGGGTCGTGAAAATCGAAATTTTCAAATTGAACCAAGTGATGAGCTTCTTGTGTCATTTTACTCATCTCACCTCTAAACTTTGAGTAGACCACAATTCCGCAGTAATCGTTTGGAAAATACAACAAAAAATCATGAAATAACGATTCAGAGTCAAATTGGAAACACTCAGACCGATTTTTTCCGACACGCGCAATCCAAGATCGTTTTCCGCCTAGCAGGGTTACATGCACTAGTAGTTGGGCTCCATGAATATACTACAGAACTTATGCGGAATTGACATTGAGATGCCGAGAAATCGAAACAAACCGAAAAATTGAGTCAAAAAAATAGTCTAGAAATTGCTTAAAATTAATCTCAATAGTGTTTCTGTACACATTCGGCATGCCTAACACAATGCCGAAGAAATTTGGACTCTAGCTTGTTCGGTTGAAAAAATATGAAAATCGAGTTTTCAAACTTGGCGCCCACCTGGCACACCGCGTTCCACTGCTAGGGCCACTTTGGGTACCATTTTGTAATGTGGGTCCAAGGTACCCTACACCCATAAAGTACAGTGGCCTGAATCAAAATTCTTGGCGAAATGTCCGGACAATGCTCGAGTCTTACAGATCCGAGCTCTTAACACGGGTCTCCTGTAAAAGTGTAGCAAAAACGGCCGGGTCTGCCACTATGATTTTTTTTGTCTCCGATTTCGATGAAAGTCGGTCAGTGTGTGTAGTTGGGGGCCACGAGAAGGCCTAGCCACTTGATTTGGCCAAAATTCCAAATTATCGATTTTTTGTGATCTACCCTGAAAATGATCATAACTCGGTTCATTTTCATCGTACAGCGAGCTGGCAGGTGTCATTCGAACCGTATTATAATGCTCTCAAAAAAAGTGTTTCGTGACCCGTTCGCTGCAAAGTCGTATTTAGGGCGAAAAACGCGAAAAACACATTTTTTGAAAAAAAATATGACCTGTTCTCGAAAATTTTCTCTTGAGTACACGCGTATTATTGCAGAAAATAAGTGTTCAGGTGACGTACAAAGTCGGTATGTTGTTCATTTGCCGTATCTCTGTCCCCCCAATACCGTTTAATAGAGTACACGGGACTTAGTCATTTTTTTCCGCCTCGACAGTTTTTCGATCGTATCTGCCTTCAATATGGTCCAATCGACTAATCGAAAAAAGGGAAATGATGCACTCGGAAAGGCGAATAAAAAGTTCTTAAATGATTGAATAGCTATGACAACCTATTTTCGAGTTATTCGAGGAAAACCTCATCAACATCGATTTTGCCGGCTGTTTCATGACAGCTATGAAAAAATTGTTGCAGAAACTACTTTTTTCATTTACTGATCTCATTATCTAATCATGATCCGATAAGATCTGATATGATATGATATGATCCGATGGAGAAGAGCCCCACTACTGGTTCTTCCCTACGAAGAAAGTCAACACTCCAGAACCCGATAATGTGGATGATGAAGTCGTCACTGGAATCGCTCCTACACCCCAGGCCTGTGCGGAAAATCGTTTTCGGAAAATTTCGGGAAACGGAAATTTTCCGAAATTATTTCTCGGAAAATTCGGAAAATTTCGGAAAAATCTAAATTCGCTTTAATGCTCTAATTTTCGTGTTAGATCAAGAAAATCACAACAACCACAAGGAACAACAAATCAAGAACTAAAACTCATATCCACGGATCCAGCAATTGGTGAAAATTCACTTTTTGAAGGAAAGTGTAGAATAAAATGAGTATGTGGTGGAACATTTTTTCGATTAGATAGTCTCCCGACTTTTTAAAAATTCGGAGAAAATTTCCGATTTTTCTCGGAAAATTCGGAAAATCGGTAAATGCACAGCCCTGCTACACCCTCCTCTCCCCACCCTCCTCTCCTCATAAGATCAGACCGGAGAGAGTATCAATAATGGATTTCGCCCTTGGACTGTACAATAGAATGCTCGAGGAGGTTCAGCAAGGAGTCGGAATCGGTCCAATGTCGGAATCATTCAAGGAATACGAGAAGTCACCGAAGCATCCGAGACCCATAGGATGGGCACTTCGCATTCGGAAGAAGAGTGCCCCATACGTTTCTGTTGCCAAGCAGATGGTGGTCGATCAATTCGAGGAATTCTACGCAGTCAGGAACAAGCTGACGAGGGAACCTTTCGGTTTCGGTCAAGTCGAGAAGAGGAGAATGAAGGCCAGAACGGATATCATGCCCACTAAGTGAATGTCACACGATCAGATCAAGAACTGCATTCGGACTCTGCTAGCGAAGAAGAAGGAGGAGACAGAGAAAAAGCTGAGCACCACAAGAGCCAAGAGAGATGTGGCACTGGATATGGATTTCATCAACAACTGGGAGAAGGACTACGATGAGGAGGGAGGAGAAATTGAGGATGAAGTGAAAGTGCATGAGGATGATCTACAACTGGATGAAATCCGAGATGAACTCTTTGTTCACGGATGAGGCCCCTGACTTGTCTACATAACTCGTTTTCGATAAGTGATGTTGATAATTGCATATTGATTGCTTGCTTTTATAATATTTTTTCATGTATAATATAAAATAAAGTCGATTTTTAGTTTTTAGCTGTACAAAGAATAATTTCCTTTCCGTTCATTCATTGGAATCGATGAAAATAGAGAAAGTGTTGTGATTTTCCTCGAATAACTCGAAAATGGGTTGTCATAGCTATTCAATCATTTAAGAACTTTTATTCGCCTTTCCGAGAGCATCATTTTCCTTTTTTGGATTAGTCGATTGGACCATATTGAAGGCAGATACGATCGAAAAACTGTCGAGGCGGAAAAAAAATGACGAAGTCCCGTGTACTCTATTAAACGGTATTGGGGGGACAGAGATACGGCAAATGAACAACATACCGACTTTGTACGTCACCTGAACACTTATTTTCTGCAATAATACGCGTGTACTCAAGAGAAAATTTTCGAGAACAGGTCACATTTTTTTTCAAAAAATGTGTTTTTCGCGTTTTTCGCCCTGAAGACGACTTTGCAGCGAACGGGTCACGAAACACTTTTTTTGAGAGCATTATAATACGGTTCGAATGACACCAGCCAGCTCGCTGTACGATGAAAATGAACCGAGTTATGATCATTTTCAGGGTAGATCACAAAAAATCGATAATTTGGAATTTTCGCCAAATCAAGTGACTAGGCCTTCTCATGGCCCCCAACTACACACACTGACCGACTTTCATCGAAATCGGAGACAAAAAATAAAATCATAGTGGCAGACCCGGCCGTTTTTGCTACACTTTTACAGGAGACCCGTGATATATTAGCAAAAAATCCATCTCATAGACAATTCCGAAGGAATGTAATGGAATGTCTATGGGCTATTTCTAATCCTATTTATTCATTTAAGCTGTTCTACTTCCTCAACTATTTTTTCTATGCATGGGAATCAATACGCTACTGGGGTAAGACAAGGAACGAGAGGGCATCTAGACCCTATGAGAGCGATGTTTCTCTTGAACGTTTTAAGCTATTCACCACATTGATTGCATTTAGCTCCGAGGAATTAGCTAATTTCGCCTGACCCATCAACATTTCGTACAAATGTCACAACCTCTGTTATTTCCAAACTAGTAGTTTGCTTACGTGACGTCACAGACTAGAAGTTTACGGCTAGTTTACTAGAAGTGAAAGAATATTTGACGAAATGCATTTCAGTATATACACCACTTTCAGTAAACTTACGTTTAACTAGCCGTAGACTTGCAAGTCTACGGCTAGTTTGAATGATAAGTAAACTACTAGTTTGAAAATAGCAGAGACTCAGTCTGTAATTGAGCTACGGGCCTCCGATTCGGGGGGGTGACATTTCCGCAACGGCATTTCCGCAACCGACATTTCCGCAACCGACATTTCCGCAACCGACATTTCCGCAACGGGGAATAACTCGGCTCGTCGGGGTCCTAGAACGTTGGGATGGGTATCATTGTGATCAGCATCGGTAACACTGTCATGTCACATATTGACCTTTGATCTTTGCTAACTCCGCTACATTTTTGCAATGAGTCGTGATTTCGCTCAAAATCATCCAAGACGAGCGGAAAGGGTATCGTTCGACTCCTCATCACATCTATTTATCCAAAAAATAATTGACCTTTGATCTTTTCCTACTCGGCCACATATCGGTCACGCGCTCAATCGGTCCGAAGTCGGTACCATTTCCGGAACCATGTGAAAGCGAGGTCCTAAAATGGATGCAACGCTCGAATGTTAATGCAGGGTGGAGCCTTGCATCGCGTTCCTCAATGCCGTTTTTCGAACGCCAAACGCGCCCCCAGAGACCCCAGAGACTCGACTTGCTGCCAAGATCCTCGTGACACCCGCACACGCGTCCAAGCGATGGTGAGCTACCGTAATCTACCGTAACCCGGTTCGGTGGGTCAGATCAAGTGCGAAGGGTCAGATTTGAGTTTAAATTGCAGGAATTACTAATACGTGAGTGATATGATTATAGCTTATTGTACACTACCGTAATCTACCGTAACCCGGTTCGGTGGGTCAGATCAAGTTCGGTGGGTCAGATTTAACTAAAAATTGTCGGAATGGCCACTACATGTGCGAAATCATGATGAGCTATTGCAAACTACCGTAACCAGGTTCGGTGGGTCAGATCAAGTGCGGCGGGTCAGATCTCAATAAAAATTAACTGCATGGCCGCTACATGTGCGATATCATTATCAGCTATTGCAAACTACTGTAATCTACCATAACCCGGTTCGGTGGGTCAGATTAAGTTCGGTGGCTCAGATTTCACTAAAAAAATGTCCAAATGATTACTATGCGCGTGGTATGATTATGAGTAATTGTAAACTACCATTTGGACACTTTTTAGTGAAATATGACCCACCGCACTTGATCTGACCCACCGAACCTGGTTACGGTAGTTTGCAATAGCTCATCATGATTTCGCACATGTAGTGGCCATTCCGACAGTTTGTAGTGAAATCTGACCCACCGAACTAGATCTGACCCACCGAACTGGGTTGCGGTAGATTACGGTATTTTACAATAGCTCAAAATGATAACGCACACGTAGTGACCATTCCGATAATTTTTAGTTAAATCTGACCCACCGAACTTGATCTGACCCACCGAACCGGGTTACGGTAGATTACTGTAGTGTTGCTGATGCTGATCACATTGATACCCATCTCGTGTTTCTATGACCCCTACGAACCGAGTTATGCCCCGATCTGACCCACCGAACTTGATCTGACCCACCGAACTAGGTTACGGTAGATTACGGTAGTGCTACTGATGCTGATCACAATGATACCCATCCCAAGTTTCTATGACCTCTACGAACCGAGTTATTCCCCGTTGCGGAAATGTCGGTTGCGGAAATGCCGTTGCGGAAATGTCGGTTGCGGAAATGTCGGTTGCGGAAATGTCACCCCCCCTCCGATTCAACCAGTACATTTTTCATATATTATCACATGGCCATATGAGAGAAAATTCGAAAACAAATCCCATACATTCAAGTTCGTCGTTCAAGTACAAATCCCCCGACATTCAGTCAGGACCTGATAGTAGAACCGAATCGAAGCAATCAAGTTATTCATCACTTCGGAGACCACACACCAGATTGGTAACAAAGGCGAGATTCCCGCTACGGTTTCAACTTTACGGGGTTGATCCGAATCTCGATTGAAAAAGATAGAACAAAAAAGAATATAAGAATAGAACAAGGCATAGGGAGAGATGGCTAATAACGATGATGTAGTAGGTGCAAAAAACGGAGATATGAATAAAAATTGCTAACGCAGCAACAACTTCATGGTTGAAAGATATGAAACATTACAGTGGAGAAGGTGCTGAAAAAAAAACTGTCGAGGCGGAAAAAATGACTAAGTCCCGTGTACTCTATTAAACGGTATTGGGGGGACAGAGATACGGCAAATGAACAACATACCGACTTTGTACGTCATCTGAACACTTATTTTCTGCAATAATACGCGTGTACTCAAGAGAAAATTTTCGAGAACAGGTCACATTTTTTTTCAAAAAATGTGTTTTTCGCGTTTTTCGCCCTGAAGACGACTTTGCAGCGAACGGGTCACGAAACACTTTTTTTGAGAGCATTATAATACGGTTCGAATGACACCTGTCAGCTCGCTGTACGATGAAAATGAACCGAGTTATAATCATTTTCATGGTAGATCACAAAAAATCGATGATTTGGAATTTTGGCCAAATCAAGTGGCTAGGCCTTCTCGTGGCCCCCAACTACACACACTGACCGACTTTCATCGAAATCGGAGACAAAAAAATCATAGTGGCAGACCCGGCCGTTTTTGCTACACCTTTACAGGAGACCCGTGATATGAGAGGAATCGCGAGAAAATCCACCGTTTCGGAGGGTCCGCGGACATAGAAATTTCGACCCCCCTGAAAAATTCAGATTAAGTACTTTGAACGATGCTCTATCGAACTGCGTTGGCCACCGTAATTACAGCGCATAGTGGGCTTTAAACATATCGGGAATCAATAACAGATATGTCTTTCGATTCGTATGATTAATCTCTATTATTCTATCCGAACAGTCTTATTACGAAAAAACTCGTGGGTCTCCATCTTTAACTTGTGTCATTTTACTCTTCTCACCTCGAAACTGAGTAGACCACAATTCCGCACCAATCGTTTGGAAAAAAAAGCATTTGTTCGGGACAACCATCGATTACGAAAATTCGCGGTAATAATTCGGCAACTTGGTATAACGTGGAAAACCCAGTTTTAAATGAAATCAATGCAGAATTGCTTAGGCTACAATACCTGGTCGGAAAACTTTGCAGCAAACAACAACAAGCGATGCTTTGTCCGAAAAAAAAAAACAAATTTTTCAGTCAAAAAAGTGGTTTAGGAATCAACGCACATTCGATGCTAATAGTGAATTAGTAAGCTTTTGATTTATGATTGTGGAATTAGTATTGATTCCTGCTGATCTAATCAAATTACATCTAATTCTTGTTGCAAAAGAACAGAGAACATCCATGAAATTGAAAGCATCTATCCATCACAATGAGACTTCTCTCTCATTTCTTTCTATGGCAACGCCCAGTTTTTTATATCTCTCTCGCGTATTTAAATCATCTGCCAAGAGAGATTATTCGATGAAAAGGGATGTTGAAATGCCAGCTAATGCGAGACAGAGTATTTGCGCCAAGAAAATTTTGGATTTTTCTTCCTTTGAAATGGCTCCCCAATACGAAGAATGAATATATTCGCCTAATTTGAACTGGGACCCATTATCCGAAGTCATTGTGACTGGTCTTCCTCTCCTTACTTTTGATATAACTTGGTCTCTAGGTTTATGTAGTGGCAGGTTGATTGATTTTATGATAAGTTTGGTAAGTATGGAGTCTTTTGGAATATATATAGGACGACATAAGTCATACGGTAATTGGTCAGTGTAGATCCTACTATTTACCCTTAGGATATTGTTTTCATCTGGTACTGAAGATTGGTGCGCTTCCTTAGTATTTGATTCCTTCCTTTATTATAGAAATTTAGACTGCGCGGCTCCTATTTGGAATATTTCTGCTATTTCTATTTCCCTGACCGAGGGCGGATCGTTCAATCTATTTGATGCTAAGGAATCTATGACGGGAAGTTTGGACTTAAATGTGGATGACTTATGGAACACATGAGCAATATATTTACGAGTGCGAGTAATGTTGATAAGCAACAATTTATAAGATGATGCACGGTAAGAAAGAAAAATGAAAGGATTTTGACTGATTGTCTGATCAGTATTAGTATTGGAATGGGCGGGATTTGTGGATTCTACTTGGTTGGGACTCTGTGTCTGTACATCTAGAGAAATAGTACACTTGGGTAGGATAGCGGAAGAGGTAGAAACAGAAACAGTCTCTGATCCTTGTGTAATATTTCTCTTTCTGATTGCCATGGAATCTTATCGGAATATGCATCTTTTATGATATTTGGTGGATCGGGAGAAATTGTAGCACGTATATACATCGGTTGTTTGATCTTTGGATTATTGATTGCAGATAATTTCGTCAAGGGTCTACATAACAGTTCCAGATCTAATTGATTCATCTCTTACGTGAGATGGTCTATACTAGTTGTTGGCCACTTCTCTTGATCAGACTTCAGGAATGATGGGCCAGACCACCACATGTGATCCTCTAACAATTCGTTTGGATTAAGAGACCGGCTCGGTAAGACTCGAGCATGGTCCGGACATTCGCGAGGAATTTCGATCTGGCCCTGAATACTTTCATCATAGACACATACCGGGGGAGACCGATGAAAGTTATAGTGAAAATGTCCTTAGGCTCAAACCCGGCTCACATATGTCGCATAAAATAAAAATTTGAAAATTTCATAACTTTTCAATCGCGATAGCTAGGACTTTTATTTCTTTTTCTTGGTGGATAACATGCCGTGCACTCTTATAAACACAGCTGAGCAGTAATTTCATATCGTTCTGAATATGTTTTTTCGTGTCTGATTTTCGGATTTTTCGTCTTCTATCCTCGTTGAACAGAGACGGCAGGTAATGACATAGTGCATATTGTAGCCCTGACAATTCTGTACATAATGGTCACATTCCCTTGGCAATCCAAGTTTTCAGAGCTATCAAGAATTGCAACTGAATGTGAGATATGCATAATTTGCAAAAATCGAAAATTAAATTTCTTGAAATTCGCAAGAGTACGAGGTAGCTTTCTTATGTCATTTTACTCGTAGTGATGCGCGTACATAAGAAAAATATTCAAATAGGCTCGGACTACATATTTAAAAAAATTGAGAAAAATAATTATTTTATTTTTATTTTTTCAACTCCCACATTCAGTCGACCGTCAAGGCAAGTTGATTCATAGGGCGGATGGTGGCTGATGCATGTGCGTTTGCCGAAACGACTGTCACATGAAACATCGTCGTTTCGCAGATCTCAAATTTATTTTTAAAATTATCAAACTTGAAAATTTATATGTTTCTTTCATATAAATCGGTTGGACGGTGGCGTACGGCAACCAAAGCTGTAACATTGTTATCAGTAGGAGTGTACTGTACTGCACTACCGTAACCGTCAGGAATCGCGAACTAATTTTTTTCAGTCGACCCATGATTTTCAACCATGACCCGGGGTTCATGGTTGAGAATGGCTGAGGTCGAAAAATTCATGATGATCCCAAACCAAATACTATGTGGCATTATATCAATAGTGGGCCAACTTTTATTTTTATGGATACCATAACTCGAATTACCGTACTAGTAATGCACGCACCTGAATTTTCCGAGAATTTCACCACATTATTACTTTAGCTAGATTACGAGTAGTATAGTTTGCTTTGGAGGACCATTTTTTACCACCCACGATGCTCAAAGGATGCCGACACACATCAAAGGGTGCCGACATCATAATTTGATTGACAGGTGACAGGTACATATGTTTACACATGTTAACAAGTTGTTAACAAGTACATGTGTTAACAAACAAAAAAACATCTGTCAATCAAATTTCTTGCGTCATCATGAGCAATAAATTGGACCACCAAAGCAAAAAGTAAAAAGACAAATCAATAACCAAGTAATAATAAAGTAATAAAGTACAAAGATCAAGTATCAATCAGAAAGAATAGATCAATTGAAACACAAACATCAATCGATAGATTTACACAAATCGATAACATGATCAACAAGGAACTGACCTGGAGCAACAGCACACATAACCACACGCGGCAGACGATCGGCTACTAAATGACTGTTTTGGGGGCGGAGCTTACCTAATGCACTTCTCTACTTCTCTGTACTCTCTCGCTCTCTCATACTCTCTCACTCACTGCTCTACTTCTCGGTTCTCTCTCACTTTCACACACTCTCTCGCTCACTTCTCTGTATCTCTGTGCTCTCTCACTTTCACACACTCTATCGCTCACTTCTCTGTATCTCTGTACTCTCTCTCTCCCTCACTTCTCTGCAACTCTGTACACTCTCTCCATCACTTCTCTGCAACTCTGTACACTCTCATTTTCACACACTCTCTCCTCTTTCACAACAAACAATAAATGGAATCATTATAATAATCAAAGATCAATAATAATAATAATGAGATCAAGGATCAATCAAAGTGAAAAGATCAATTGAATTCCTCATAAGAATCAATCGATAAAATCACCCCAATCGATACATTGATCAACAAGGAACTGACCTGGAGCATTCTCGACCACAAGCGAATACCGACAAACTACTGAAGGACTGTTTTGGGGCAGGGTATCTTCATATCTATTGCCTTCTCTCTAACTCTTCTTCTCTGCTGTTTCTTCAGTTTAAACACTCTCTCACATAGTACTCTACTTCTGCTGCCTTTTCTGCATACTCTCTCTTTTATAGCTTTCTGAATCTTTCTATATTCAAATCTCTCAAGCTTTTTTGCAATATCTACAACGACCTTCTCAGTCTCTCTCTCTCTTTCTCTGCATTCTCCCTATATTGCATACAGCTCGCCCCAGCCAATGTCATGAAAAAAGGCAAGAGGAACAAGATGAAATTTAAATATATTAACACGAACAAATAAAGAGTACAGAATATTCAAAATAATTTCATTGATCAAATTATAACAGCTCTCCAATCTGTAACATTTGGTAATCGGGAAACTAACCTCTGAGCAAGAGAGTAACAGCACACATAGCACCCATGCAACCGATAGACGACCATATAATGACTGCTTTTATGCTAGAGCTTAATAATCTTCAGTATCTTTAATGAAATCTCTTCTCTAAGGCTCTCTCACAGTAGAAGGTACCCCCTTATCTTACTCTATAATCTCGATAAGACCTTTCTGCTAGCTCTCCATCGTTTTTACTTTCTATCCTCCATTTCCATATTCTCTCTAACTCGATTACAACAATAAGAAGAGATTAAAAAGCGGTTTATCCAGAAGAATGATTAATGTGAAGTTTATTGATACCACATATTCATCACATCAAGACAACACATACAATTTCTGTTCCTCTCTCACGATAATCACTCTTACATTATATCCCATCTTAATTAACATTTAAGACACCGGCTCAGAGAGATTCCAGGAAGTGCCGGACATCGACCTCACCGATTTGACCCAAAAACTTTTTATGGATACCCCCATGGGCCCCCATCACAAAACGGGTATTCATTTGGGCTGGTTCCTTGAAACACAGATGTGGCGGGTTTTCGAAATTTGAAAACTCGATTTTCACCGAAAAAAATGGAGCGACCTAGGACCAATGTTAGTGTCGATTAATTATAAGTATAAATAGACAACAAAAACTGGCTATACGACGGCCCGTAGATCCGATCGCAAACTGATTTTTTTACCTTCTTAAAACATTCTAAAATTAATTAAAATTTTAAAACAAAAAAGTGCAGTCCAATTTTTGTCTCATCTTATAGAGCAAAAAATTCCGCGTCGAATAAGCGAAAAAAGTGAAAAATCGAAAGATACCTATTTTGAGAAAAATGGACCTGAAGATGACCCGAAAATATTTTTGTTTTTGAAACCCCTCATGTTTGTACTCATATTGAAGAGCTCGTCGAGTAGAACAACTTTCATGTTGAACGTTTTGTATGAAATTCGTGTACAAGAGAATTACATGAGTTTTATTTATTCACACGGTTGTTCACCCAATTTTGAGTTAAACGAAAGTAAAATATTTTTTGTGCACAAATTGATTACGCCTATATTGTAGAACTCAAAAATCCATATTTAATTTGCTGTTTCACGAAAAAAATTGTCGGCCCCTATTCTGAAAAACATGGTCTCTAAAGTGGTCATGAAAAAAAAAAGTTGTCGAAACCTTGCCATGTTTATACTCATTTTAAAGAACTCGTCGAGTACATCATTTTTCATGTTGGTCGTATTCTATGAAAGTCGTTTGTTCTCAAGATACAAGCAATCAAAACGATTAGGATCCAGTAAATCTTAATTCATGTAATTCTCTTGTACATGAGTTTCAGACAAAATGTTCAACATGAAAGTTGTTCTACTCGAAGAGCTCTTCAATATGAGTACAAACATGAGGGGTTTCGAAAACAAAAATATTTTCGGGTCATCTTCAGGTCCATTTTTCTCAAAATAGGTATCTTTCGATTTTTCAATTTTTTCGCTTATTCGACGCGGAATTTTTTGCTCTATAAGATGAGTCAAAAATTGGACTGCACTTTTTTGTTTTAAAATTTTAATTAATTTTAGAATGTTTTAAGGAGGTAAAAAAATAAGTTTGCGATCGGATCTACGGACCGTCGTATAGCCAGTTTTTGTTGTCTATTTATACTTATAATTAATCGACACTAACATTGGTCCTAGGTCGCTCCATTTTTTTCCGGTGAAAATCGTGTTTTCAAATTTCGAAAACCCGCCACATCTGTGTTTCAAGGAACCAGCCCAAATGAATACCCATTTTGTGATGGGGGCCCATGGGGGTATCCACAAAAAAATTTTGAGCCAAATCGGTGAGGTCGATGTCCGGGGTCACTGGCTCAACCCTCGAATCTTACTGAGCCGGTGTCTTAAAGAATAATGAATAATACGCTAACACTAGTACGGCGATTTGCATTGCTGTCACAATTTCTCATTCTATTCAATTCTCCTCATTCACTTTTTTGATTATTCCTAATAATTAATAATAGAAGAGACACGAGAACCAAATCATATGACCATAGTTTCACTTTATTTGAATTTCCTCATAATGAAAAGAACAATCATCGATTATATAGTAATGTCCAGATCTAATCTTCAATTAAATATATTTATCGACATGCTCAGCATGAAACAAAACATGTGTGTAAAAGCAATAATAATGAGTCAAAGAAAACTCTCTACAGGAATTGATGTTGAAAGAGGGTATGATAAAAGGACATGAATTGGGCTGGATTATTGGAGAAAGAAAATTATAGAATAGGGTGGAAGGCAGGGGATCTCTCTATGCTGGGACCATCCCTCTCACGTATCAATAGTCCGTTCGATATATTGATTGGCTGGATGAGACCGAGCAGGACTTGTATGGATCAACGAGCGACAGCAACAGTTTGAGTAGTAGTCAAGAGATTCACGAACGCTCAAGTTATTTTGCAAATATGATTTTACTAAATGAATTACTGCCACATCATGTTTCTAGGTATATTAATATCCAAGTTATCATGTTAAGTTAGCGGTTGTAAATATTCCATTCTGAATAAGTGCCTAAAGGTTGTCTAGACAGAGTATCTCTATTATAAACATCATTATTGTGTATAAAGTCCATAAACAGGGAGGCTTCGAATTAGATGATCCACTCTCTCGCAGACAGTCCAAAGTGATCACATTCAACTTTCAATTAAAATTTTAGAGTATTAGCACATTAGCAAATACTAACCGCTCTATACTTTTATTGCCATAGTTGGGAGTTCAATCCTCTTTCGGAACACAATTTTTTTATTGATTTTAACCATTTACTATTAGAACGATTAAAGATTGAGTTAACATAGTGGACTTGAGTTATGTAAATGAAGTGAACAATATAATTACGCTATATAATATCAACGTGGAATGTGTTCATAAAAATATATATGAAAATATGATATTTATGACTGACACGCTATGCTTTTATCTCAGGCTATCTCTTACATTGACTCTCTCATTAGTTCATCGTTGCTTTCTAACCTCAGGCAGACAGTATTGTCAGCAAGAGTTTTTTTTAGCCTAACGCAATACATACAATATAAGGATACTAGTTGTGAGCATCATTTTTTCTGAACTATCATGTTGTAAAATCATATCGTTTTTTGTTGATGTTTGAACAATTTGTATCTGAGTGAATTATATAATTTGTTCATATAACTATCTCACATTGCTTAAAAAGGATCTTCTTATGCTCGGTTGAAAAGTTCTCACAAATAACATTGTACTGATAGAAGAAATGAGAGTTACTGAAGTCTTTCGTCAATTTATTACACAAGTATTTATATTGAGGGACTTTACAATAAGAGAATATAATTGCAAATGAAGATGTGTAATAAAGTCAAGGAAACTCAGCTATGGGATTTTAACAACTGAAGAAGAATGATAGGTTATTTTTCTCGGGGTTGTCAAGACTTGATTAACCAAAATACATAATACTACGTTTAAAAACATTTCATTATTACCATGAACAGTCGCATGAATTTCGTTCTCTATAATTGAGACTTATTTAGGACTCAATGATTTGATGTCAACATAAACATTTTTTTTCAAAGAAGATCAATTTTATTCATAATATAGCAAACGAAATCATTCAACATAACAAATGCAGTGCAAGAAAGAACACAATGAAGATATTTTAAGAGGCCTGTTCCCTAAGACTCGATCATATTCGACCACCCGCGGACACGTGAGCTAGCAATGAGAACTGGGAGTTCATACTCGGGTGTTAGGAGTGTCATCGGCCCTTATTACACAAAACAGCTGAAATTTCCTGTTTGTGCCCTCAGGCTATTAGAAAAATTAATTTCAAAAATAAACTTTTAAAAATCATAATTTTTCAAATTGTTGAGATGAAGTCTAAATATGATGTGCGATGCGTCTAGGGTGCACAGACCTTGCTAATTCGCTGTTAGCATCGAATGTGCGTTGATTCCTAAACCACTTTTTTGACTCAAAATGATGGTTTTCTCGGACAAATCATCGATTTTTGTAGCCGCTGACAATCATTTCCGGCAAGATATTGTAGCCTAAGCAATTCTGCATCGATCTCACTTAAAACTAGGTTCTTCCCGTTAGACCATTTTGGCGAATTTTCGCTCGAACTTCCGTCATCGATGGTTTTCCCGAACAAATGCTGTATTTTCCAAACGATTGGTGCGGAATTGTGGCCTACTCAAAGTTTCGAGGTGAGACCAGTAAAATGACACAAGAAGCCCATCACTTGGATCAATTTGACAATTTCGATTTTCACGACCCGGGGGTCATGGTCTAAAATTTCAAAATTTCTCAAGTTTGAAATGTTTTCATTTGTGTGGCTTATTGTGAAGTACTTATTAGGTGAATAATATTCAGCGAATACTCAATGGCTGATCTCTCCTTTCAACCATTTTTTCGAAAATTTTCATTCTGATTGCGTGCGAAAAATCAGAATTGTGCTTGAATCAGTTTCCAACTTGCTTTCTGTAACATTCGGTAATAGGACTTTACAATGTACATAATCAATATGAAAATCGTTTATTTTCGAAAATTTAAAAAATTCAATTTGAGTGCCTACTTTTTCGGCAAATTTCTGAAATATTGCAGTTTGTCGACTCGAATGCTGCGACAATGAGCTAATGACAATGACAATGTGAAGTTTCATGATGAGTAAACATAGTAGAACTGAAATCCCGGCATTCGGCTCACTTTTGAAAAATCGATTTCCCGGGGTCATGGCAAAAAAAATTAATTTTCGAAAATAATCGATTTTCATATTGATTATGTACATTGCAAAGCACTTAGATACAGTGTAGGCAACAAGTCTCCGGCCACTTTTTCATTTTTTTATAACTTTTGATCCAGGAAAGCAATCAAGCTGATCTTTTCAGTTAATGTACAGAATTTATCGAGGAATATTACCATGATGTGTTGGTGTAATTAACTTTGTTAATTTTTGCGTAGTGGTGACGCTACCGAAGTACACTTTTTTGAAAATTCCCATTTCTTTAATGAAAAGCCCTGCTCTTCGGGAACACTGTGAGAGTGTAGACCCCCACTAGGGCTGTACAGTCAAACAATCCGGAATGGCTCCGACTCCGATTTCAAGATGTGGCAGGGTCGCAACTTTGACTCCTAAAATTGATTACCCAGCATCTAGATGTGCTAACGACCCGCTCTAAGCATTAAAATGATGCTAGTGGCGAGTAATGTTTATCCCCAGATTATGGTAGTCATAGCTCGTCATTTGCCCTCAGGGCATAAAATAATTTTTTTGTTGGTATGATCGATTTTGAGACCCTACCGTTTAGAGGGCAGGTCTTCTAAAATTACGGTTCCTGCGCAAGCAGCTTTGTAATCTATCATATATTTATTTTCCTTATTTTGGTTTAGTTCCGATTCCTTTCAGACCCGTAGCAAAAGTTATGCTGAGGTCTACGCGGTGCGCGCTCTTGCGCTTTCTCTCTTACTGCTCTCGCCCCTGGGCCTCTATTGATGAAATCTCTTAGTTTCAAAGTACCAACGCATGTTAGAGATGTTCACAAAAGTTTTTACACTATTGCTAAACTTGGATCTGTGATCTTTGGATTTTGATCTTTGATCGCTGAAACCAAGTAGACCTCGGCATAACTTTTGCTACGGGTCTGAAACGAATCGGAACTAAACCAAAATAAGGGAAATAAATATATGATACATTGCAAAGCTGATTGCGCAGGAACCGTAATTTTAGAAGATCTGCCCTCTAAACGGTAGGGTCTCAAAATCGGTCATACCAACAAAAAATTATTTTTATGCCCTGAGGGCAAATGACGAGCTATGACTACCATAATCTGGGGATAAACATTACTCGCCACTAGTATCATTTTAATGCTTAGAACGGGTCGTTAGCAAATCTAGAAGCTGAGTTATAAATTTTGGGAGTCAAAGTTGCAACCCTGCTACAGCTTGAATTCGGAGTCGGAGCCATTCCGGATTGCTTGACTGTGCAGCCCTAGTAGGGTTCTCCACTCTCACAATGTTTCAGAAGAACAGGACTTTTGACTAAAGAAATAAAATTTTTCAAAAAAGTGTAATTCGATTGCGTCATCACTACGCAATAATGAACTAATGTAATATTACCAACATACATGGTTGTATTCCTTAATAAATTCTATACATTAACTGAAAAGATCAGCTTGATTGCTCTCCAATTCATATTTTTTTACCATGACCCCGGGGTCATGGAAATCGATTTTTCAAAAGTGAGCCGAATGACGGGATTCCAGTTCTACCATGTTCACTCATCATGAAACTTCACATTGTCATTGTCATTTGATCATTGTCGCAGCATTCGAGTAAAAAAAACTGCAATATTTTAGCAATTTTCCGTGAAAGTAGGCACTCAAATTGAATTTTTTAAATTTTCGAAAATAAACGATTTTCATATTGATTATGTACATTGTAAAGTCCTATTACCGAATGTTACAGAAAGCAAGTTAGAAACCGATTCAAACACAATTCTGATTTTTCGCACACAATTAGAATGAAAATTTTCGAAAAAAAATGGTTGAAAGGAGAGATCAGCCATTGAACATTGGCTGAATATTATTCACATCATTAGTACTTCACAATAAGCCACATAATTGAAAACATTTCAACCTTGAGAAATTTTGAAATTTTCGGACCATGACCCCCGGGTCATGAAAATCGAAATTTTCAAAGTGATCCAAGTGATGGGCTTCTTGTGTCATTTTACTCGTCTCACCTCTAAACTTTGAGTAGACCACAATTCCGCACCAATCGTTTGGAAAATACAGCATTTGTTCGGGAAAACCATCGATGATGGAAGTTCGAGCGAAAAATTCGCCAAAATGGTCTAACGGGAAGAACCTAGTTTTAAGTGAGATCGATGCAGAATTGCTTACGCTACAATACCTTGTCGGAAATGATTCTCAGCGGCTACAAAAATCGATGATTTGTCCGAAAAAAACCAAAATTTTGAGTCAAAAAAGTGGTTTAGGAATCACCGCACATTCGATGCTAACAGCGAATTAGCAAGGTCTGTGCACCCTAGACGCATCGCACATGATATTTAGACTTCATCTCAACAATTTAAAAAATTATGATTTTCAAAAGTTTATTTTTGAAATTAATTTTTCTAATAGCCTGAGGGCACAAACAGGAAATTTCAGCTGTTTTGTGTAATAAGGGCCGATGACACTCCTAACACCCAAGTATGGACTCCCAGTTCTCATTGCTAGCTCACGTGTCCGGGGGGTGGTCGAGTCTTAACGGCCATCTCTCTTAAAGGTGGTGTCCCACGAATATTTTCGTGAACAAACTGTAAAGACAGAAAGGTAGCAAAAGTTATTCTACGTTCAGTACACTATTTATTTTGTGCTGATTTAGTCTATTCATCGCTAGAAACATTAATGAACCATCAGGCCCGGTTCAGGGAAGGGCGCGCTTTTTGAAAATTGAGGAAATTCTGCAATAGGTTTCGAACTTGCGTCAAACGGGTAACGAGTCTGAACGTTTACCACTGCGCTATGGGATAGATGAGAGACTACGCTAACTCTTCGCATATCACTTTGCATTCGCACAAGAGGGGTGTAGTGATTTATCTGAACATTCGCGGGCCACCATCTTTAAGACGACTGACTATACCTCCTATGAAAGTAACAAATCAAACTATCCAACCATAAATCCCTAAAAATATTTGAAGAGTGCTAAAAGAAGTCTGCTTACGCATTAACAAAATAGACACTCTTGTGGTACAAGCCATTACTGTTATTTATAACTTAGAAAAGTCTACTCGTGCACTAACAACAGAAATACTTTTGTGGTACGAGCCGTTACTGTAATTTATGTCTTAGAAATTAAGTGATGGGTCTCGGTGAAGGCCTCTATTTGTACAATACATCATGGCCATGATGCGCATATGTCTGAAAGCACCAGCCTGTATAAGTCGATTGTATTGATAAGTCATTAGAGAGTAAAGAGCTTTTGATGTTTTCGGAAACTACCAATGATTAATATATGGATTGTCACTGGCAGGAAATTACTACCTCTGTTCTTCTTTGCAGGAAGAACACTACTGAATAAACTTTATAACAATGAATTTCTTCATGTCATGAAATAGGAAGAGATGCTTACAGTAATCCTAAATTCCTTTTTACAACCCTAGAAATGAAAGTTGTTATGGTTGAACTTGGCGCTATGAAGCACATGTCATCTCGTTATTATTGGTGATAAGACGTTTCAGAAATTTCACTTCTGAAAGTGCTATTTGAGAAAATCCTCTTCAGAAAAGGACGTTTCAGGGGTCCGTCCAATCTGTCACTTTCGACACCAAAGTTCACAAGAAAGTTCGCATCTTTCCGTCGAAAGATGCGAGGAAAGATGCGAACTTTCCTCGCAACTTTCGTCGCAAGTTCTCTTACCCTTTCAGGGCAAAGGGGCTTATATACTTGTAATAAAGTGTTCGGCAAACCCCAGACGGGTTTGGTGTGTGACTAAACTAACGGGTGCTGGGCGGAGCTCCGCCGGTTCTAACAACTACCAAGTTAACTCATTATTTAAGCCATCATAATCTACCGTAAACCACCTACCGTAACCTACAGTAACCCAGTCCATTGGGCAGATTAACTGCGCTGGGTCAGATTGAGTAAATATTGTCGGAATAAGAACTATTTGGTCGAATAAAATTGCGACGTGTCTCAAACTACCGTATACTACCGTAACCTGTTCGGTGGGTCAGATTGATCGCGCTAGGACAAATTGAGCACAGCGTTCCGAGGGCATTGGGGGGTAGAGATGAGAGATAGAGTAAAAGTGAGAGTGTGCAAGGGAGATTGAAACTCCTATTCACGGGGTGCTTTCTCACTCGTTCTTTTCAAACAAAAAAAATTAGAAATAGAAATTGCTCATATAAATCCATATATGCTTAGCGACAATAGATGACTCAAATTCACTCACTACGTCTTTATTACACAACCAAGTACAATTAAAAATGCACATTGAATTGAGAGATGGAAGAGGCAACAACCAAGGGAATTCATGACAATTTTTTCTACATATTCGGTGAAACAGATCAACGATACATTCGAATGGGTAAAACAGAGGTACACTTCAATTGATACAATTAATGAGACTTAAGCAAATGTTGACATAGGAACTTCATGCACTCTTACTCGGGTTTTTTCTCGCAACTTGCGCGCAACTTACGGTACCTTGCGGCGCAAGTTATCAAAATCGCCACTTGCGCGCCACATGTGCACCACTTGCGCGCAACTTACAGTACCTTGCGGCGCAAGTTATCACATACACCACTTGCGCGCAACATATGCAACACTTGCGCGCCCGAAGTGACCTTTTTGCTGCATGCTTTACTGTGTAAATCGCGCACGTTCGGCAAATTGAATATTTTCCTCGCAATTTCGTTATTTTCCTAACTTTTTCGTTTCACGTATCTATTCACTGTTGTTGCAATAATAATATGTGCTTAACTAGTCGCCAGTGTCACGGCCTCGTGCAAGGAATCATCCTCCGGCGAGTATGAAGAGGAGGAGATCGAGGATTTCCGCTGTGAACTTACGAGGTTACATCTTATTCAACTCAGTCTACTTTCCTTGATTTCATACTATTTGCTGTGTTACATATCTATTACGTGCCTGCAGTCGTATTCACATAATTGTAGATGTTGCATGAAGTCGCAGGCACGTAGTAAACTGTATCAACGTACACAGAGAATATGGAGCAAGCTTGCCGCAAACATGCAACAGTCTCGTAAATTGCGAATAAATTGTCATGTTGTTGCCTTCACGACAACAGTTTCAAAGGAATTTACTTGCAACTTGCTTCGTTGTTACTTTTATAATTAGAGTTAAGTTTAGGGTTAATTGCCGGTTATTTGTTTCATACTTGCTCTGTTTATGGAGCAAGGATGAAACAAGTTGCCGGCAAATTATATTTTGTGGTTGCCGAATCATTGTTCCAATTTCGCCCGATACATGCGGCAAGCTTGCTCCCCATTCTCTGTGTATGCTAAATAGATCCGATAACCGTAACTACCAACCGAACATGTCCGTATCCGACGCACGGCCAAGCTGCGGCCACAAAATGGTCGGATAGTTGTCCAGCTGGCGTTCATTTTGTGGCCACAACTTAGCAGTCCGTCTGGTCGTCATGAGATGTCGTTGACCGAAGACGTTTTGCAGTACAAACACTTATATTCATTGAGAATTATTGATTGACTATTCTGTAGGTCCTCAACATTGGTGAACACCCCCTGAAGGAGGGCTACACAGCACTCGCAGTTGGACAAGGTACCGCTGTTCAGACTTCTTTTTATTGGAACTTATGTTGTGCCAGTTAGTTATTCTCTCGTACTTGGATACTTCTAATTATAGCCCTTTTTATAACCATCTCCACCTATTTGTGTTCACTATCAAGCAACTGAAGGATCAACTTCAGTTTCAGATTCATTCATCCTTCAGCAAGAATTCTCGAGGCCGTAACCCTTCGATACACTCATCAATAAGATTAAATATTTCTCACAGAGGTACATTATGATTTAATTATTATTTTTCTTATTTGTTTATCAATCATTTAAAACATTAGTAATGAACCAAAAGATGAGAGTGATGGTGTTACATCGCTTGTGCAATTTCGGTTTGGGAGAGATTTATTGATTGGTTTCGAAATTGAAGAAAGATAGCCTTCTTGTTTCTTGTTTCGTGTACGATTTGTCACATTAGATAAATAATTTTCTGCGGGAGCACAACCGATGTCATTGATTGTGTTACACTATATTGTTGAGAGGATCGATTTCTACACGTTTCAAATGTATAACTATATATTTCATCATTTCAGTCGTGGTCAAGGTTCATCTATCGACTGATGTCGTGAAGTCGTGACGTCATTCTATTCGGAGTGATGGAAGTACTCGATGCACATATTGATAGGATGACATGGTGAGTGGAAGACTTTTGATACGGCAGATATGAGCCTGATGATGGAAACGGTGGATATGACAGAATGATTGACCACACTTAGTAGTTAAATATGAGTTGAATGATTGGAATACTTTGGCTACAGTAGATGTGAGTGGTGTTTTTGTATGGTTTAGATCTGTCATTTCAATAATACAAATCGATCGATCAATACCCTGTGATTACAGATGCTTGGATCGTTCCTCCTTCCGTTCTCTGCTCTCGATTGGTGGTTCTACGTGCCAAACCAAGCCAACACATGCTCAAATCGCTCCTGTATCCTAATCTAACTGTTGTTTGCATACATTCATTAAAAAAACTACTTTATTTTGCCTTATTATCGTCTTCATTGTCATTGTATTTGCATCTTTCACTTTCTTTCCTCTACCTCATCCTATACGCTTCATTTTTTTGTTGTATTGATTCGACGCCTGTGCTATTGTCTATTTGATGTCGATTTGTGCAATAAATAGTTCAAATACAACACTTTTGTTTCCTACAGAAAGAATAGTAAAGGATGAAGGGGACGGAGGGGGGGGGGGGGGTAGCAAGTATCGCAAGTGGCGCGCAAGAACCTCGCTCGTTGCGCGGCATATAGGCGCCACTTGCGCGCTACTTGTGAGCACGTGCGCCGCGCGGGCGAACTACCGTGCAACAAGTGGCGCGCACGTGGCCGCTAAGTTGCGCGCAAGTGGCGATAAAAGACACGAGTATGATATGAAACAAAACGAAAAGAATGAAGCAAAGGATCACAAATTGAATATTAGTGGGGATACCAATAGCAGTGGATTGGTGGTCCCCTCCATTCGATTATCATTGTCTCATCCTTGGTTACAATCATTCTTCTTTCTCCTCCTTTTCTAATCTCTTTCTCTCTCGGCACGAGATCCATTGGTTCGATGTTCCTGAATGAATGCTAATAATTCGAAGAAAATCAATTATTTGTTTCATTAAGAAGAAATTAATTGAATTACATGTTCGTTTAGGTATAGACGGTCGATCGTGAACTGAATACCGTATCACATTCTATGAATCCTTACCCTCTCTCAATCTACAGTATCCTAGCCGAGTACGGTGCTTTGTCAACCTACAGTATGCCAGCCGAGTATCGTACCTTCTCTCTATCTACAGTATCCCACCCGAATACCGTGCTTCGTCATCCTACAGTATACCAGCCGAGTATCGTACCCTCTCTCTATCGACAGTATCCCACCCGAATACCGTGCTTCGTCATCCTACAGTATACCAGCCGAGTATCGTACCCTCTCTCTATCGACAGTATCCCACCCGAATACCGTGCTTCGTCATCCTACAGTATACCAGCCGAGTATCGTACCCTCTCTCTATCTACAGTATCCCACCCGAATACCGTGCTTCGTCATCCTACAGTATACCAGCCGAGTATCGTACCCTCTCTCTATCTACAGTATCCCACCCGAATACCGTGCTTCGTCCTCCTACAGTATACCAGCCGAGTATCGTACCCTCTCTCTATCTACAGTATCCTAACCGAGTAGACAACTAATTGATGACAAATGAAACAATTAAATAAAACAAAGACATACTCGACGTGGACGGCATTGGCGGCAGCTACGGCGGTCCGATCATTCTTCAACAACATACTCAGGAATCATGGGGCCGATTTGCAACTGCAATCATTTAGTTTCAAGTTATTATAATTGCTATTCATACATTTTCATACCCTCACAATGCGAGTTTGGACAATACGCGACCATGATTCAGGAAAATTAATAATTAAAAAGAAAAAAAATCAAAAAATAAATAATTCGCGTACTCCAATCAGATCACGAGTCATTATTTGTCGTTTTCGGCGTTGGCTAATCGACTTCGATCAAGCCCGCAGGGAACTGGGAATATTGTTGTTGCTGCTGCTAAGGGTAGTTCGAACCTGGAGAAAATTAATCGATAATCCGAAGTAAAACTACCGTAATCTAAAATATATCAACTCTTCAAGAGACATCGAAATAGGAATGCACCAATTGGTAACATTTGGTAACATTCCTGCTGCCAATTACTATTATTACCAGGCCCAACTTTTTGACTCTACCTCTCTTTATTCCAACATCAATCAATAAATCAATCATTGGTATTCGTAAAGCTCACCCAGTAATGGTAAAGCTCACCAATCATAATCGACGTGGCAGGTCCGGGCGACGGGACAGGTCCCGCTTGCGCCTGTGCGGCCGTGGTAGGTGGCAGGGCGCGGAGAGGCGTCACGGCCGAGCTCGGGTACGATGAGTACACTGCTGATTAGATCGTAGAGGAAGCGAGTGGCGTAGATGGATACTGAAATCGATCAAATCTCAAAGAACAAGACATTCCAACACTATTCCCTCTAATGAAATTCTCAATCAATTTAAATACCGAAGATCATCATAACATACCCCTCTCATCCGCTGTGACGTACTAGCGCCGAGTGAGGGCACGACGCCCGCTGAAAACAATCAATCAAACTCCTACAGTATCTAGAATCAATCAATCAATAATCACATCAATATACAATAACTCACGCATACAGTAACATGCCCTCGTCGTCCCTCCACATGTTCGCCACCCACACAATGTGGAACACCCAGTATCCGAGAACACAGAGACCTGAAAATTGAAAAAAATTCGATAATTGAAGAAAAGATTCATAGTGCGAAGTTTTACTATTATATTTTAGCATTATTCAACACAATTTTGAATTTAAAAAAAGCATCGATATCAGTATATATCTACATCTATAACTACAGTAATTCGGATCTAACGTGAAAGACCGCTCCTTACCGTGACGTCCAACATGTGACGTTGCGCGCTAAACATGGGCAGGTAGGCGGGTTGTATTGATAGATTGGCTGAAATTATGATGTAAATATTATATTATAATTAATCGTTCCCATCATACATTGCCATAGCCTCGAGAGTGCGAGGATTGACCCACTATATAAGGCCCATTTTAGGCCACTTGATAAAAAGGGAAGCTAAAAAATGACGATTTTTAAGTGAAAATAACGAATGTTGTGAATCAACCCACCCTATTTCGAGAATTGACCCAATATATAAAAATAGACGGAGAGGGCACAGAAAATGTATGGTTCCCATAAGAGCTGGCTATTCGGAGTTTCGGTTGCAGGCCCATTCTTTGCTCGAAACACAAATTCGACAACTACTTTTCACCTTACAACATTGACGGGTCACATGTCAATGACATTTTAACCCGCCAATCCCGTTTCAGCATAGCTCAAAATCCAGTATACCTTCGTAATGGTATCGAGGATCGAGTTGATAGATCCGAGGGCGAAGATCTCGTCAACAGCGTCCACATCCTCGACTGCGTTCTATGTCGCCGAGAACGAGGCCTTGGCAACGGCTGCACTGAGTCGCGTACAGCAATCTCCAGCTTTTCCAGCTGCAAAAATGATGCTGTTATTATGATAAAAAAAAATATTATTATTATTGCTATTATAAAATACAAAACAACATTGTTCAAAATGAAATTGACTTAAAAACAGATGAACAATGCATCAATGTAAACCATACATGGGCGCCGACATGGGGGTGCCCCCTGTAAAATTAGGGCTTTTCGAAAATTTGTGGAATGCCCCCTGTAAAAAAATGACATTTAGGTGAAATTTTTGAAAAAAAAGTGAAGGCCCCCTGTAAAATTGACCATTTTTCGTTCGGATGCCCCTTGTAGAATCGAGCTCCAGGTACCCCGCCCATGTATGATGTAAACTTAAAAGCAAGTGCTTCTCCAGATATTGACTAACCAAACAACAAACATCACTTACCACATGATCGTGAGCACGCGGATGCCGCATGTCGCGATGTTGCACTGCATTGTGAGTACTTACCTTTGAGAGTTTAAAATGAAACGTACCTCTCAATACCACACTCTAATTATTTATTTATTTATTGTAATGTTGCACTCTGATCTGGGGTCGCGTATGACCGTTTCTCATTGTCAGGGCGCTGCTGGGTGTACGGGGGAGATGGGCAAGAGTCGCAGGGGAAGGCTGCAAAGGAAATAATAATATAGTTGAAAACAGGATTCAAAGGCACACCTGGTACGAAATTGGTAGCTGTTAAACATGTACAGATCAGAAAACAGTAGGGCATGAAATGTACCATTCGCAGTTCTTTATTCAGAGTGTCAAACTTACGATTGCGGTGGTCGAAAGTAATAAAAATGGTACAAATGTGGATGTTTTGACTTTATCATTAAAGATTAGAATATTCACCAGCTACGTAGTGCTTATATGTCCAATACATCAAAACTCTTGTACGTATTGATCTTGTTGTGGTCATTTTATGGATATTTCTAGTTGGAGAGGTTTTAGGTTGTTCTATGAGTTATATCCGACCCGAGAAATTGCGCAATTGAGTGCATGAGGTGATGGATAAAGCTTTTCGGGAACGGGTTCAATGGAAATGATAGTTGAAAACGCAGATCTGTTATGAAATAGATGAGTATTGAATAGGTGTAGTTCACAACGAAGCATGTCAGGGATGGACTGGACTATTTCTTTATTCACTGCGTGAAGCAAACAATAGTGGTTTTTGGCAGGTATAAATAAACGCACACATACATATGTCAGATTCGTTAGCTTTACAATATTTAAAATGGAATGGCATACATTGTCAAGTGTTTTCACATTACATCACCTATAAGTTATACTTCCCAATGCCCCAACCTTTCCTTCATATGCTAATATTAGACGCTCAATCATGATTCTATGCACTGTTGAAAGAGATAAAAAGGTAAAGGTAAAGGTACAACCCGTTATTCAAGGCACACGAAGTCCTGCGGGTTATTACTGCTAGGCCAGTGATATTTCCTTAAAATTAAAAAAAGATATTTCCTTAAAATCAAAAATAATTGTTATAAGGCTTGATGTAAAGATGTCTACTAGTTGAATAATGATGGCTTAAGATCTCTATTAATTACCTGTTAGGTTCCTTCTTAATGAGACATATCTCAGACATCTATCTCAGACATCAATGTGTACATCACAGTGGACACATCAACATCATTCAATCTTTGTACACAAATGAAAATTGTCTACGAATGGGTAGTACAATCATACATGAACATACTAGTAACGTTGATCTTTTGAGAGCATGCATGTAATTGTCAAAGCATGCGTCATCTTATCATCTGAGGCATATCTAAAATTCTATTCAATTCTTTATCCTATCAGCACAATATCTAAAAGCCTTGTGCCTTAAGAGAAGAAACTTAATTGTAAGAAAATATTTCCTACTCAGTGAGTTATTTCCAATGAAGGAGTACAATTTTTGGTAGTCCATGGAATTATTGAACGATGCAATTATACAGTAGCGGCCAAAAGTATTCGGCAAAAACTTTGCAATGCCATAACTTTTGACTCAGATGAGCAATCAGGCTCATGTTTTGGCAGGATACAATAATACTAGTGGGCATCATATCCAACTCCCATCGTTGGGATTCGTGGTCGTATTATTGTGTAGCGATCCTGGGACAACTCTGTACTTACTCAGCAGTGATTATTTCCTCAGCGGGATTTTTCTGAGACTTTTTGTTAACAGTGTATGAACAACATTTACTGAGGAGTAGAATCCGCTATGCCACCCATTCGAGCTAATTCATTCCTGCGAGAAAATCGAAATTTCCGACTCCCCTGAAATTGAGCAAAAAAGTAATAACTCTCTGTACAGTGAAGCTGCAGGCTACAAACTTGGTAGGGATAATAGCCCATGAGTGATACAAAACCTGGCCGAGTATGAGCCCGATAGATTGAATTTTGAAAATTTCGAAAATTTATTTTTCTCATTTTTCGAGGTATAGTAAGTACCTGCTCAGGTTAATATCCATTATGCTTAACAGCAATATGTCTTCTATATATAGTAGACAAGAGTTCACTAGTGTTTCACGAAATTTCGAGTTCTTGGAGCGAAGTTATAATTGGAGAAGTGAGGTCAAAAATTGTTAGGATTTTTTCCACAATTTTCTCGAAATTCTCAGAATTTGTCCGATTAGTGTGAGACTTTGTCATAATAATTATCATGAAGATATAAGATTATACCAGCAATGGAATTGCTATCTATACTCTTTTAGTTCCAGAAAAATATATTTTTATTTTTTTGATGGCCTGAAAAAAACCATTTTCGACCTCACTTCTCCAATTATAACTTCGCTCGAAGAACTCGAAATTTCGTGAAACACTAGTGAACTCTTGTCTACTATATATAGAAGACATATTGCTGTTAAGCAGAATAGATATTAACCTGAGCACTCAGTGAGCAGGTACTTACTATACCTCGAAAAATGAGAAAAATAAATTTTCGAAATTTTTCAAAATTCAATCAATCGGGCTCATACTCGGCCAGGTTTTGTATCACTCATGGGCTATTATCTCTACCAAGTTTGTAGCCTGCAGCTTCACTGTACACAGAGTTATTACTTTTTTGCTCAATTTCAGGGGTGTCGGAATTTTCGATTTTCTCGCAGGAATGAATTAGCTCGAATGGGTGGCATAGCGGATTCTACTCCTCAGTAAATGTTGTTCATACACTGTTAACAACAAGTCTCAGAAAAATCCCGCTGAGCAAATAATCACTGCTGAGTAAGTACAGAGTTGTCCCAGGATCGCTACACAATAAGACGACGACGAATCCCAACGACGGGAGTTGGATATGATGCCCACTAGTATTATTGTATCCTGCCAAAACATGAGCCTGATTGCTCATCTGAGTCAAAAGTTATGGCATTGCAAAGTTTTTGCCGAATATTTTTGGCCGCTACTGTACGTTGAAATGTACAATCACATGATTTTTAAAGCGATCATTCATGGACTTGATGAATCTTATATGATGCAGAGTATCGCGGATGACACTACCTATAGATAGATAACATCGAATAATAATTAGAATAAGCAGATTGATTGTAGGAACGAGAGCATACACAAAATCAACTATATTCTAATGATAGATATACTTGATGATTGCATCTCAAAATCTCCCTATGGTGGGCAATTATGGTACCATTGTCATACTATTCACTTGAACAAAGCCTATCGTATAGATGTACTTCCTAAAGGATGGCTATAGCATCGCAATCACACCCGACTCAATCTTCACATTTTTCAGCGAAAATAAAGTAAGCCATGGACATACATAGTGGACTCAGAAACGCTATTGATATTAATCGTGACTGTATTGTGGCAAGGAATGCGGCCGAAACACCATAAGGCACATTGCTAGTTAACTTATTTAATTAAAAAATTTATATTTAAAGTGCATGCATACTTATTCTTGTACATCTATTAATAATATTAATTTAATAGAGCTTTCCGGACACATACATAACTAGTTCAATCACAACATCAGCTAAATTAATTGGGTGAACATGTGATTTGTACGCAAGCTACACTTCCCCACAATGAGTATGGATAGATGGATGTCTTGTTTATGGTTAACTTTGCCCTCAGTGAGCTGATACCTAAGAATACAGCATACAATCGTTCCACAAAATAGAAATGTGTATCAATCATATAATATATTGGCACGATGCTGATTCAGCGATACCTCAGCCACAATTTTACACCGTTCAACACGATTTTGGTGGTTCTATGATAAATAAGAACAGTGAAAATGAAATTGCAGAATAAGAAAAAGATCTTCCACGAAAGAATTAAAAAATCGTTAAAAAAATCAGTTTTCGATTCATATCTCAAAAATGGTTGTTGTTGAGAATTCGAACCACTAACAAGGGGATGGTCTCAACTGGTCCTGGCCATGTGAGATGGCAATAACATGACAAGGATCAGTTTTCGATGCTGATTACGAATCTGCTCTCAGAAAGTGCCTAATCGACCTGATTTTCGAGGAAATCGATATTTTAATTCGTAAATTCGTGTGGTTTCCTGCGCAAACCGTCCGGGTGGGCTGGTGAACTCATCTATAAACTCTCGAGATACTTTGCCTTACATTGCCGGATCTTTCCGATGCAATCCAGATAGTTTGTGAAGGAAACTACACGACTATTCGAATTAACAAGCCAAATTTCAATACCGATTTTCCCGAAAATCAGGCCGTTTAGGCACTTTCTGAAAACGGATTCGTAATCAGCATCGAAAACTGATCCTAGTCATGTTATTGCCATCTCATATGGCCAGGACCAGTTGCGACCATCCCCTTGTAAGACAATTTTTTCAGGTTGGTCGAGATACAGGGTTTAAATATGGTAATGAGTACATTAACATAAGTTCTGATTAACAACCAAAAATGTGATTTGAGAGAAAATTGCACTAAGTCCAGGACGATGATATACAGTATCCCTATTGGGCGGACAGAGTTGAGTTAAATGATATATCAGGATACCCCAATTCGAGGACGGGGAATCCGAATCTGCAATAAAACTCTTATCCTTTAGAGAAAAATTTCGAGAAACATCGCATTTTGTATGCAAAAAAAACAGTTTTCATACAATAACACATGAAGAACAACATTTCCGACCATATCCTTAGTTGAGTTATTTGTAGAGGAGGTCATTAGGAACCGAATGAAAAACAATTTTACACGGTTGCTCAAAAACGAAGCGAGTTACACTCATTTGAATTTGACGGTAAAAAATGGGTCCCAGCATAGAGAGATCCCCTGCCTTCCACCCTATTTTTTCAACTCCCACATTCAGTCGGAATCCCTCTCACGTATCAATAGTCCGTTCGATATATTGATTGGCTGGATGAGACCGAGCAGGACTTGTATGGATCAACGAGGGACAGCAACAGTTTGAGTAGTAGTCAAGAGATTCACGAACGCTCAAGTTATTTTGCAAATATGATTTTACTAAATGAATTACTGCCACATCATGTTTCTAGGTATATTAATATCCAAGTTATCATGTTAAGTTAGCGGTTGTAAATATTCCATTCTGAATAAGTGCCTAAAGGTTGTCTAGACAGAGTATCTCTATTATAAACATCATTATTGTGTATAAAGTCCATAAACAGGGAGGCTTCGAATTAGATGATCCACTCTCTCGCAGACTGTCCAAAGTGATCACATTCAACTTTCAATTAAAATTTTAGAGTATTAGCACATTAGCAAATACTAACCGCTCTATACTTTTATTGCCATAGTTGGGAGTTCAATCCTCTTTCGGAACACAATTTTTTTATTGATTTTAACCATTTACTATTAGAACGATTAAAGATTGAGTTAACATAGTGGACTTGAGTTATGTAAATGAAGTGAACAATATAATTACGCTATATAATATCAACGTGGAATGTGTTCATAAAAATATATATGAAAATATGATATTTATGACTGACACGCTATGCTTTTATCTCAGGCTATCTCTTACATTGACTCTCTCATTAGCTCATCGTTGCTTTCTAACCTCAGGCAGACAGTATTGTCAGCAAGAGTTATTTTTAGCCTAACGCAATACATACAATATAAGGATACTACAGTGTAGGCAGAAAGTCTCCGGCCACTTTTTCATTTTTTTATAACTTTTGATCAAGGAAAGCAATCAAGCTGATCTTTTCAGTTAATGTACAGAATTTATTAAGGAATACAACCATGATGTGTTGGTGATATTACATTAGTTCATTATTGCGTAGTGATGACGCAATCGAATTACACTTTGTTGAAAAATTTTATTTCTTTAGTCAAACGTCCTGTTCTTCTGAAACATTGTGAGAGTGGAGAACCCCACTAGGGCTGTACAGTCAACCAATCCGGAATGGCTCCGACTCCGATTTCACGCTGTGGCAGGGTTGCAACATTGACCTCCAAAATTTATCACTCGGCTTCTAGATGTGATAACGACCCGCTCTAAGCATTAAAATGATGCTAGTGGTGAGTAATGTTTATCCCCACATTATTGTAGTCATAGCTCGTCATTTGCCCTCAGGGCATAAAATAATTTTTTGTTGGTATGACCGATTTTGAGACCCTACCGTTTAGAGGGCAGGTCTTCTAAAATTACGGTTCCTGCACAAGCAGCTTTGCAATCTATCATATATTTATTTTCCTTATTTTGGTTTAGTTCCGATTCCTTTCAGACCCGTAGCAAAAGATATGCTGAGGTCTACGCGGTGCGCGCTCTTGCGCTTTCTCTCTTACTGCTCTCGCCCCTGGGCCTCTATTGATGAAATCTCTTAGTTTCAAAGTACCAATGCATGTTAGAGATGTTCACAAAAGTTTTTACACTATTGCTGAACTTGGATCTGTGATCTTTGGATTTTGATCTTTGATCGCTGAAACCGAGTATACCTCAGCATAACTTTTGCTACGGGTCTGAAAGGAATCGGAACTAAACCAAAATAAGGGAAATAAATATATGATACATTGCAGAGCTGATTGCGCAGGAACCGTAATTTTAGAAGACCTGCCCTCTAAACGGTAGGGTCTCAAAATCGGTCATACCAACAAAAAAATTATTTTATGCCCTGAGGGCAAATGACGAGCTATGACTACCATAATCTGGGGATAAACATTACTCGCCACTAGTAACATTTTAATGCTTAGAACGGGTCGTTAGCACATCTAGAAGCTGAGTTATATATTTTGGGAGTCAAAGTTGCAACCCTGCTACAGCTTGAATTCGGAGTCGGAGCCATTCCGGATTGCTTGACTGTGCAGCCCTAGTGTGTGTCTCCTCTCTCACAATGTTTCAGAAGAACAGGACTTTTGACTAAAGAAATAAAATTTTTCAAAAAAGTGTAATTCGATTGCGTCATCACTACGCAATAATGAACTAATGTAATATCACCAACACATCATGGTTGTATTCCTTAATAAATTCTGTACATTAACTGAAAAGATCAGCTTGATTGCTTTCCTGGATCAAAAGTTATAAAAAAATGAAAAAGTGGCCGGAGACTTGTTGCCTACACTGTAGTTGTGAGCATCATTTTTTCTGAACTATCATGTTGTAAAATCATATCGTTTTTTTGTTGATGTTTGAACAATTTGTATCTGAGTGAATTATATAATTTGTTCATATAACTATCTCACATTGCTTAAGAGGCCGGATCTGAGAAAATTTACCATTTTGCCCCCTCCCCGGACATTTCGCCAGGATTTTCGATATGGGCCCCCATACTCATAGGGCCTGGAGGGTCTTTGACCTTGTTTACAAAAATGATGACGTCACCGCCTGTATTGCTCAATGCGGCGCAAAAGCGCCGGGTTCGTCGAAAATCTCGAAAATTCGTAATTTCTCAACCGAATGAGCTACAACCAAAATTCTTTTTCCAGTATGTTAGGCATGCCCAGAGTGCACCACAGCACCATTGGGATTGAAATTTGCCCAACTCTGACATCGACTTTTTGAATGAGACTTTCACATTTTGCGATTTCTTTGTATCTGAGATTTAGTTCCGAGCATAATTTTCTTTATGGGGTGGTACCTCACTTCCATGGGCATCATGCCCACCCATGGCCATTATCGGATTCCGGGTCACACTGAACGAAAAAGTGCCTTGAATGATCATCGCTCGGTTCCAGGTCGGCTTTTCCCGGCACTTTCCACTGACTCTCTAACGATTGGTGCGGAATTGTGGTCTGCTCAAAGTTTAGAGGTGAGTCGAGTAAAATGACACAAGTAGCCCATCACTTGGATCAATTTGAAAATTTCGATTTTCATGACCCGGATCATGGCCCGAAAATTTCAAAATTTCTCAAGTTTGAAATGTTTTCATTTATGTGGCTTATTGTGAAGTACTAATGATGTGAATAATATTCAACCAATGCTCAATGGCTGATCTCTCCTTTCAACCATTTTTTCGAAAATTTTCATTCTGATTGCGTGCGAAAAATCAGAATTGTGTTTGAATCAGTTTTCAACTTGCTTTCTGTAACATTCGGTAATAGGACTTTACAATGTACATAATCAATATGGAAATCGTTTATTTTCGAAAATTAATTTTTTTTGCCATGACCCCGGGGTCATGGAAATCGATTTTTAAAAAGTGAGCCGAATGCCGGGATTTCAGTTCTACCATGTTCACTCATCATGAAACTTCACATTGTCATTGTCATTAGCTCATTGCCGCAGCATTCGAGTCGACAAACTGCAATATTTCAGATATTTGCCGAAAAAGTAGGCACCTAAATTGGTTTTTTTGAATTTTTGAAAATAAACGATTTCCATATTGATTATGTACATTGTAAAGTCCTATTACCGAATGTTACAGAAAGCAAGTTGGAAACTGATTCAAGCACAATTCTGATTTTTCGCACGCAATCAGAATGAAAATTTTCGAAAAAATGGTTGAAAGGAGAGATCAGCCATTGAGTATTCGCTGAATATTATTCACCTAATAAGTACTTCACAATAAGCCGCATAAATGAAAACATTTCAAACTTGAGAAATTTCGAAATTTTCGGACCATGACCCCCGGGTCATGAAAATCAAAATTTTCAAGTTGATCCAAGTGGTGGGCTACTTGTGTCATTTTACTCGACTCACCTCTAAACTTTGAGCAGACCACAATTCCGCACCAATCGTTAGAGAGTCAGTGGAAAGTGCCGGGAAAAGCCGACCTGGAACCGAGCGATGATCATTCAAGGCACTTTTTCGTTCAGTGTGACCCGGAATCCGCCATGGGTGGGTATGATGCCCATGGAAGTGAGGTACCACCCCATAAAGAAAATTATGCTCGGAACTAAATCTCAGATACAAAGAAATCGCAAAATGTGAAAGTCTCATTCAAAAAGTCGATGTCAGAGTTGGGCAAATTTCAATCCCAATGGTGCTGTGGTGAACTCTGGGCATGCCTAACATACTGCAAAAAGAATTTTGGTTGTAGCTCATTCGGTTGAGAAATTACGAATTTTCGAGATTTTCGACGAACCCGGCGCTTTTGCGCCGCATTGAGCAATACAGGCGGTGACGTCATCGTTTTTGTAAACAAGGTCAAAGACCCTCCAGGCCCTATGAGTATGGGGGCCCATATCGAAAATCCTGGCGAAATGTCCGGGAGGTAGTCACTTTTCTCAGATCCAGCCTCTTAAAGGTGGTGTCCCACGAATATTTTCGTGAATAAACTGTGAAGACAGGATGGTAGCAAGTGTCATATAAGTCACCACATACTATTTCTTTTGTAATGATTCTGCGTATTGATTGACATAATCACGATTGAAAGATGTTCAATAGTGCAGGGAATGGAGAAAGAGAGATGGGAAGGGGTCTAATGAGAGGGCAAAGGTTGAGTGCCGGTCGCAAACTGAACATAAACACACTTTTTACTTACAGTATATGTATGAGGGGGCTCATTCCCATCGTGGTAGGAGCCAACCATTCTTTTCGTGTGTCATCTTTAAAAAGGATCTTCTTATGCTCGGTTGAAAAGTTCTCACAAATAACATTGTACTGATAGAAGAAATGAGAGTTACTGAAGTCTTTCGTCAATTTATTACACAAGTATTTATATTGAGGGACTTTACAATAAGAGAATATAATTGCAAATGAAGATGTGTAATAAAGTCAAGGAAACTCAGCTATGGGATTTTAACAACTGAAGAAGAATGATAGGTTATTTTTCTCGGGGTTGTCAAGACTTGATTAACCAAAATACATAATACTACTGTAGCGAAATCGCTACTCAAATGCAACTAAAATAGAAGAAATAATCCGAGTTTACCAAAAACAATCAGTTCATGATAGTCGCCAAAGAATATACGGTAGAATTCAAGTTTGAATCGCGCGCTATGATGCGCAGGTTGTAATGGCCTAACTATCCTACGATACTTTCCCAGCTCCAATTTCTGATTCTCTCCAAGTCAGTCTCATTCAACTCTCCCGTGCTGACTGGCGGCACGTCGTCGCTCTTCCTACTTTTAATTATTCATTATTTTCTCCGCATTTACTCATATTTATCACTTCTCGTTAATTCCTATCACTTCCCTGTAAGTCCATCTCATATTGCTGAGCCTTGATAAGTCTACCTTCATCCTCTTATTCTATCTTCACCTATTTCGTCATGCTTATGTAAATCTTTTCACGCCTAAGTTCAAGTCCAACATTTTCTCGTATTATCTTCCTATTTCATCACTGCTGGCAATAGCCAATCACCATCTACTTCCATTTCATTCTCCACGTTCCCCGCTTGCATTCACTGTTGTTTTACTTTACTTTTCGTGCTATTACCTATCGCCCTATACTTTCATTGTTTAATTACCCAAGTTTGAGGTCATCTCAACGCGAGTGGTTTGCCGTCAAGAGCCCCGTCTCTCCGATCCCCTCTTCATCCCCTCCTATCACCAACCTTAAGTTATGATCTAAGGCCAAAGGCCAACCTTTCCAAGTATCCTAATAATTATTGATAATAAATATCTATTCACTCCAAGTTATTCTTGTTGTCTATACACGGGATACAAGGGTGACATACACACACTACCCATCAGACTTATACATAGTGACCAAACGTCATTACATGGTGCATACGGTCTAATCATTTCAACTATCCGAGTCCAATTTGTCCTACTTCGCAGACGATATAGGTCCAATTGCTGACTCCTATTCCGAGTCCGAACTAAACCTACTTCGCAGACGATATAGGTCCAAGTTCCGATTCAACTTCTTTCATCTATAATATCCTGAAATACTCTGAATCCAAATTAGTTCCTACTTCGCAGACGATATAGGTTCCTATTTCCGATTCACACAGTTATTCATTCATCATTCCGAGTATCCTATATTCAACAGGAACTCGTCTATCCATCTCAAATCTTTATATTCTATTCATCATTATCATCCAACTAGTATTCAACAAGACCCGCGTGGCAGGCAACAGTCATGAAGAATACTAATCAAAGCACATACAAGTCCTATTATGATAAGCTCAAAGCAGCTAGAGTAAACGTAATCGCTCATTTCGATCAAATCAAACAACATGTAATCAACATTGTATCATGTAAATCAATGTCTCATCATGAAGATCTAGGAGTAGAAGTAGACAAATCCGAAATAGATATTCGAGTAAATCTATCTATACTTCAATCTCAAACCAATTCTCTTGAATCCAAACTCAATGCTATATCTGATCCTCAAGTCAAAGCTCAAGAGGATGGTCTATTCTCTATGATTCTAAGAGGATATGACAACAATGGTCTACCTCTCGATCCATCCGATCTATCTATACTTGTTGATAAACAACTAGCAATAGTAAGAATGGCTCTCAAAAACAACTCCGAGACTATCATCCGAAATCTAAAGATAAAGAGTGTTGCTACATCTATCAAAGAAGAAGATGAGTTCCTCGATGCTTCCGAGAGTCCATCAGTGACTAAGCCTAGACATGTACCTCTTCCTACCCTGACTATTCCAAAGTTCAATGGATACAATAGAGCCGAGTACAAAACATTCATCAAACTATTCCAATCCCTGATAATGAAGAGAGACAATCTAATCGATACTGAGAAACATCTATACCTAGAAGGATTCCTAGAGGGCGATGCTCTCAAGGTCATCAAACCATATCCTAATGATGGTTCGTATCTGAAAGAAGCTCTCGAAGCATTAAAAGAGGAATACGGTAATGAAGAGGAAACATCATCCCAAGTCTATCAATCTATCCATCGAATAAAGGCCAAGTCCAACTATCCCAATGATCAGATTGATTTAGCTCGACAACTACTTGCTTTTGTACAACAACTCCAAGGTGAAGGAGAACAATCACATCTCTCATGCCTATTGATCATCGAGAAATTCGCCCCACAGTATAGAAGAAAACTTCATGAGGCAAATCAAAACAAAGATGCTATTGCTACTCTCAAATACCTAATCAAGCATATCCGATCTGAAATCCAACTAGATCTCGCATCAGGAACTACGACTGAGTTCAAAGAGATCAAAGATATCAGACCGAATAATTCATTCTACCGTAATCCCTCATATCAACCACAACGAAATATCGATTTCTCCACTCCTGAATCATCTACAGTACCCCCATTCAATCAATACAGTAATCAATCATATCCTCATTTCACTCCTTATAACAATCAATCATTCTTTATCAATCCAGGACAGCAATTCAATCAAAATCAATCTCAATTCCAACCTGAAAATAAACCATTCATTCAATATATCAAATGTGTTTATTGTGAAAAACATCCCAATCCATCTGCATGTAAAAAAGTCCCAATAATCAAAGACAGAGTTCAAATAGTTGAGAAAAAGAAACTATGCCCACTCTGTCTATCATCCGATCACATCAAGACCTGTGGCATGTCATGCTCAATCTGCCAAGGGCCACACCATGATTCGATCTGTTTCAAGAACATGCAACGCCCTGAGAGAGCAGGACAGTTTGCAGTTACTCAAACATCCAAGCCTTGTCAATCTATCTCCAATGCTCATAGACTACTCACAGTCAGAGCTGCTGTCCTTGATCCAACTCAAGAGTTTCATACAGATCCGATCGATCCTAATATGAGTCATAACTCCCAAGAAATCGATATCTTACTCGATACAGGTGCAGAAATGACTCTTATCTCAAAGGACATCGTTGAGAAGATGAACCTCGAGAAGATTGGTACCAAGCATCTCTCTCTGTCGTTGGCTACAGGCATCGAGAAGGAAGCGCAGTCCTACGATGTTGTAAAGCTCAAGGTACAATCAATCAATAATGATTCAATCAATTCACCCAATGTTCATACTATCAAAGCAGTCGTAATAGACAGTTCAGTAACTGGTCCTATCCAAGTTCGTAGACTATCCAAAGCCGATGTTGGCTATATCAAGAAGCACAAACTCCGACTTGCTGATAGTCCTAATCGAGATGGTTCTATTATACCACAACTACTCTTAGGTGTCGATGATACCCTATCAATACTTCATAATCTCTCTACTCATACTCTACCTAGTGGTCTGAAACTACATGATTCAGCATTCGGTCTTGTTATGGGAGGTACTAGCAATGAAGTTGTATGTCAAGAACAACAACTGAATATTCATCAATTATCTATTCTATCTAATGATGATGATGATGAAAACTATGTCCGACCTGAAGATGATCCAGCATTCATTCGTAGAATGGAACAATTCATGCAAATCAATACAATATGGGATGTATCCGATGATGATTCAGACGACGATGAACAAACAGATAATCCCACCTTGCTTCATATTCGAGCCACAGAGGTAAATGACTCCAAGTCCGATCCATCATTATCCGATACTTCATCTATTCATATTCATCCTAATCATAATACCGATCATCTGAGAACAAGTAATGAACTCAAAGATAGAATGGTATATGCCGAGGATCAGACTGAAATGATGAAGGGTCGAGGAGTGCAGTCTGTTTCCACAGCCTCTCTGAGATTTGATGGTGTAGATGCAAATTCAGTATCACCCATTCACTGATTCATTATTCTCAATTCATCTCCCAAACTTCTCTATTTCCATATTCAATCTTAATATCTTTACATCTTCATCTCCCGGGGGGAGGGAGTCTCCGACCCATCAAATGCTTATTATCTATATTCATATCAGATACCGTATCCACAACTACAGTAATCATATTATCGTCATTCATTCACCTACAGTATCCAATCTTTTCTTCTATCCTATCATCTGAAACCTTGATTTTTTCATTTCAACTTTCTTTCATTTCTCCCATAAGTTCACCTTCTCGAAGGGGGGAGTGTAGCGAAATCGCTACTCAAATGCAACTAAAATAGAAGAAATAATCCGAGTTTACCAAAAACAATCAGTTCATGATAGTCGCCAAAGAATATACGGTAGAATTCAAGTTTGAATCGCGCGCTATGATGCGCAGGTTGTAATGGCCTAACTATCCTACGATACTTTCCCAGCTCCAATTTCTGATTCTCTCCAAGTCAGTCTCATTCAACTCTCCCGTGCTGACTGGCGGCACGTCGTCGCTCTTCCTACTTTTAATTATTCATTATTTTCTCCGCATTTACTCATATTTATCACTTCTCGTTAATTCCTATCACTTCCCTGTAAGTCCATCTCATATTGCTGAGCCTTGATAAGTCTACCTTCATCCTCTTATTCTATCTTCACCTATTTCGTCATGCTTATGTAAATCTTTTCACGCCTAAGTTCAAGTCCAACATTTTCTCGTATTATCTTCCTATTTCATCACTGCTGGCAATAGCCAATCACCATCTACTTCCATTTCATTCTCCACGTTCCCCGCTTGCATTCACTGTTGTTTTACTTTACTTTTCGTGCTATTACCTATCGCCCTATACTTTCATTGTTTAATTACCCAAGTTTGAGGTCATCTCAACGCGAGTGGTTTGCCGTCAAGAGCCCCGTCTCTCCGATCCCCTCTTCATCCCCTCCTATCACCAACCTTAAGTTATGATCTAAGGCCAAAGGCCAACCTTTCCAAGTATCCTAATAATTATTGATAATAAATATCTATTCACTCCAAGTTATTCTTGTTGTCTATACACGGGATACAAGGGTGACATACACACACTACCCATCAGACTTATACATAGTGACCAAACGTCATTACAACTACGTTTAAAAACATTTCATTATTACCATGAACAGTCGCATGAATTTCGTTCTCTATAATTGAGACTTATTTAGGACTCAATGATTTGATGTCAACATAAACATTTTTTTTTCAAAGAAGATCAATTTTATTCATAATATAGCAAACGAAATCATTCAACATAACAAATGCAGTGCAAGAAAGAACACAATGAAGATATTTTAAGACGACTGACTATACCTCCTATGAAAGGAACAAATCAAACTATCCAACCATAAATCCCTAAAAATATTTGAAGAGTGCTAAAAGAAGTCTGCTTACGCATTAACAAAATAGACACTCTTGTGGTACAAGCCATTACTGTTATTTATAACTTAGAAAAGTCTACTCGTGCACTAACAACAGAAATACTCTTGTGGTACGAGCCGTTACTGTAATTTATGTCTTAGAAATTAAGTGATGGGTCTCGGTGAAGGCCTCTATTTGTACAATACATCATGGCCATGATGCGCATATGTCTGAAAGCACCAGCCTGTATAAGTCGATTGTATTGATAAGTCATTAGAGAGTAAAGAGCTTTTGATGTTTTCGGAAACTACCAATGATTAATATATGGATTGTCACTGGCAGGAAATTACTACCTCTGTTCTTCTTTGCAGGAATCTTAACGAGTACCAGGGTGATGTCCTCGATAAATAGATGACCTTCTCCTTCTTCTTGACGACGTCTCTTGTTTGTTGGTCTCGATGCATCCATTGACGGTTTGGCTGCGTGGTTAGGAGATACACGGCTCAATAGATTAGATAACATAACCTTTGAAGGTACCGTTTACTTGAATGATGAGGTGCTCCCGGTACAAGAGCTCAGCTTATGAAGGGTAGTTGATCTTTGGCGCAAGAGTAGATAGACAGAGGGAGCCTATTTGATGCTAAGGAATCTCGGACGGAAAGTTTGGACTTAAATGTGGATGACTTATGGAACACATGAGATGATACTTTCTGATTTAGATGAGCTAAACGTGTTTTCCAAAGGCCTGCTTCCCATAGGCCTTGATGGAATATGCGTAATTTGATTGATAAATGTGCAAGGTAGCCTAAAGGGTGGTAAACTAACACCAGGTCTTGTAATGTGGTTCTTTTGGTTACTACTTCACCTTTCTTTTTCCTGTTGGATTCCTTTTCTTTCAAATCTCCTAAATTCATTCGCATAGATGAGAAAAGTGATTTAGCAAAGACCTAGAATTCTTTACCTTCTTTTTCATCTTGGACTCCTGATTACATTATCAACGTATGTATTATCTCTCAATAATTTGATCCATTTTTGTGACGATTGATTTTCTTTTTCAGTTTTGTTATAGAAGAAAGTGATCATTGCTGCTAGTATGTATGGAGAAGCATTTATACCAAATGGTATTTTGGTATACCTTAGATGGAGTAGATTATCTGGGTCTGGTGGTTTGGACTGATCTTTTACCCAAAGGATTCTTGTGCAGTCTCGTTGATCTGCTTGTAATCTCACACAGTGGAATGATTTAGCTACATCGCTCATTACCAATTGGATGTAGTTGTGTACGTATTAACATACCTACTATATCTGGAATAAGATTGATTGATGGATTGATTAAATCATTGAGTGATGGAGTATTCTTTCCATGTGAACTAGCATTCATTACTATTCTTATTTTTGCGTGAACTTTTGTTCCCTGTGGCCATGTGATAACACTGGTTGAATCGGAGGCCCGTAGCTCAACTACGGACTGAGTTGTGAAATTTGTACGAAATGTTGATGGGTCAGGCGAAATTAGCTAATTCCTCGGAGCTAAATGCAATCAATTTGGTTAATGGCTTAAAACATTCAAGAGAAACATCGCTCGCATAGGGTCTAGATACCCTCTCGTTAGTTCTCTTACCCCAGTAGCGTATTGATTCCCATGCATAGAAAAAATAGTTGAGTAAGTAGAACAGCTTAAATGAATAAATAGGATTAGAAATAGCCCATAGACATTCCATTATATTCCTTCGGAATTGTCTATGAGATGGATTTTTTGCTAATATATTCAGGCCTGAATATGAGTAATTTTGGAATCAAAAAGAATAATCTCGCTTCAGGTTGGTACACCGATGCAATATTATATTAATTTCCTGTCCCTTATTTCTGTTTTAAGCTGCACTTTTCATGGAGAAAATGAACTCATACATGACCGACACAGCCTTTGATATTGGCGCGGTATATTTCAAAACTTAAAGTCTACATAAAATACGTCACTGGCTCAAGTGAGTGACGTCCCTTTTTCACTTTAAGTAGACTTGCGTCTCACTTTAAGTGGATTTACATAGTGACGTCACACATTAAGTAAACTTACGTTTCACTTGAAGTAGACTTGCAAGTCTACTTAAAGTGAAAGTGTAAGTAGACTTTAAGCTTTGAAATACTAGAGACCTTGCGAAAGTCTAGCCCCAAAATTTGAATCGTTATAACTTTCTTCGCACTTTGCAGATCGACTCCCGGTTTGTTTTATTAAATAGTATGAACATTGGAGAAAATTTTGTTATTGATTATAACCCACGATGATGAAATGATTTCATCATTTTGGAAATGTCGAGGTGTGATTGTAAAAGTAGATTTATTCTCAGGTAGATTTTTTTCTTTCGGTCCATTTTTTTTCGTGGAACGAAGAATTATAGGTGCTGTAGTTACATTATCCAACGATCCAAACTTCACTATCTACAAAATGCAATCAACCTATTCTAAATCTCTGATTAGTCAGCTACTTTTGATATATTCAATATGTATTACTCGTCCATCCCGGATTGAGTGATTCCTATCATATGCCTCTGTATCCTTATAGCGCACCTATATCTAAGGCTGTGTGGGTCATGCATGAGTTCTTTTTTTCCATGACAAGTGCAACTTAAAACGGAAATAAGGGACAGGAAATTAATATAATATTGCATCGGTGTACCAACCTAAAGCGAGATTATTCTTTTTGATTCCAAAATTATTCATATTCAGGCCTGAATATATTAGCAAAAAAATCCATCTCATAGACAATTCCGAAGGAATGTAATGGAATGTCTATGGGCTATTTCTAATCCTATTTATTCATTTAAGCTGTTCTACTTACTCAACTATTTTTTCTATGCATGGGAATCAATACGCTACTGGGGTAAGAGAACTAACGAGAGGGTATCTAGACCCTATGCGAGCGATGTTTCTCTTGAACGTTTTAAGCCATTAACCAAATTGATTGCATTTAGCTCCGAGGAATTAGCTAATTTCGCCTGACCCATCAACATTTCGTACAAATTTCACAACCTCTGTTATTTCCAAACTAGTAGTTTGCTTACGTGACGTCACAGACTAGAAGTTTACGGCTAGTTTACTAGAAGTGAAAGAATATTTGACGAAATGCATTACAGTATATACACCACTTTCAGTAAACTTACGTTTAACTAGCCGTAGACTTGCAAGTCTACGGCTAGTTTGAATGATAAGTAAACTACTAGTTTGAAAATAGCAGAGAATCAGTCTGTAATTGAGCTACGGGCCTCCGATTCAACCAGTACATTTTTCATATATTATCACATGGCCATATGAGAGAAAATTCGAAAACAAATCCCATACATTCAAGTTCGTCGTTCAAGTACAAATCCCCCGACATTCAGTCAGGACCTGATAGTAGAACCGAATCGAAGCAATCAAGTTATTCATCACTTCGGAGACCACACACCAGATTGGTAACAAAGGCGAGATTCCCGCTACGGTTTCAACTTTACGGGGTTGATCCGAATCTCGATTGAAAAAGATAGAACAAAAAAGAATATAAGAATAGAACAAGGCATAGGGAGAGATGGCTAATAACGATGATGTAGTAGGTGCAAAAAACGGAGATATGAATAAAAATTGCTAACGCAGCAACAACTTCATGGTTGAAAGATCTGAAACATTACAGTGGAGAAGGTGCTGAAACTCCTGATGAATATAGTAAGAAGTTTGTAGAAACTGCATTGGCTAATAATCTTGATATGGCTGATTGTTTGAGAATTTTTCCAGTTAGACTAACAGGTAGAGATAACAGAGCTTATGAAAAGATAGATGTGAATGATAGATAAGATTGGGTTACTATGCTTCCTAAGTTTAAAGAACTCTTAAACCAGAATATCAATCGTCAACTTTCTTTAGCCAATATGAGTGATAAATGGGAATATATAGATAATGTATCTAGTTTTGCTGAAAGAATCAAAAATATGGTAAAAAGATTATATGGCCATTTATACTGACTCCGGTTTTGCATGGTAATATGATAGTAAGTAGCGCGCAAAAAGAACTTTCAAGTAACTTACTTTTTACTTACTTTTTTGGTACTGTTTTGCTGATGGTTTTGTATGCTCATTTAATAAAAATGTTAATATCTCTTCAAATTCTTTTCCCGATGAGTACGATGCACGAACGTATCGGTCTATTGTTTTCATCGATTTTACACATACACTTAACCTTCTCGCATATACATGCGAAAAGGATGGCATTAAAGGATGTTTACTTAGATGGATTGTATTTTTCTTAAATGCACGAACACGGTCTGTATTTTTTTGTCAGTCCCTATTTCGTCTATTTTCACTTACTTACGGAGTACCCACGGGTCAGTTCTTGGTCCACCTTAAAGAAGGGGAGAATCAAAATAAACCTTTTTAAAAGAGTTTTTCGGATATTACCCACTTCTACTGGGTTGTAAAATGGAAGATATCGAGCTGTGTCCCATGATGATATTACAAAAATTTATTAATTAATTTATCAACGGCCGAGGTGTAACGAGACATATGGAAATTTAAAAGAAAAGTAGACGATACAATATTAATTCTCAATATGTTCTCGGTCTTACAAATGAATCTTGAATTTATAGGGTGTTCAGCAAGAAGATTCATGAGAGTGCAGGGTTTAGGGGATGAATATCTGGGAAGAATAGAATAGTGATGAAGGCAGAGTATTGATTGGAGATGAGTGTTGGTGTTTATTTGCATCTCATAATTGATTTACAGACATTATCGATCCGCATCTGAAATGGTACAAACTTTAGTGCTGTTTCAAAAGTAAAATTCGGAAGAAATTTAGTAGTTATTGCAGTGTAAATTCAATATCCTAAATAACAAAAATATATTACATTATGCACAAATTTAGCTATAATGATTGATTAAAGTATGAGATACGTCATTCGTTAGGATCTTTCCCACGACACCAGTTATCTGAATAGCTGCTTCAAATTTCGATTTGCATTCTTTCTTGCCACCATCGCAGAAAAGAGTAGCAAGAACACGGTTGAGATCTTTCAAGGGGGTCTCAAGTACCTGAAAATATATAATTATCAAAGCAAACTAAAATTGAGCTCTATGTTTTTGGTATTTAATGCTTATATGTATGTGAATTAGAAATGTTTATCAGTCCCTTATGAGAAATTACATTATCATTTTATTGGTGCCACATTGATATAAAAGGTATGCTTACCCTGCGCATCGTTTTGAAGAACTGTGAACAGCTGTTACAGCTCCACTGGTGTTTTCCAAGCTCCTTCCCGTTCGAATCACTGAGAGGTACAATATTATGTTACGAAAAGAAGGACTGCGATAAGAAGCTTCACTAATTGGGACTTAAAAGCTTACTGATCGGGGCAGACCGAGAGAATATGGCTGCAGGAGATAGTGCGATTGACCTGATCCTCTTTTGCGGGGAATATTTCCTTGTTTATTGTATGGAAAATCGAAATTGCGTAATTTAATGATGTCCGGCAACTCAACAGTGTGTTCGGGTACAAGTCGCAGAATTCGATTCCCATAACTTTAAAATTAGCTATACTTGCATTTACCGCCTTAAAGTGATATCAAGTTAATCCAAATGTTATGGTATAGTATTAAATATTACATGGTATAATATTATTATTATATTCCAAATATTATGGTATAATATTATGGCTCAAGCTACAAATTTTTTATTCCTTTTTTTGCAATACAGAAATTGCGCAAAACACTTACGCGGCCGATTGTGTCGAGGGTGTTGTTGCAATTACTGCATGATGGGAGCCTTAAAATATAGGAGACTGTCTATGTTTCAAATTTGTGAAAGAGAGAAAACTAGAGTAAGGGCTTACAAGTAAAAGGAAGGCTGCCAGGAACGTGCTAACTCCGAGGAATGTAGAGCGTTACATAATAAAAAAAGAACTGGTAGCAGTTTGAACCACATCGCGTTGTGCTTCCGTGGGACTCTACTTTCTCTAGTGGCAGAGGGTTTAAATACGCGAGAGAGATAAAAAAAATTGGGCGTAGTCATAGAAAGAAATGAGAGAGAAGTCTCATTGTGATGGATGGATGTCCTTGTGAATATTTGATAGCATTGGGAAATGTTTCATTTTGATGGATGGATGCTTTCAATTTCATGGATGTTCTCAGTCCTTGTGAATATTTGATAGCATTGGGAAATGTTTCATTTTGATGGATGGATGCTTTCAATTTCATGGATGTTCTCAGTCCTTGTGAATATTTGATAGCATTGGGAAATGTTTCATTTTGATGGATGGATGCTTTCAATTTCATGGATGTTCTCAGTCCTTGTGAATATTTGATAGCATTGGGAAATGTTTCATTTTGATGGATGGATGCTTTCAATTTCATGGATGTTCTCAGTCCTTGTGAATATTTGATAGCATTGGGAAATGTTTCATTTTGATGGATGGATGCTTTCAATTTCATGGATGTTCTCAGTCCTTGTGAATATTTGATAGCATTGGGAAATGTTTCATTTTGATGGATGGATGCTTTCAATTTCATGGATGTTCTCAGTCCTTGTGAATATTTGATAGCATTGGGAAATGTTTCATTTTGATGGATGGATGCTTTCAATTTCATGGATGTTCTCAGTCCTTGTGAATATTTGATAGCATTGGGAAATGTTTCATTTTGATGGATGGATGCTTTCAATTTCATGGATGTTCTCAGTCCTTGTGAATATTTGATAGCATTGGGAAATGTTTCATTTTGATGGATGGATGCTTTCAATTTCATGGATGTTCTCAGTCCTTGTGAATATTTGATAGCATTGGGAAATGTTTCATTTTGATGGATGGATGCTTTCAATTTCATGGATGTTCTCAGTCCTTGTGAATATTTGATAGCATTGGGAAATGTTTCATTTTGATGGATGGATGCTTTCAATTTCATGGATGTTCTCAGTCCTTGTGAATATTTGATAGCATTGGGAAATGTTTCATTTTGATGGATGGATGCTTTCAATTTCATGGATGTTCTCAGTCCTTGTGAATATTTGATAGCATTGGGAAATGTTTCATTTTGGGATGGATGCTTTCATGTTTCATTTTGATGGATGGATGCTTTCAATTTCATGGATGTTCTCAGTCCTTGTGAATATTTGATAGCATTGGGAAATGTTTCATTTTGATGGATGGATGCTTTCAATTTCATGGATGTTCTCAGTCCTTGTGAATATTTGATAGCATTGGGAAATGTTTCATTTTGATGGATGGATGCTTTCAATTTCATGGATGTTCTCAGTCCTTGTGAATATTTGATAGCATTGGGAAATGTTTCATTTTGATGGATGGATGCTTTCAATTTCATGGATGTTCTCAGTCCTTGTGAATATTTGATAGCATTGGGAAATGTTTCATTTTGATGGATGGATGCTTTCAATTTCATGGATGTTCTCAGTCCTTGTGAATATTTGATAGCATTGGGAAATGTTTCATTTTGATGGATGGATGCTTTCAATTTCATGGATGTTCTCAGTCCTTGTGAATATTTGATAGCATTGGGAAATGTTTCATTTTGATGGATGGATGCTTTCAATTTCATGGATGTTCTCAGTCCTTGTGAATATTTGATAGCATTGGGAAATGTTTCATTTTGATGGATGGATGCTTTCAATTTCATGGATGTTCTCAGTCCTTGTGAATATTTGATAGCATTGGGAAATGTTTCATTTTGATGGATGGATGCTTTCAATTTCATGGATGTTCTCAGTCCTTGTGAATATTTGATAGCATTGGGAAATGTTTCATTTTGATGGATGGATGCTTTCAATTTCATGGATGTTCTCAGTCCTTGTGAATATTTGATAGCATTGGGAAATGTTTCATTTTGATGGATGGATGCTTTCAATTTCATGGATGTTCTCAGTCCTTGTGAATATTTGATAGCATTGGGAAATGTTTCATTTTGATGGATGGATGCTTTCAATTTCATGGATGTTCTCAGTCCTTGTGAATATTTGATACATTGGGAAATGTTTCATTTTGATGGATGGATGCTTTCAATTTCATGGATGTTCTCAGTCCTTGTGAATATTTGATAGCATTGGGAAATGTTTCATTTTGATGGATGGATGCTTTCAATTTCATGGATGTTCTCAGTCCTTGTGAATATTTGATAGCATTGGGAAATGTTTCAGATGGATGGATGCATTTCATGGATGTAAATGATAGCATTCAATGTTTGATGGATGGATGCTTTCAATTTCATGGATGTACTCAGTCCTTGTGAATATTTGATAACATTGGGAAATGTTTCATTTTGATGGATGGATGCTTTCAATTTCATGGATGTTCTCAGTCTTTGTGAATATTTGATAGCATTGGGAAATGTTTCATTTTGATGGATGGATGCTTTCAATTGCATGGATGTTCTCAGTCCTTGTGAATATTTGATTGCATTGGGAAATGTTTCATTTTGATGGATGGATGCTTTCAATTTCATGGATGTTCTCAGTCCTTGTGAATATCTGATAGCATTGGGAAATGTTTAATTTTGATGGATGGATGCTTTCAATTTCATGGATGTACTCAGTCCTTGTGAATATTTGATAACATTGGGAAATGTTTCATTTTGATGGATGGATGCTTTCAATTTCATGGATGTTCTCAGTCCTTGTGAATATTTGATAGCATTGGGAAATGTTTCATTTTGATGGATGGATGCTTTCAATTTCATGGATGTTCTCAGTCCTTGTGAATATTTGATTGCATTGGGAAATGTTTCATTTTGATGGATGGATGCTTTCAATTTCATGGATGTTCTCAGTCCTTGTGAATATTTGATAGCATTGGGAAATGTTTCATTTTGATGGATGGATGCTTTCAATTTCATGGATGTACTCAGTCCTTGTGAATATTTGATAGCATTGGGAAATGTTTCATTTTGATGGATGGATGCTTTCAATTTCATGGATGTTCTCAGTCCTTGTGAATATTTGATAACATTGGGAAATGTTTCATTTTGATGGATGGATGCTTTCAATTTCATGGATGTTCTCAGTCTTTGTGAATATTTGATAGCATTGGGAAATGTTTCATTTTGATGGATGGATGCTTTCAATTTCATGGATGTTCTCAGTCCTTGTGAATATTTGATAACATTGGGAAATGTTTCATTTTGATGGATGGATGCTTTCAATTTCATGGATGTTCTCAGTCCTTGTGAATATTTGATAGCATTGGGAAATGTTTCATTTTGATGGATGGATGCTTTCAATTTCATGGAGAAATGACGTACTTGACGAGTACTTTAAAACGAGTATAAACATGGCAACGTTCCGACAACAATTTTTCAAGACCACTTTCGAGTCCTTATTTTTCAACATAGGGGACTACAATTGTTGTCGTGAAACAACAAACTAAGCATGGATTTTTGAGTTCCACAATATAGGCGTAATCATCTATATTTTACTTTTGTTTTAAAAAGCAAAAATCAAGCAAAAAAATTTTCGGGTCAACTTCAGGTCCATTTTTCTCGTAACATGGGTCCTTCGATTATTTTTTTTCCTTTATTCGACTCCGAATTTTTGGTTCTCAAAAGTTGGACCGCACTTTTTTTGTTTTAAAATTTTAATTAATTTTAGAATGTTTTGAGGGAGTAATAAATCCGTTTGTGATCGGATCTCTGGACCGTCGCATAGCCATTTTTTGTTATATATTTATACTAAAATAATTAATCTATACTAGCATTGGTCCTAGGTCGCTCCATTTCTTTCTGGTGAAAATAGAGTTTTCAACTTTCGAAATCCCGCAACATTTAAGTTTCATGGTCCGAGCCCAAATGAATATCCATTTTGTGATGGAGGCCCATGGGGGTATCCACAGAAATGTTTTGAGTCAAATCGGTAGGGTCGATTTCCGGGATTACTAGCTCAACCCTCGAATCTTACTGAATTATGTAATCTCTTGAATATTGATTATTTATACACAATTATTGTGCATATATCTGTACGTATCTAGATGACGGCCTTCTTTATATACGCCTGTGACGCCTTCTTTATGGACGCCTGTGACGCCTTCTTTATGGACGCCTGTGACGCCTTCTTTGTGGACGCCTGTGACGCCTTCTTTGTGGACGCCTGTGACGCCTTCTTTATGGACGCCTGTGACGCCTTCTTTATGGACGCCTGCGACGCCTTCTTTATGGACGCCTGTGACGCCTTCTTTATGGACGCCTGTGACGCCTTCTTTGTGGACGCCTGTGACGCCTTCTTTATGGACGCCTGTGACGCCTTCTTTATGGACGCCTGTGACGCCTTCTTTGTGGACGCCTGTGACGCCTTCTTTATGGACGCCTGTGACGCCTTCTTTATGGACGCCTGTGACGCCTTCTTTATGGACGCCTGTGACGCCTTCTTTGTGGACGCCTGTGACGCCTTCTTTATGGACGCCTGTGACGCCTTCTTTATGGACGCCTGTGACGCCTTCTTTATGGACGCCTGTGACGCCTTCTTTATATACGCCTGTGACGCCTTCTTTATGGACGCCTGTGACGCCTTCTTTATGGACGCCTGTGACGCCTTCTTTGTGGACGCCTGTGACGCCTTCTTTATGGACGCCTGTGACGCCTTCTTTATATACGCCTGTGACGCCTTCTTTATGGACGCCTGTGACGCCTTCTTTATGGACGCCTGTGACGCCTTCTTTATGGACGCCTGTGACGCCTTCTTTATGGACGCCTGTGACGCCTTCTTTGTGGACGCCCATGGTTTATCTTTGATATAGATAATGATGTTCTGTACAATCATTTAAAAAGATCATGGCCGTCCACGAAAAATACTTTGGTGGTGGTGCAGATTGTGACAGATAATTGAAGAAATGGATAATATTATGCATAATGCTCACTACAACATGATTTGGTGATTAATTCAATATATTTTTTTCTAAATTTTTCTCGAATTTCTCGGATTTCTCGAAAAAATAAATCGAGAAATCTTATTCGAGAAATTTTTCTCTAAAATTTCTTCTCGCACCACTCTGATACAGACTAGAGATCCGCAAACTTGCTTTTGAACGACATGTTCGGTATTGTTCGATATTAAAATGAAGAAAGTCATTCAGCGCGATTTTGATAAATAATACCGTGCAATGTAGTGCATTGGAGCCCCATTTTTCAAGCCATTTTCAGGCCTTATATCGGTTGTTTTTAACTTGTGTCATTTTACTCTTCTCACCTCGAAACTTTGAGTAGACCACAATTCCGCACCAATCGTTTGAAAAAAAAAGCATTTGTTCGGGACAACCATCGATTACGAAAATTCGCGGTAATAATTCGGCAACTTGGTATAACGTGGAGAACCCAGTTTTAAATGAAATCAATGCAGAATTGCTTAGGCTACAATACCTGCTCGGAAAACTTTGCAGCAAACAACAACAAGCGATGATTTGTCCGAAAAAATTTTTGAGTCAAAAAAGTGGTTTAGGAGTCAACGCACATTCGATGCTAATAGTGAATTAGTAAGCTTTTGATTTATGATTGTGGAATTAGTATTGATTCCTGCTGATCTAATCAAATTACATCTAATTCTTGTTGCAAAAGAACAGAGAACATCCATGAAATTGAAAGCATCTATCCATCACAATGAGACTTCTCTCTCATTTCTTTCTATGGCAACGCCCAGTTTTTTATATCTCTCTCGCGTATTTAAATCATCTGCCAAGAGAGATTATTCGATGAAAAGGGATGTTGAAATGCCAGCTAATGCGAGACAGAGTATTTGCGCCAAGAAAATTTTGGATTTTTCTTCCTTTGAAATGGCTCCCCAATACGAAGAATGAATATATTCGCCTAATTTGAACTGGGACCCATTATCCGAAGTCATTGTGACTGGTCTTCCTCTCCTTACTTTTGATATAACTTGGTCTCTAGGTTTATGTAGTGGCAGGTTGATTGATTTTATGATAAGTTTGGTAAGTATGGAGTCTTTTGGAATATATATAGGACGACATAAGTCATACGGTAATTGGTCAGTGTAGATCCTACTATTTACCCTTAGGATCAGTTGGTACATGATGAAATTTCGGATGCTTTTGCAATTCATCTGCAATATTTCTAATCTTATCTACTTGGTTATTGACAAATATGGGCTTTGATTTTTCGTTCTTCAATTGTTGGGGTGCGATCATTGAATCTAAGAATATATGGATTAAATTTATAGGAATCTTAATTTGTTGTTGAATAAATTTAGTCATTCTTATACCACATAAAATCGCTATAAGTTCCAATCGGGGTATTGATACTTTCTGATTTAGATGAGCTAAACGTGTTTTCCAAAGGCCTGCTTCCCATAGGCCTTGATGGAATATGCGTAATTTGATTGATAAATGTGCAAGGTAGCCTAAAGGGTGGTAAACTAACACCAGGTCTTGTAATGTGGTTCTTTTGGTTACTACTTCACCTTTCTTTTTCCTGTTGGATTCCTTTTCTTTCAAATCTCCTAAATTCATTCGCATAGATGAGAAAAGTGATTTAGCAAAGACCTAGAATTCTTTACCTTCTTTTTCATCTTGGACTCCTGATTACATTATCAACGTATGTATTATCTCTCAATAATTTGATCCATTTTTGTGACGATTGATTTTCTTTTTCAGTTTTGTTATAGAAGAAAGTGATCATTGCTGCTAGTATGTATGGAGAAGCATTTATACCAAATGGTATTTTGGTATACCTTAGATGGAGTAGATTATCTGGGTCTGGTGGTTTGGACTGATCTTTTACCCAAAGGATTCTTGTGCAGTCTCGTTGATCTGCTTTTAATCTCACACAGTGGAATGCTTTAGCTACATCGCTCATTACCAATATTGGATGTAGTTGTGTACGTATTAACATACCTACTATATCTGGAATAAGATTGATTGATGGATTGATTAAATCATTGAGTGATGGAGTATTCTTTTCATGTGAACTAGCCTTCATTACTATCCTTATTTTTGCGTGAACTTTTGTTCAATTTGGTTAATGGCTTAAAACATTCAAGAGAAACATCGCTCGCATAGGGTCTAGATACCCTCTCGTTCCTTCTCTTACCCCAGTAGCGTATTGATTCCCATGCATAGAAAAAATAGTTGAGTAAGTAGAACAGCTTAAATAAATAAATAGCATTAGAAATAGCCCATAGACATTCCATTACATTCCTTGGGAATTGTCTATGAGATGGATTTTTTGCTAATATATTCAGGCCTGAATATGAATAATTTTGGAATTAAAAAGAATAATCTCACTTTAGGTTGGTACACCGATGCAATATTATATTAATTTCCTGTCCCTTATTTCTCATCAGTTTGGAAGAATATTTGGAAGTTTTGGAAGAAGTTTTGGAAGAATATTCGATACTTATCAATCAATATTTTTGTCTAATTAATCAATATTTGGACGAAATCAATCAATATTTCGATCGTGTTATCGATCGATAAATTCATCGTCGACCCGTTTCAGCTTCAACGAATCTTCTTCTTTGGCGAGAACTTCTCCAAACCGTGCTGGATGCAGGCCACCGTGGATGGTGTCGAATCCCAAGGTGAGTGGTTTTATCGTTCCGAATAATACTTCAGAACAAACTTACTGCGGATAGCAACGATATAGTATTTTTCTCTATTACAGTAGGCTATGTCCGTCCACTGAAGGACATCGAGCGCCTGCACATTTGGGACGCCGTTGACTCAAATGTGGTGAATGTCGTTCAGAGAGGAAGCAAAGTATACATATGTGAGATTTCTATAAATATTGATTGATTTTGGGCCAAAATGTTTAACTCTGATAACAATAAGACTGTACGGTTTCAGGCAGTTTTTGTTCTTTTGATAGCCAGTTTCACTCAAAATTTTAGCCAGATAGCCTTCCAGGCTTGTAGATTTTCAGGCATATTTATTTTGTTATACTACTCAGATGAGGTTCGACGGAAAGAATGATCTTTGATCTTTGATCTCATCTGTTTCAGTGCAAGTTGGTCCGTCCGAGACGGGACTAATCGTGTTCGACCTGAAAACGTGCGAGCTGAGTATCGCACCCTCCCTGCTACTGGGAGACGATCGATTGTGCGATCTACACCCCGTAGAGGTACGGTAGAGGGTTACTGTAGGTGGTAATAGTATTGAGACCGTGGAGTACGGTAGATTCTAAAAGAAATCAATCCTAAAGTGACTTTATTTTGATCTTCGATCAATTGTATGGTGTATACGCCACGGAAAGATTACTTTTGTCTTATGGGAGTACGGTATCATGGAGCGGGAATCATGAAGTGACTTTATTTTGATCCTCTCATTGTCAGCTCGTCTATCCGTACAACGGGTGCTGGTTGAACGAGGATCGTTTCTTGGTGGCGGGAGTGCGCGGCCCTGTACCCGAAATGGTATTATTATTATTATTATTATTATTATTATTATTATTATTATTATTAAATGTTTTAGACTTGATGATAATTCAGGCATGGGTTGTCGAGTTCGGTGAGAGCGCTGGATGTGGAGTCACGGCGAGGTTTGGACTAATAATTATAATATGAGGAATCGTTAATGCGATGTTGTTGTATTTACATATTTGTAAAAGAAATGTGCTAGAAGTAGGGCGAGATCCGTTTTTTTTTCTGCCGTTGTGTTCTAGACAGTGAACTGGGGCTGGCATCTTCACTAGAACCCCCTTGAGATAATGATAATAATAATAATAATAATAATAATAATAATTGAGATGGCGTGGCATCCCTGCCGTCGGAGGCTGCCGTTACGCGGCCGCTGTCACCGATCAGGATCCCGTTGTGTGTTCTGCAGGTACGGTAGGGACATAGTACTGGGAGGGGTACTGTAGGGACATGGTGGTGTTGGGTGGGTTACGGTAGGGAGAGTGGTTTTGGAACGGGTGCGGTAGAAAACTGGTCCTGAATATTCAATCATAGATTCTATAATAATATTATTATTAATATTAATAACATACATTTTCAATCCCTCACTTAGTGAGGGTGACCCACTATATATTTGCCTCATTTTGAGGTCACTCGATACGAAATTGTTGTGTAAATACATGGAATACTGTGAATTGAAGTTATAATTGTAAAAATTAAAGGGAAGAATAAATGAAAGCACGAGATAGAATAAATACGAGAAAGAAGCGAGAGAATGAGAGAAAGAAAGAGCAACGTCAAAGATATTACGGTAGTTGTATTTGTTGTATCATTTGAGCGTACGTATGATTTTTTATAATCATTTAAATTATGTGATTTCGATAGACGTTAAATGGATACATTTTCAGTGTTCGCCCCTGATCCTCGACTCAATTAAAGTTGACTCTAAAAAAATTACTTCATTTAATTAAGTTTTCATTGCGAAAACTGGGTCCTCACCGATAGTGACGAAACCTCACCGACGGTGGCGTTACGGTGAGGATCCAGTTTGCTCGCTCAATTCTGAATATTTTTTGATTTCCTTTTTGTGGCAGGTGAGATACTCGATAAAGAATAGGGGCGACACAAAGAAATGGCGCTGAAAGGTTCATGCCGATTGCACAGCTTCGATTAGTGTCAATGTTATCAATGGAGCGCACATGTGATTGCTCGTTCTGACTATATTTCTTTGGACCCAGTTTGCTCACTCAATTCTGAATATTTTGTGATTTCCTTTTTTTTGCTGTCGAGGAACTAGATAAAGAATAGGGGCTACACAGTAACAGCTTATTACTCTAAGTTTAAATTGTCCTCCTGTCTATATAAGGACTTAGAAAAAAAGTTAAATTTTCAAAAAAAAAAGTTTTTTTAAGACCAAGTTTTCTGTACGAATCAGAAGATTTGGAGTCTAACAATGATGATCAAAAAATATGTCAAAATTTTTTTTATAACGTGAACTTGTGGGATGATCTTTCTTCCGTGGTCTTTGATTTTTGCCTTCATTATCTCTTTCTATCGTACATCAATTGGAATAATTTGTTCTATTATTTATTTCTTATTCATTTAAACACATTTATCAAGTATAATAATAAATGGCATACAATTCATTCAATCAATCGTTTCTATGAACATGCCGAGTCACTGTAGAATGTAAGGGGGTTTTTTGGATTCTTTTTGGATTAAAGAATCTTGCCAGGATTTCTTCAAGATCCGATTCCTTGGCATCTGCGTAGTCATCAGAGGGTTCCTTAGCCATAGCTCGTCCTTCGGAATAACCCAGACCACTTCCGTCGAATTCATCAGTTGATTGATGGTTTGCCAACCATCGACGCTCGAATGCAGGCGTTGAAATCCTTAAAAATATGATTTATTTCTCACAGTATTCAAATTGTAACATTGGTTTCCTCAATGGAATTTTTGATATAGCTATCGATATAATTACAGTAGTACTACAGTAACCTTTCGTAGCCATGGGACAATTTGAAACGCTGAAGGCCCTCCTCGTTGAGTACATTCAGGGTGTCAACTGATTTGTGCTCTAATTGTATTTCAGTTTTTTGAGTCGTTCTCATATCTGCTCTCACAAAATATCAGTGTTCTTTGATCTTTCTCTTATCAAACTATATCAGCTCAAACCTGATAAGTTAGTAGTTTGTTTGTTCATACTTTTCATGTTGTGATCAATAAAATTTATAATATGAATTTTATTTTAATAGAATAACGAATGCTTAAGAGCAAAGAAATTAATTTAAAAATTTATTCAGAAGATAAAGCCGGGACAGGTAAATAAAAATGCACAAATACAAATCAAAGAAGAATTAGTTTATCATCGGTTAAAAGCGAAAGAAATACAATGGAAGCGAAAAATGACGATTTTTCGAATGTGACCCACTATATTTTTGAAAAGTGACCCACTATATAAAAATAAAACGGTGAGGGGGTCGAAAATGTATGATTAATAATAATTCTTTCAAATTCAACTTTTGTCGAATATACTTCTTAATAAAATTCTAAGAAGTGAATATTAACGGGCGGCCAGTTGATTGTTTTGCTAGGTCCGTATTTCACCAATGAACTTTATTCTTTTAATGATTGTAGCTTTTCGGTTCCTACGAATAGAAATATATTATAAACACAGCCTTATCAAACAGTTATGCTTTCCACTTGTAATTATAATAATAATAGTAATAGTGAAGTAAAGTAAGTTATACTCGAATCTTTGGGACGCTGCTCTTTCGAGTTCAAGTTTTCCACTGTTTTTGTTTGAATTTTTCGTGTTCTAATGAGCTTGTGATGAAAATAATAATATTTCTCGGGGGTTTTGGTAGTGCTGCCTCTTGCTTATACTACTTATTAGTAGGTTTAACTACTGATAATAATAATAATAATAATAATAATAATAATAATAATAATAATAATAATAATAATAATAATAATATGCATCAACAGACAACATCTACATGCTGAACAACCAGTCACACGACTTCTACCGTGTACCCGTCAGCCAGGCCTATACCAAAGGTTGGTTCCGGAATGCACATTATATTGATTATTTCATTCGCATTACCGTACTGTGAGTAACATAGAACAATTTATCGATTAATACCGATCCTATCACGTATTAATTCTCTTTTTTTGCTTTATCAGTCTGACAGACAATTAAATGATGATAACCTTTAAAATTATTTTAATTAATTTGTTTAATTAAGTTGATTCTCATCTGGTGCAAGTGCCTCGTCTGGAGTATCTCGCCCATCTCCGAGTGGTCGACTCGATCAATCCGGCCGCCCGTCCCCTCATGAACGGTCGGGTCCTGCAACGACTTGATGTGAGTGCGGGTTACGGTAGTGTGGTGGGATAGATATCGATTGGTTGATTAAGACGTTCATGCGTTGTGAGCGAATTGATGTGAGTGGGGGGGGGTACGGTAGTGTGGATATATTGATTGGTTGATTGACTATATCGAGCCTAGTTTGATCTTGGTTTAGAAGACTGAAGAAACATGGGAGAGATGTATGCAGTTGCACTGAATAAAGTGTGATAGAAAGATAGTGCGATATAAAGATAGAAACATAGGAAAGATGTGTACATTGTACATGTGCTATCTGAAGGAATAAAGTGTGATTGATTTATTGATTAATCCACTTTCAGGTTGTCGCTGCGGCGATCGATATTCGGAAAGAGAACGGCGTCTTCGTGATCTAAGAGTATACTGTATCACTGATCCATTTATCGATTATCGATTTATTTGTATGTAAATATCGGATTACCCTTTCATGTCTCTTGCCCCCTTTACGTCCATGACATCTTTTCGCTCATGCATTTATTTTTTTTTGTAAACTCTAGAAAGTAGAGTAGAGTAGAGTAGGATACAGCAGAGTGCAATATAGAAAAGATTATGATTCCTCGCCTTATTACGTGTATGTGTTCGTGTTTTTTGCAACTCCTGAACGGAATCTTGTCATTGATTACTCGATACTGTAATCTAATTATCAATCAATAAAGTGTTTTACCCTGCGAAAATGCGAAATGTTTGTGTTTCTACCGGTAGACGAAGTGCATATCCGAATGGTCTATCTGCAGTTGGAACGGATTATCGATCGATAATCTTTTTATAACTACTGTAATCCTCTCTGATCGTGTCAGGATGTCGGGCAGCAATATGGAGCCACTGCCGTTTGTGCGCAAATTTGGCGGCGCCACGGCCGATTCGTCGAGGTGAGCATTTCAGCATTATTCCGTAACAATGATACTGTAGTCTGATTATACGGTATCATATTTCCAACTACCGTATCCTTTCCATAATACCGGCGCTTTAGGTGAGAAAGGTGATAGGCTGCAATGAGTGTGCAAAATTACACTTTGCAAGACCTTTGTTCAATCAATCAATATCTTATCTGTTCTTTATCTATGTTCACATCCACAATCTCGACAGTTAAACTTTGCAAACTCCGCCCACTTTCCGCCCCTTAGCTCCGCATTAATTTCTAACCTCAGCTCAAGTTTTCCAACAGTAGGGACAGGGCGGAGACCTTTCCACATCTACAATATTTTCTCGCTTTGATGTTGTTGAACTAGTAAATCCTTTACCGTCTTCTCGTCTACTACTGCTGCATCACATATCTAACCCATTGTCCGTGAAGAATTTACATATTTCTTTAAATGGTGCATCGGCACCTTGCCCTTTAACCGCGTGGCTCCACAGACGTCCATCGATTCGTCTCTTCACTACTCTAACACCAGACATCCTTCGCGTCGTCTCCTCTACTTCGTCTTCTCTAATCTGACAACGGTGAGACTCGGCTAGAGTCGTTGACCCTCTACAAACCTGATTCATATCTATCCAGTCTATCGGATCAGACGTGCAGACATAGTGTAGTCTGTAGTCTATGATTGGCACGCAGCTACATTAGCATAGTCTGTTGGGAGGGTGGGAGGGTAATTGGTTTATATGCAAATGGGAAGATAAATTTCTAACATTACGTGATGACAAAGATTGGAGGATCCCTCTGAATTCTTTTGCTGATCTGCCTCTCTCCGATACTGTAGCTATCAGGCATGGATACTGTAGCTGGATTCTTGTATGTGACTTAAACCACTTCATTGTTATCGCATTCTGACTTTGTAGATTTGAGTAGGATTATCTAATCGATAAATTAGGACGTTATAATCAATCGCAGATTAGCTATTGCGTTTGGGCAGATCTGGGCTTCTGCAGCACGGACATACATTTTCGTAACCCTCGCAGTTATTTTTATATAGTGGGTGGATATTCGAAATATTGTCGGCCCATTTAAAAAATTTGTTATTTTTCGTTTAAAAATCGGCATTTTTAGCTTATTTTCATGTCAAGTGACTGAAAATGAGTCATATATGGTGGGTCAATCCTTGCATTAGGAGGGTATGGAAAAGTATGAGCATGGATGCTGTAACTGACTGGGTTCTTGAAAATCGTGTTAAACGTGTAATATGATCTTTGAAGGTCGCTGACTTCGATGGCCACCGACCAACAGAAACGTGAGATGGAATTCGCGAGTGCGAACAATGTTGGTGAGTGACATTTGTCAGGAAGAATTGGCACTGTGCCAAGAAAAGACTGACTCTCTCTCCCTCTCGGTTTGTACACTCTTTCATCGTTGCCTTTTTTCTGAGAAATATATTTTCGAGCGCTCACATTGTGGGCATAGGTCGAAAAGTATGGTACAAAGTACCAAGCCTGAACGCATTTTGAGCCAAAAATGGGAAAACCTGACCGCAGTGTGAAAACCGATAACCAACCTAGCTATTCGACCTATGATTGTGGGTACGGGTCTGTTTACAGTACTGAAAATGTGAGTTGACATGAACACAAATGTATGCTTTTCTCTAGCTTGTTCTACTTACCGCCGTGAGTGGATGCAACCTGTGATTTGCATGTTTCGCTCTTTTTATATACCTTACATGTTGTAAATATCCATAGTAAGAGCGTTGATTTTGGGCGAAATCATGTGATATGTGGTAGACTACAGTGATCATATTTATATTATTTTAATTTTATTTAACTAATCGATCGATCAATCAATCAATCAATATTACAGACGTCTCCGGAGTGGCCATAGTCAAGCCGACAGTGACTGGCGCCTGTCGAAAGTGCGGCTTTCCCGGCCATCACGCCTTCCAGGTTAGATTGATTGATTGAATCTGGTCTTTGATCTTTGATCTTTGCAGTGCTACAATTCGATAGTTCCGCACGTGCGACCCGAGGTGAAACCCTTCATCGATGTATCATCGACGTCGTCTGATGACTCGGACGATCACACTGCGCTGAAGAAGGGTACGGTAGTCTGGGAGGGATACGGTAGTGGAGACAAGGGTACGGTAGTCTGGGAGGGATACGGCAGTGGAGACAAGGGTACGGTAGTCTGGGAGAGATACTTATTTTAAATGGGTATGATAGTCGTGGAAGGACACTGTAGTTTGAAAGACTACGGTAGTCTGGGAGGGATACGATAGTGGAGACAAGGGTACGGTATTCTGGGAAAAATACTGTAGTTGGAATTCGTACGGTATTCGAGAAGGGTACTGTATTTTAGGAAGGCTACTGCATACGTGAAGTGTATGCTCTAATCATAGACACAGTTCGACCGAGTATGAGATGCAAGAATTAAAATGAATGATTAAATATTTTTAAATGCAAAATGCTGATTATTCTATTATTGTTAACTTATAATTCATGGTAATTTCAGAGAAGAAAAAGAAGCACAAATCGAAAAAGGATAAGAAAGAGAAGAAGACGAAGAAGCACAAGAAGGAAAAGAAGAAGAAGGAGAGAAAGAGGTTGGTGTTTCTTATGTGGTATTCAAAAGTCACCAACAGAAAAAAAAGGAAATAGAGAAAAATCTCCTCGCTTTACACAGTCCACTCTGGCAGCACTCTCTCCCAGAGACATGGATTGAGAGTGGGTGGTCGGATAAGAGAGTCAAATACGCATGGGCATTCCTTAGCGTGGTAGTTTTGAGTTTGAACTCGCGCTGAAGTGAGCAGTCACAGCGTTCTCATGACTTTCAAAGCAAGAACGACCGCTCAACATACAAACTCTCTCGAATACAATGCTCTCTCCTTTGTCTTGCTTTGGAAGAAAAATGGCTTGGACCAGAATACTGTGCAGTGAATTAGAAATATTGTTTTGCGTACTAGTGGCATATGCCTATTTAAAAAGTCAATTGATTATTCCATAAATACTATTAAAACTATGAAGATATTGATTGATTATCTTCCTACCGTAGTCTGGTAGTCGTGCATACTGTATCTTTCCGTTCAGGAGACACTCGAGTGATTCTGATTCCTCTTCTGATGACTCTGAACGAGAACGAAAGAGGAGAAAGAAGGAGAAGAAGAGCAAGGAACGACGAAGAAGTCGGAGTAGATCAAGTGATTAGGAGATTATTGATTGATTGATTGATGGTCTACTTCTTTCTGTCTTTTCCCAAAATACATCCACTGTATGCCCTCAGTCTCCGTTTCAATGGCTGCGTTGTTATAAACTTGTTTTTCGTAAGATTTGTGGTGTGCTCCTTTCTGTATTTTCCTGATCCGTACACCTACTGTCTACTCTTGATGTACCTTTATATTGATTGTATTCCGTTATTAACTTATTGTTTTTCATACAATTGTTGAATCATTTATTTCGAATGAATAATATTATCACATTTAATCGATAATGAATAATATTTATCATCACAACTAATCGATAATCGAAGAAGACGTTTCTTGATGCAAATTATCGTCTCGAAATGCACGGGCAAACCACAATATTATAACTTCTTATTCGTTTCACTCATAATACGTCATAACTTCAGTTATGCTCCATTAGGGATCGGCTTTATGCGACTCGCTAGGAATAGAAAATATTCAAGTGCTTTGGTGAATGGGAAAATGGAAATATTTCAACAAAAATACATTAATGATCTGTTCAAAAGAAACTACTACTAAAAGAAAATACTTTCGTTACATTTTCAACTTTTCGTAAAAATTTACGAGATAAAAATTGTACGAAAAAAAAATCGTAAAATGCACTGTTGTAGAGATATTACTAAAGGAAGAGAGTGACCCAAAAAACATCTGGCCTTTGGTTGATCTGCAGATGAGGCAGGACCGGAGGGGGCGGCAGATAGGAGTGAGAGAGTGTGGGATATCCAGAGAGTGTCAGAGATAAAAAGAGCCGAGAGAGTGTATGAAATGGAGAGAGTGGTCAGAGAACGAGACAGACCGTGCGAACCGACAATGAACAGCAGACGTAGAGAGTGTGGGACTTGAGAAGAGTAGGCGAGAGAGTGTGCTAAATCAAGAGAGCAGAAGAAATCGAGCACGGGATTGTCCTAGCCTGCCTCAAAACGATCGACTTGGCAATGGATAAAGTCCTTGCTGTCACAGCCTATTCCCTACCATATCCATGGACGTCAGAAGAACATTCACTTGTGCCCACCTATTGAAGATTTGTCCGGACAAGTAAGTTTTTTTGTCACAATTAGCGAAGGTTCTTATTGACAAGGGAACCGCAAAAGTCGGGGACGATCAATGCAAAATTCGTTGACTCAGGTCGAAAAGGACCGCCCAGGAGGTCCCAGAACTGTTTTGAAATGTCCCCATATTTGCTTCCTTGGCACCGAAAATCGATTATGAAATTGAAATTTGGGCACGAGACCTAGGGAATAGTGTCAAACACTCAAATAGTTAAAGCGTCAAAGAGTGTCCAAGGGTTCTATATAAATATGGGGACATATCAAAAAAAATCTGCGGCCCCCTGGGGGGTAGTCGAACTATGTCAACGAATTTTACCCTGATCGTCCCCGAGTTTTGCGGTTCCCTAGTGAGCGTATAAAAGTTTCATTTGTACGAGTGTGTTCGCAATGACTAATTGCTGTTTTGCATAGTTCAGAAACTATGAGCGATCTCTTTTAAATATCAAATCAGGTAAGACGGGTTAAGTTTGAGGAAGAAGAGAGGCAATCGCGAGTGCAGGCGAGAGAGTTGGGCTAGAGAGTGCAGGCGAGAGAGTTAGGCGAGAGAGGGCAGGCGCCCGTTTTCTCGGTATTTACATACAGTTTGTCATTTTCTTATCCTCATATGTAACACATTTCAGGAATGCAAATGATCGCAATCTTCCATCAAACGCGTTCAGCTGCGAGAGCTGCAACACGCTGTTCAACACGACCATAACTGTCAGCGTAATATTTTACCAAAGGGCACAAATAAGCTTTTTTTTAATTTTCAGCTTCTGAAGGATTCAATCGAGGAGCTGAACAATAAAGCTGCTGATATTCTATGTGTCGGTGCTTCCGCAAGCTGTCGTTCAAAGTTCAAGAATATCGTGGAAGTCGACGGCGCCCTAGGGGAGATGTTCAATGGATTTTATCACTATTCTAACAATTTTTTTTTCATTTTAAGTTGTCAATAAATTTAAGAAACGATGAATAAATAAATACATAATTTATTATTTAAGATATCATAGTCGCTTGACCCCTACTTTTAAGTAGAACTCGATTGGAACCATTGCGATTTCCATAATCATCGATTGTACATATTCATTACTACATTATTCGAAATAATCTTGCGAAAGAATCCAATTTACGAGAAAAATAACGATTTAAGAGAAAAATAGCGATTTCTCTTAACCCATATTTTGAAAGTCGACGCACTATGTAAAACAAGAATGGTTGGATAAGCTACGGTCACCTGGGAAGACATTCATTCATTCATTCATTCATTCATTCATTCATTCATTCATTCATTCATTCATTCATTCATTCATTCATTCATTCATTCATTCATTCATTCATTCATTCATTCATTCATTCATTCATTCATTCATTCATTCATTCATTCATTCATTCATTCATTCATTCATTCATTCATTCATTCATTCATTCATTCATTCATTCATTCATTCATTCATTCATTCATTCATTCATTCATTCATTCATTCATTCATTCATTCATTCATTCATTCATTCATTCATTCATTCATTCATTCATTCATTCATTCATTCATTCATTCATTCATTCATTCATTCATTCATTCATTCATTCATTCATTCATTCATTCATTCATTCATTCATTCATTCATTCATTCATTCATTCATTCATTCATTCATTCATTCATTCATTCATTCATTCATTCATTCATTCATTCATTCATTCATTCATTCATTCATTCATTCATTCATTCATTCATTCATTCATTCATTCATTCATTCATTCATTCATTCATTCATTCATTCATTCATTCATTCATTCATTCATTCATTCATTCATTCATTCATTCATTCATTCATTCATTCATTCATTCATTCATTCATTCATTCATTCATTCATTCATTCATTCATTCATTCATTCATTCATTCATTCATTCATTCATTCATTCATTCATTCATTCATTCATTCATTCATTCATTCATTCATTCATTCATTCATTCATTCATTCATTCATTCATTCATTCATTCATTCATTCATTCATTCATTCATTCATTCATTCATTCATTCATTCATTCATTCATTCATTCATTCATTCATTCATTCATTCATTCATTCATTCATTCATTCATTCATTCATTCATTCATTCATTCATTCATTCATTCATTCATTCATTCATTCATTCATTCATTCATTCATTCATTCATTCATTCATTCATTCATTCATTCATTCATTCATTCATTCATTCATTCATTCATTCATTCATTCATTCATTCATTCATTCATTCATTCATTCATTCATTCATTCATTCATTCATTCATTCATTCATTCATTCATTCATTCATTCATTCATTCATTCATTCATTCATTCATTCATTCATTCATTCATTCATTCATTCATTCATTCATTCATTCATTCATTCATTCATTCATTCATTCATTCATTCATTCATTCATTCATTCATTCATTCATTCATTCATTCATTCATTCATTCATTCATTCATTCATTCATTCATTCATTCATTCATTCATTCATTCATTCATTCATTCATTCATTCATTCATTCATTCATTCATTCATTCATTCATTCATTCATTCATTCATTCATTCATTCATTCATTCATTCATTCATTCATTCATTCATTCATTCATTCATTCATTCATTCATTCATTCATTCATTCATTCATTCATTCATTCATTCATTCATTCATTCATTCATTCATTCATTCATTCATTCATTCATTCATTCATTCATTCATTCATTCATTCATTCATTCATTCATTCATTCATTCATTCATTCATTCATTCATTCATTCATTCATTCATTCATTCATTCATTCATTCATTCATTCATTCATTCATTCATTCATTCATTCATTCATTCATTCATTCATTCATTCATTCATTCATTCATTCATTCATTCATTCATTCATTCATTCATTCATCATTCATTCATTCATTCATTCATTCATTCATTCATTCATTCATTCATTCATTCATTCATTCATTCATTCATTCATTCATTCATTCATTCATTCATTCATTCATTCATTCATTCATTCATTCATTCATTCATTCATTCATTCATTCATTCATTCATTCATTCATTCATTCATTCATTCATTCAAACAGTCGCCGTTCTCATCCTTCCCAGCATACGCATGTCGCGAGAAGAGATCGAAGAGATTTCAGAGATCGACTGAATTGAAATTCTCTTGAAATAAAAGAATATCTTTTTGGCCGTATGGCCTGTGACATTTCTTTGCTTTCTTGACTCATGCTCCTTTTCATTTTTTTTTGCACTCTTTCCCTCTGTCATAGCTCCGCCTCTCTCTCTCTCTCTCTCTCTCTCTCTCTCTCTCTCTCTCTCTCTCTCTCTCTCTTTCGCTCGCCCCTTTCCCTCCATCCACTACTGCAGATGCTATTGATTGTGGATAGGGTGGCTTTAGTAGTGGATATTTTGCGAGAGTGCAGACAATTGAAAAAATCCGACGTTTTCACGACTAATACACTTGTTCTTGTTTATACTTGTTCTATTATATTATCTCGTTAAGTTCATATTATTCTCAAAAGACTCTTTAACTATTATATTATTCTCCAGAAAAATTACGACATGATTTCCTTAATCTAGCTTTGACCTATTGTATTGTTCCTACCTTTCTTATTTCACTTTATTTTTATCAATCGTTAACCAGATGGTAAATAAATAAGAAAAGATCTTGATTATGTCTTGCCTGCGGCACTGTATTTGCGATAAGCACATGCGACTCTTATCTTTCATTCTTCAACGAATGCTCTTTGTTGTGAATGGTGCAATCTCGTCTTTCCAAATTATTATACTATCTTCATCCATCATCTTTATTTTATCTATTGAGAGTGTATTGATTATTTATTATTTCACTATTATTTCGACAGTCTCGTTCGTGCGCGAAAGGGAGCATAACCTCTCTCAAAGGTCTCTTCGACGCGCATTGCTATCTCGTTGTTAAAGATGGTGGCCCGCGAATGTTCAGATAAATCACTAAACCCCTCTTGTGCGAATGCAAAGTGATATGCGAAGAGTTAGCGCAGCCTCTCAACTATGCCATAGCGCAGTGGTAAACGTACAGACTCGTTACCCGTTTGACGCAAGTTCGAAACCTATTGCCGAATTTCCTCAATTTTCAAAAAGCGCGCCCTTCCCTGAACCGGGCCTGATGGTTCATTAATGTTTCTAGCGATCAATAGACTAAATCAGCACAAAATAAATAGTGTACTGTACGTAGAATAACTTTTGCTACCTTTCTGTCTTCACAGTTTGTTCACGAAAATATTCTCGGGACACCACCTTTAAAGAACAGTGTGCACAATTTAGAGATTATTGAGTGAGGCAACGCTCCTTTGAACATGTGATAAATAAATATACTTTCAGATGTCTTATACACATCGATATTAGCCACCTTCCTTATATGAAGGATGCGTCTAAATATATAAGAATTTATTAGAAATAAGAAATAAGGAAACAATGTAAAGGTAACTTTATTTTGATAAAAGAAAAATATTTGAAGTCAAAATTCAAAATGTTTCTATTATTTCACGTTTCTCTTTCACTATTATATTATTCTCCAGAAAAAATTGCGATTTCGTGCTAATTGTAAACTCACTTTGAAAGATTTGTGCCTAACCGCTTTCGGATCTTACAGAACCGCTTGATAAATTAAATTATCAAAAGTTTACATGGCTTAGAGACTCAATGAAATTGAGAGCATCCAATAATCAAAATCTCATTTCTCTCATTTCTTCCTATGCTTGCGCTCTTTTTTTGAATTCCACTGGACCACTGCTTCATCATGTGGTTCAATTTGCTGCTACTGCTCTAAGTATTTTGTAACAATGAATACATTTCCACGAGGTATTCCTGGTTAGAGAAAATTCTTCCTCTAGTTTTCATATTTTCAAAAATTGCGTAACATGCACAATCTTCGATATTTTAAGGTGCTGTAAATGCGGTGACGACAAATTCAAACTCGAAAGAATCGGAAAGGAATTTGTTTTTTTGCGCGATTTCTGTATTGTGTAAACGGGCACTTAAAATTTAGTAGCTCGTATGATATCTGCATTAAAACTTAATTCAAAAATTCATTAATTAAAAATTAAAACTTTTGATCTCATTCAGATTTAAATGTAACAATATCGACTTTCAATGTAGAGTTTCAGTTATTCAAACGGGAAGGAGCTTGGGCAACACGAGTGGAGCTGTGACAGATGCTCAACTTTCATCGAAACCCTACTCACTTTAAGTATCTATTTTATGTCAATGTGGTACTAATAAAAAGATAATACAATATCTCATGACACACAGAGAAATAAGTGTTATCTTATGCTCCGTGGATAACACTTTTTTCTCTGTGCGAAGGAACTATCCCACGAAAAAATGTGTTCGGTGTTCAGGTCCTCATATAGATAATCATTAAATCCCAAAAAGGGCTCAATTTTACTATCGATTTGATAATTCCGTATTTTCAGGTGCTGCTATTTTCTGCTGTGATGCGCAGGAAGAATGTAAATGGAAATTTGAAGAAGTTATTAAGATTAAAGGTGTCCTGGGAGATATACTAGAAAGGTATTTCATAATTTAATCAAATATTATAGTTATATTTATGTATAATTTACTCTAGTATCGTTATTGAGGATAATGAACTTGCACTGGAATTACTACGAAATTTCTTCTGAAATTTTGCTATTGAAACAGACTAAAGTTTGTACTATTTCAGAAGTCGATCGATGAGGTCTGTCGTTCAGTTATGCTATTCGAAATGAATTGTTCGCCCCAGATATATTCATCCGCTCTTTCAAGAATCTACTTGCTGAACACCCCATTATTCACAATTTAGTTCCTTTTGTAACCCCTAGAATATGAGAAGAATCAAAATTACATCAGGCTCTTTAATTTTAACTGTCACATGCATCGTTGCGCCTCAGGCGTAGATAAATTAATAAATTAATAAATGAAGCTTGTATGTTGTCAGCTCGATATCTTCCATTTAACAAGCATAAATGGGCAATATAAGGAGGAAACATATGACTTGTCATTTGAACAAAAATAAGTACTGAATTTTTTTGATAAATTATGGGACATTTGTAAGGCCTATTCCTTCACTATTGGCTCTTATCTTCCACAAGATGGGGCCAATTTATTTTCATGAGACCGTCTTGCAGAATTGCGTGATAAATTAAAGGCACCGAAACCTTTGTCAACGGTCTCTTCAACTGTCTACGCTCTCTCGTTGATAGAGAACAGATAAATAGTGTGCGCAATGAAGAGGCCATTGAGTGTGGTCACCCTCACTTTAAGCTATCAATTATACTGACAGAGGGGCTGGGAGAATCCATGAAATTAAATACATCTATTAATCACAATGAGACATTTCCCAATGTAATCAAATATTCACAAGGCTGAGAGAATCCATGAAATCATACAATCGCGTGGGAATATTGTACGGGCAAACCACAATATATAATACAAGTACAATAGATAAGTGAAAAAGTAAGAAATTAGCATGGTCATTCATCAATCATGGCGCTGTTTTAAAAGTGCGGACTAATTAGCATGACGTGGCGGATTCGAAACCTATTGCCCAATTTTCCAATTTTCAAAATTTTGCGCCTTTGCCTGCACTATCAAGATTCATTCATGATTCTTGCGGTCAAAAAGCTGATTTAGCATAAAATAATCGTATGCAGAATAGCTTTTTCAATCTTCCTTGCTTCATAGCTTGTTCACGAAAATATTCGTGGGACTTCACCTTTAAAATAGGGTTGGCTTTTAAATGACACTATTCATTCCATTTCAGATGAAAGACGTTACTAATATTTCTTTTGATACATTTCCTATACACCATTAATCTTTCTCTCCCTCTCGTTCTCTCTCTTTTCTCTCTCTCTCTCTCTCTCTCTCTCCTCCTCTTCTCTCTCTCCCTTTCCCCATTTGCGCAAAGCCTCTCCCCCAGAGTGTGCCCACCTATGTATGTACATGCGCCTCGCATCTTTTACTCTTCAACGAATGCGTTTTCTTTGTTGCTGTGAATCTCTGGTATTTCAAAACTTGAAGTTTACTTACAATTTCAGTTAAAAGTATACTTGTAAGTCTACTTAAAGTAAAAAAGTGACGTAACTCAAAAAGTAGACTTCAAGTCAGTGACGAATTTTTAGTAGACTTTAAGTTTTGAAATACCGAAGATCGTACAAACTTGTGTTTTATTAATTATCTCCATACTTTCAGATGTCTTATACACATCGATATTAGCCACCTTCCTTATATGAAAATATATAATAATTAATTAGAAATAAGAAATAAGGAGACAATGTAAAGGTAATAATAAGAGTTGTAAGTACTGTAATTATTAATGTGCACAAATTTACTGCTATTGCATGAACTAATAGATTTTTCATAATATATAATATCGTTAACATCGATTAATCGATTCATTCATTCAATACCAATATGCCTGGTATCCTTGATCGTGAAAGATCTTCGTACATGTCCGGGACAAGTAAATAACTGCTATGACAATTCTTTCTAAGGTAGTGGATAAGCTCAAAAAAAAAGTCCATGATTTTTGTTCAGACGAACAGCATTAAAAATTTCCTCACACCTGCTCTGTTTCAAGAAAACCAATTTAATTTTATATTTAAAATATAAAATTTCGATACCCAAATCTGGGTTCAACATCCACTTTCATTAACAATTATAAATATGCATAAAACCCATATAACACTTATTAAACTTATTAAGCTTGTAAATTGCAGACACCTCGTGGAAATTTCCCAAAAGAGGAAGAAAAATAAGTCCAACAAGCAAGATCCAGAACCCATGTCAATGGAACAGGAGCAGCAACTTCTACAAATAATTCCTGGAGAGACCGTGATGTCAATGTCTTCTCCAATGGCAGACCAAGTTCTCAATGAACAAATGGACACAGCTGAAGTACCACAGTAATTCTATGAGATCGTAATTCTATTAGATCAGTAATTCTATTAGATCAATTATATGTAGCTCTTCTTCTTAACTTAACTTTTTCGATTTCCACTGCTATACTTATGCTGCCCCATTGTGGCATAGTAAATTATGTAGCCAACCATTTTTCTTGTTTGTGTCCTATGTATTGTTCATTATGTAGCAGCATAATAAAGATATAATATATATCCCTCAGCAGATGTCAGTGACAGCGCATCGCTCATGTCACCGGCCACTATTGCTGCCTCGGTTTCGACCGCTCAAACCACTCCTATCCAAACCACAACGGTACCCACCGTTCCGATACCAGCCTTTGGCATTGCAAACCAAGTGCAAGCCCATCATACTACCGAAACACAGCCTACTCCAAACACCCATTCGCATGCCGAATTTCGGCTAGAAACTCCTACACACAGCAATCTGATCCCCCCCCCCCCATCATCACAATCAGATGTCTCAGTATGCTCACCCGAACCAAAACTACACCCTCTATCTCATACTGATTAAATTGTTCTATATCTTAATTATATCCTTGATTGACATCCTTAGTTGATTTGTACCAGAATCAACAAACCTAACACTACATCTCGCTATACCTTATGAGACACGTTGTAAAACTTTTTTTGTGAATCGATAAATCTCATTACACATACTCTGTTTCGAGGGAAACCAATGTACAAACACCAATCAATTAAAACTTAAAATAAACTCATGTACATTCTGTTCATGTTCTGACGAATCCTCTCAGTGATCAAACATTCGATATCGTTGACACCTACACCTCCTTGTTCCCATCAATCGCATTTCGTGAATGATGGGTCATAAAGCAGACCTCTATTCATACCTCGTTATCTTTGCCCATACAGCAAACATACTAACAATACCTACCTTCTTGCATAAAAGGAATAGTACAGGTATCACTCGGAAGGAATCTCGACTCTACTACTTTCTTCCTTCGATCCCTTCTTTCTGCTCTTCCCGTTTCTGTATTACTGTATTGGTATACTCCTAATAAATCTGTTACATCCCTTTTGTACTTGGTCTGGGCACATCTAAGGGAAATCACACAGAAGGGGTAGTCGGAAAAATTTTCTGACGACCCCTTCTGTGTGTATTTCCCTTGGATGCACCCAGAACACGTACAAGGGGTGTAACAGATTTATGAAGCCAACACCGATACAGGAAAGGGGGAAGAAGAGAAAATGGGGTCGAAAGAAGTTATCCGCAATAGGAGTCGGAGTTCCGTAGAAGTGTGTCTGTACTATGGGAGGCCTTCCTTGTATTCAAGGACGTGGGTATTGTTGACATGTTTGCTCAATGTATTTGATGTCTGGGCAGGGATACCGAGGAATGAATAGAGGTCTGCTTTAGATCACCCGCTATAGGTGATTGAGGGAAACACGGCGGTTTGTAGGTGTCAACGAAATTGCATGTTTGATCGCTAGATACGGAACTGAGAGGATGCTATTCGTCAGAATATTCCCGAGAGACAAAAATAAGAATGTACACTAGTTTATTTTAGTTTTTAATTGGTTGGTGTTTTTAAATTGGTTTCCTCGAAACATACATGAGAAAGAAGAGAAAGGTGCAAGGAGATTTATCGATTCACAAAAAAAGGATGTTATACAACGTGCATCATAAGGTATTATATTACGGTATCCTGATTTACCCATGCGTGCTGATTTTAGTTCGGGTAACCATATTGAGACATCTGATTGTGATATTGGGGAAAGGTGTTAGTCTGAGAGGTATTTTCTGTGGTTTGATGAGATGAAACCAGAGGGGTGTGGGTGGGAGTTTCCAGCTGAGGAAACTCGGCATGAGAATGGGTGTTTCGAGTAGGCTGGGCAGCTGTACTGGTATGAGTTGTGGATTTTGGGCCGGCAGAGTTTGCAGAAGCTGGATTTTCTCTGCAATTTTAGGTGGGCCAATAATTTGGTCGAACATTTTTGGGTGCCTAAAATTTGGCTACCAGACAAGCCCCACTTTTAAGTTGGGTCAATAATTTGGTCCTTGAGCCAATAATTTGGTTCGAAGTGGGGCTGTTATTTTAGTCTAAAATTTTAGCCCCACTTCGAACCAAATTATTGTCTCAACCACAAAATTATTGACTCAACTTTAAAAGTGGGGCTTGTCTGGTAGCCAAATTTTAGAGTCAACTTTTGCGATCCAACAAATAATTGGCCCCACTTCGACCAAATTATTGGCCTCCCTAAAATTGAGTTTGTGAGGTCTGATTGGGGTGTGCATGGGGAGTATGATGGGTTTCACTTGGTTTGCAATGCCAAAGGCTGATATCGGAACGGTGGGTACCGTTGTGGTTTGGATAGGAGTCGTTTGAGCGGAAACCGAGGTGTCATTGGCAGCTATAGTGAACGGGGGCATGAATGATGCGCTGTAGCCGACAGCTGCCCATGGGGTGAGGAATGACAGGAATAATGTTGGAAGGAGGAGCGTTAGACGGAGCGAAACCTCACTCAATGGTCTCTCCAACGCGCAATGCTCTCTCGTTGTTAGAGAACGGAGAAATAGTGTGCGCAATGAAGAGACCATTGAGTGAGGTAACGCTCCTTTTAATGGATGAAACATAAGAAACATATGCGGAAAACCCAAACCATAACTTGTAAATTGCAGACCCCTCTGATAACCACGAGTCATCAAACCCTCAAGGCATCACCCCCTACAATCGAGGAAAACGAATCAAGAACACCCAGAGACCAGATCCCATCACGAAAGAACAGGAGCAACAGCTTCTACGTGTGATGCCTGGGGAGACCGTAATGGAGATATCCTCTCCCATGGCTGAGGCACTTCTCAATGCACAAGAGCCAATGGAGACTGCTGAGGTACCATCAGTTCCTCCTGTGCTCCCTCCTACCACCACTCGTATTGTTCCAACATCTATTCATCCTTTGTAACAACCGAGAATCGATGGAGACTCGATATAATATCATGCTCTTTTCTTTTAAATTACCACATGTCTCGTTGCGCCTTGGGCGTAGATAATTTATTGCATTAATAAATGTTCGTATCAGGGTTGTGGCTTTTTGCTCGATATTTGTTATAACGAGGGTCCAAGTGAGAACAGATCTGACGCAAAAATCATTGGCAATTGGAAGTTCGGCGTTGTTGAGCCGAAGACGTAAATGACTTACACAGGCATACATTTCCAAAAACATCAGTGATAGCTAACAATATTAATTATTTATTAAAATGTACTTTATTTATGTTATTTAGTATCTCGATCACTATCTCGGTCTGTGTAAATCAACCGGTTTACAGCCGTGTCAACGAAATTTTACATCACAGAAATTATTTTATCACAAATATGGCACGTGTTGTGCATATACAGTTGTGGGGACGGAGGAATAGATCAAAGATCATATGACAAAGATCAAAGATCATATAGCAGAGATCAAGAATCGTTTTAATCCGTGGTTCCGCTATTTCTCGTTTTGCCAACTCCCACTCTTCTCTTGGACTTCTCGCTGCGCTTTTTATGAGCCTTGGCGACACTGAAAAATCAAATTAAATTTAAAAAATAGATAAAATTTAATGATTGTAACATACGCCTCTCCTTTCCTTGGTGTAGACTTAGAGCCGCTGAAAAGAGATCACAGATCAAAGATAAAAGAAGCAAAGTCAAACGGGTGATTTCCAAATACTCATATACAATAATTTAAAATAAAAAGACAATTAACTAAATAATTACTTCTTCTTCTCAGCATCCTTTCCGCGGTGTTCTCTCGCAGTTCCCCTGGAAATAATTTTTGAAAAATGAATTGAATTTCGAAATGAATTTCGAACAAATCCGTGAATAAGAAATGCTACAATAATTGTTGTAATTTTTTTCGATATGTTAGTTGAAATAAAGGAATGGTATAAATTTTTATTTTCGATATAGTGATTCGTTTTTAAAGGTGTCCAATCGGGCTAAGCTTCGATAAAATATGTGAAAATATGTGCGCAACCCCACTCGGATGGTTACGTGAACTCAAGTGCACACCACAAGCTAATTTTACTCTCCGCTCTGGTCGCACACTCTTCTAGACATAGCGAGAGAGTATGGCTAGAGCGGAGAGATTAAAATTCGCTTGTAGTTTTTTTCCATTTAAAGTGCGAAATTAGACATAGAAAAACAACCTACACTGGAGTTTTTCCAGACTTTCTCTTTCTAGCAATTGATGCCTTCTTATCCTTTTCACTGAAATTGATTTTAGTCAAAAATCAAATATAAAAATTCAAGGTTTCCCAAAAAAAAATCAAAGTTCTAAGATCAAAGATCAAGTATGACCATACACTTTATCAGCTCCATGTTCACGTTTCTTCGATGCCGTGGCATTCTTCATTGCTCTAGTAAGTGATAGCTTCACTTTGGTCCTGAACAATATTGGTATAATCAGTATCATTGCAATGAAAATATGCAATTCAACCCTGCTGATTACTGGGTCAACGCCTTGAAACATATTCGATAGAGTTTGGAAAAAGATTGAAACAAGGAGGGAGTGGAACCCACGACCTCTGCCTATCGGGGACATTGCTCTAACCACTAAGCTACCAGCGAGCCGGTCAGTGCCTTCCATTACTATTTTTTGTTATTTTACAAAGTGACTTACTGCTCTTTGTTATCTTCTTTCTTGGACTCAGGCGGAAAGTCTTCTGTTGGAGGATCGTTAACAATGCTCTTCTGGTTCTCGAAATCTGCTGGCTTAATCTGAAACCGATAAACTTGTCATCGAGTCAAGATATCACTGTCCACACAGAAAAATAAGTGTTATCCACGGAGCATAAGACGTGAAAAGTGTTATATATATATCACACCTTTTGAGCTCAAATATAACACTTTTCAGGTCTATGCTCCGTGGATAACAGTTATTTCTCTGTGTGTCTGTATCTCATCTTTAGTGAACTCTCACCATGATCACGCCCATTCCAAGATTCTTTTTGATGTTGATCACTGCGCCATAGTTATAGATGTCATCCTGAAATATTGATTGTGACTTTTTGTATGACCCCCTGTCCTACAGTATACCTCGTATCGACTAGCAGTGAATACGGTAATCACTGCACCGCCAGCGAATGCATCCCATCCACGTTGGACGACCTGTGCAGTGGACAAAATTCTCTTTGAAATTCCCCGCTCTAACCACGCACACTAGCTTTCTTTGTCTGCGAGAGAGTATAGCCAGAGCGGAGAGTAAAATTAGCTTGGGGTGAGCCTTTAAGTGATCCAACTAATCTTATTCTGGTGTATCTTTACCTGATGAGCCCTAATCATCTTGCTAACCCCGAGCTTCTTCAGAAGCTCCTTTGCCTCTTTCTCGCCAAAGTTGAACGAGCAACCGCGAACGCGATTCGGCTTCCAGCCCGTGCAGCCAACCTGGAATGCGATCTTTGATCTTTGATCTTTGATCTTTGATCTCTGATCTTTGATCTTTGATCTCTGATCGGTGTCAGACAAGAGCCGAAACACCGGGAACTTTTACTTATTATCGCTATTAGACTATCTAAAAATGATTAAAGAAAAATTCATCATTCAATATCTGATATGAAATCTTTGATCAGTGATCTTTGATCAAATCTTGGATCTTTGATCTTTGATCCAATCTTTGTTCTCTGATCTTTGATCAAATCTTTAATATTTGATCTTCGATCCAATCTTTGATCTTTGATCTTTGTTCTTTGATCTTTGATCTTTGATCTCACCTGAGGATCCGACCAGAGTAGATCTTGCGTCATTCCTTTCACATTGATGATAGGACGCTTGATGGAACGGAGGTCATCGAGAGATTGGAGACTAGGCGATGGTCCTGTTTAAGATCAAAGGTCAAAATACAAAGATCAAAGATCAAACTATGACGATCAAATACCTCCGTGCATACACAGAATCTTCTTAGATATTACGGCAGCCAGCGGAAGGTAGGAGAAGAATTCATTGAACTTGTCGTACAGCATCATGGTGTCGCCTTCGGCACATCTGAACGATTAAAGATCAAAGATCAAACTACAAGATAAAAGATCAAACTTCATTTCTATATCGTCATAGAAGCCGTATTCCCTGTTGATGTGAGAGAGTTCGTGGTTGCCACGGAGCATGAAGACATTCTTCGGGAAGAGCAGCTTCATAGCGATGATTATACATAGTCCCTCTGTCATAGCTCCGCCTCTCTCTCTCTCTCTCTCTCTCTCTCTCTCTCTCTCTCTCTCTCTTTCGCTCGCCCCTTTCCCTCCATCCACTACTGCAGATGCTATTGATTGTGGATAGGGTGGCTTTAGTAGTGGATATTTTGCGAGAGTGCAGACAATTGAAAAAATCCGACGTTTTCACGACTAATACACTTGTTCTTGTTTATACTTGTTCTATTATATTATCTCGTTAAGTTCATATTATTCTCAAAAGACTCTTTAACTATTATATTATTCTCCAGAAAAATTACGACATGATTTCCTTAATCTAGCTTTGACCTATTGTATTGTTCCTACCTTTCTTATTTCACTTTATTTTTATCAATCGTTAACCAGATGGTAAATAAATAAGAAAAGATCTTGATTATGTCTTGCCTGCGGCACTGTATTTGCGATAAGCACATGCGACTCTTATCTTTCATTCTTCAACGAATGCTCTTTGTTGTGAATGGTGCAATCTCGTCTTTCCAAATTATTATACTATCTTCATCCATCATCTTTATTTTATCTATTGAGAGTGTATTGATTATTTATTATTTCACTATTATTTCGACAGTCTCGTTCGTGCGCGAAAGGGAGCATAACCTCTCTCAAAGGTCTCTTCGACGCGCATTGCTATCTCGTTGTTAAAGATGGTGGCCCGCGAATGTTCAGATAAATCACTAAACCCCTCTTGTGCGAATGCAAAGTGATATGCGAAGAGTTAGCGCAGCCTCTCAACTATGCCATAGCGCAGTGGTAAACGTACAGACTCGTTACCCGTTTGACGCAAGTTCGAAACCTATTGCCGAATTTCCTCAATTTTCAAAAAGCGCGCCCTTCCCTGAACCGGGCCTGATGGTTCATTAATGTTTCTAGCGATCAATAGACTAAATCAGCACAAAATAAATAGTGTACTGTACGTAGAATAACTTTTGCTACCTTTCTGTCTTCACAGTTTGTTCACGAAAATATTCTCGGGACACCACCTTTAAAGAACAGTGTGCACAATTTAGAGATTATTGAGTGAGGCAACGCTCCTTTGAACATGTGATAAATAAATATACTTTCAGATGTCTTATACACATCGATATTAGCCACCTTCCTTATATGAAGGATGCGTCTAAATATATAAGAATTTATTAGAAATAAGAAATAAGGAAACAATGTAAAGGTAACTTTATTTTGATAAAAGAAAAATATTTGAAGTCAAAATTCAAAATGTTTCTATTATTTCACGTTTCTCTTTCACTATTATATTATTCTCCAGAAAAAATTGCGATTTCGTGCTAATTGTAAACTCACTTTGAAAGATTTGTGCCTAACCGCTTTCGGATCTTACAGAACCGCTTGATAAATTAAATTATCAAAAGTTTACATGGCTTAGAGACTCAATGAAATTGAGAGCATCCAATAATCAAAATCTCATTTCTCTCATTTCTTCCTATGCTTGCGCTCTTTTTTTGAATTCCACTGGACCACTGCTTCATCATGTGGTTCAATTTGCTGCTACTGCTCTAAGTATTTTGTAACAATGAATACATTTCCACGAGGTATTCCTGGTTAGAGAAAATTCTTCCTCTAGTTTTCATATTTTCAAAAATTGCGTAACATGCACAATCTTCGATATTTTAAGGTGCTGTAAATGCGGTGACGACAAATTCAAACTCGAAAGAATCGGAAAGGAATTTGTTTTTTTGCGCGATTTCTGTATTGTGTAAACGGGCACTTAAAATTTAGTAGCTCGTATGATATCTGCATTAAAACTTAATTCAAAAATTCATTAATTAAAAATTAAAACTTTTGATCTCATTCAGATTTAAATGTAACAATATCGACTTTCAATGTAGAGTTTCAGTTATTCAAACGGGAAGGAGCTTGGGCAACACGAGTGGAGCTGTGACAGATGCTCAACTTTCATCGAAACCCTACTCACTTTAAGTATCTATTTTATGTCAATGTGGTACTAATAAAAAGATAATACAATATCTCATGACACACAGAGAAATAAGTGTTATCTTATGCTCCGTGGATAACACTTTTTTCTCTGTGCGAAGGAACTATCCCACGAAAAAATGTGTTCGGTGTTCAGGTCCTCATATAGATAATCATTAAATCCCAAAAAGGGCTCAATTTTACTATCGATTTGATAATTCCGTATTTTCAGGTGCTGCTATTTTCTGCTGTGATGCGCAGGAAGAATGTAAATGGAAATTTGAAGAAGTTATTAAGATTAAAGGTGTCCTGGGAGATATACTAGAAAGGTATTTCATAATTTAATCAAATATTATAGTTATATTTATGTATAATTTACTCTAGTATCGTTATTGAGGATAATGAACTTGCACTGGAATTACTACGAAATTTCTTCTGAAATTTTGCTATTGAAACAGACTAAAGTTTGTACTATTTCAGAAGTCGATCGATGAGGTCTGTCGTTCAGTTATGCTATTCGAAATGAATTGTTCGCCCCAGATATATTCATCCGCTCTTTCAAGAATCTACTTGCTGAACACCCCATTATTCACAATTTAGTTCCTTTTGTAACCCCTAGAATATGAGAAGAATCAAAATTACATCAGGCTCTTTAATTTTAACTGTCACATGCATCGTTGCGCCTCAGGCGTAGATAAATTAATAAATTAATAAATGAAGCTTGTATGTTGTCAGCTCGATATCTTCCATTTAACAAGCATAAATGGGCAATATAAGGAGGAAACATATGACTTGTCATTTGAACAAAAATAAGTACTGAATTTTTTTGATAAATTATGGGACATTTGTAAGGCCTATTCCTTCACTATTGGCTCTTATCTTCCACAAGATGGGGCCAATTTATTTTCATGAGACCGTCTTGCAGAATTGCGTGATAAATTAAAGGCACCGAAACCTTTGTCAACGGTCTCTTCAACTGTCTACGCTCTCTCGTTGATAGAGAACAGATAAATAGTGTGCGCAATGAAGAGGCCATTGAGTGTGGTCACCCTCACTTTAAGCTATCAATTATACTGACAGAGGGGCTGGGAGAATCCATGAAATTAAATACATCTATTAATCACAATGAGACATTTCCCAATGTAATCAAATATTCACAAGGCTGAGAGAATCCATGAAATCATACAATCGCGTGGGAATATTGTACGGGCAAACCACAATATATAATACAAGTACAATAGATAAGTGAAAAAGTAAGAAATTAGCATGGTCATTCATCAATCATGGCGCTGTTTTAAAAGTGCGGACTAATTAGCATGACGTGGCGGATTCGAAACCTATTGCCCAATTTTCCAATTTTCAAAATTTTGCGCCTTTGCCTGCACTATCAAGATTCATTCATGATTCTTGCGGTCAAAAAGCTGATTTAGCATAAAATAATCGTATGCAGAATAGCTTTTTCAATCTTCCTTGCTTCATAGCTTGTTCACGAAAATATTCGTGGGACTTCACCTTTAAAATAGGGTTGGCTTTTAAATGACACTATTCATTCCATTTCAGATGAAAGACGTTACTAATATTTCTTTTGATACATTTCCTATACACCATTAATCTTTCTCTCCCTCTCGTTCTCTCTCTTTTCTCTCTCTCTCTCTCTCTCTCTCTCCTCCTCTTCTCTCTCTCCCTTTCCCCATTTGCGCAAAGCCTCTCCCCCAGAGTGTGCCCACCTATGTATGTACATGCGCCTCGCATCTTTTACTCTTCAACGAATGCGTTTTCTTTGTTGCTGTGAATCTCTGGTATTTCAAAACTTGAAGTTTACTTACAATTTCAGTTAAAAGTATACTTGTAAGTCTACTTAAAGTAAAAAAGTGACGTAACTCAAAAAGTAGACTTCAAGTCAGTGACGAATTTTTAGTAGACTTTAAGTTTTGAAATACCGAAGATCGTACAAACTTGTGTTTTATTAATTATCTCCATACTTTCAGATGTCTTATACACATCGATATTAGCCACCTTCCTTATATGAAAATATATAATAATTAATTAGAAATAAGAAATAAGGAGACAATGTAAAGGTAATAATAAGAGTTGTAAGTACTGTAATTATTAATGTGCACAAATTTACTGCTATTGCATGAACTAATAGATTTTTCATAATATATAATATCGTTAACATCGATTAATCGATTCATTCATTCAATACCAATATGCCTGGTATCCTTGATCGTGAAAGATCTTCGTACATGTCCGGGACAAGTAAATAACTGCTATGACAATTCTTTCTAAGGTAGTGGATAAGCTCAAAAAAAAAGTCCATGATTTTTGTTCAGACGAACAGCATTAAAAATTTCCTCACACCTGCTCTGTTTCAAGAAAACCAATTTAATTTTATATTTAAAATATAAAATTTCGATACCCAAATCTGGGTTCAACATCCACTTTCATTAACAATTATAAATATGCATAAAACCCATATAACACTTATTAAACTTATTAAGCTTGTAAATTGCAGACACCTCGTGGAAATTTCCCAAAAGAGGAAGAAAAATAAGTCCAACAAGCAAGATCCAGAACCCATGTCAATGGAACAGGAGCAGCAACTTCTACAAATAATTCCTGGAGAGACCGTGATGTCAATGTCTTCTCCAATGGCAGACCAAGTTCTCAATGAACAAATGGACACAGCTGAAGTACCACAGTAATTCTATGAGATCGTAATTCTATTAGATCAGTAATTCTATTAGATCAATTATATGTAGCTCTTCTTCTTAACTTAACTTTTTCGATTTCCACTGCTATACTTATGCTGCCCCATTGTGGCATAGTAAATTATGTAGCCAACCATTTTTCTTGTTTGTGTCCTATGTATTGTTCATTATGTAGCAGCATAATAAAGATATAATATATATCCCTCAGCAGATGTCAGTGACAGCGCATCGCTCATGTCACCGGCCACTATTGCTGCCTCGGTTTCGACCGCTCAAACCACTCCTATCCAAACCACAACGGTACCCACCGTTCCGATACCAGCCTTTGGCATTGCAAACCAAGTGCAAGCCCATCATACTACCGAAACACAGCCTACTCCAAACACCCATTCGCATGCCGAATTTCGGCTAGAAACTCCTACACACAGCAATCTGATCCCCCCCCCCATCATCACAATCAGATGTCTCAGTATGCTCACCCGAACCAAAACTACACCCTCTATCTCATACTGATTAAATTGTTCTATATCTTAATTATATCCTTGATTGACATCCTTAGTTGATTTGTACCAGAATCAACAAACCTAACACTACATCTCGCTATACCTTATGAGACACGTTGTAAAACTTTTTTTGTGAATCGATAAATCTCATTACACATACTCTGTTTCGAGGGAAACCAATGTACAAACACCAATCAATTAAAACTTAAAATAAACTCATGTACATTCTGTTCATGTTCTGACGAATCCTCTCAGTGATCAAACATTCGATATCGTTGACACCTACACCTCCTTGTTCCCATCAATCGCATTTCGTGAATGATGGGTCATAAAGCAGACCTCTATTCATACCTCGTTATCTTTGCCCATACAGCAAACATACTAACAATACCTACCTTCTTGCATAAAAGGAATAGTACAGGTATCACTCGGAAGGAATCTCGACTCTACTACTTTCTTCCTTCGATCCCTTCTTTCTGCTCTTCCCGTTTCTGTATTACTGTATTGGTATACTCCTAATAAATCTGTTACATCCCTTTTGTACTTGGTCTGGGCACATCTAAGGGAAATCACACAGAAGGGGTAGTCGGAAAAATTTTCTGACGACCCCTTCTGTGTGTATTTCCCTTGGATGCACCCAGAACACGTACAAGGGGTGTAACAGATTTATGAAGCCAACACCGATACAGGAAAGGGGGAAGAAGAGAAAATGGGGTCGAAAGAAGTTATCCGCAATAGGAGTCGGAGTTCCGTAGAAGTGTGTCTGTACTATGGGAGGCCTTCCTTGTATTCAAGGACGTGGGTATTGTTGACATGTTTGCTCAATGTATTTGATGTCTGGGCAGGGATACCGAGGAATGAATAGAGGTCTGCTTTAGATCACCCGCTATAGGTGATTGAGGGAAACACGGCGGTTTGTAGGTGTCAACGAAATTGCATGTTTGATCGCTAGATACGGAACTGAGAGGATGCTATTCGTCAGAATATTCCCGAGAGACAAAAATAAGAATGTACACTAGTTTATTTTAGTTTTTAATTGGTTGGTGTTTTTAAATTGGTTTCCTCGAAACATACATGAGAAAGAAGAGAAAGGTGCAAGGAGATTTATCGATTCACAAAAAAAGGATGTTATACAACGTGCATCATAAGGTATTATATTACGGTATCCTGATTTACCCATGCGTGCTGATTTTAGTTCGGGTAACCATATTGAGACATCTGATTGTGATATTGGGGAAAGGTGTTAGTCTGAGAGGTATTTTCTGTGGTTTGATGAGATGAAACCAGAGGGGTGTGGGTGGGAGTTTCCAGCTGAGGAAACTCGGCATGAGAATGGGTGTTTCGAGTAGGCTGGGCAGCTGTACTGGTATGAGTTGTGGATTTTGGGCCGGCAGAGTTTGCAGAAGCTGGATTTTCTCTGCAATTTTAGGTGGGCCAATAATTTGGTCGAACATTTTTGGGTGCCTAAAATTTGGCTACCAGACAAGCCCCACTTTTAAGTTGGGTCAATAATTTGGTCCTTGAGCCAATAATTTGGTTCGAAGTGGGGCTGTTATTTTAGTCTAAAATTTTAGCCCCACTTCGAACCAAATTATTGTCTCAACCACAAAATTATTGACTCAACTTTAAAAGTGGGGCTTGTCTGGTAGCCAAATTTTAGAGTCAACTTTTGCGATCCAACAAATAATTGGCCCCACTTCGACCAAATTATTGGCCTCCCTAAAATTGAGTTTGTGAGGTCTGATTGGGGTGTGCATGGGGAGTATGATGGGTTTCACTTGGTTTGCAATGCCAAAGGCTGATATCGGAACGGTGGGTACCGTTGTGGTTTGGATAGGAGTCGTTTGAGCGGAAACCGAGGTGTCATTGGCAGCTATAGTGAACGGGGGCATGAATGATGCGCTGTAGCCGACAGCTGCCCATGGGGTGAGGAATGACAGGAATAATGTTGGAAGGAGGAGCGTTAGACGGAGCGAAACCTCACTCAATGGTCTCTCCAACGCGCAATGCTCTCTCGTTGTTAGAGAACGGAGAAATAGTGTGCGCAATGAAGAGACCATTGAGTGAGGTAACGCTCCTTTTAATGGATGAAACATAAGAAACATATGCGGAAAACCCAAACCATAACTTGTAAATTGCAGACCCCTCTGATAACCACGAGTCATCAAACCCTCAAGGCATCACCCCCTACAATCGAGGAAAACGAATCAAGAACACCCAGAGACCAGATCCCATCACGAAAGAACAGGAGCAACAGCTTCTACGTGTGATGCCTGGGGAGACCGTAATGGAGATATCCTCTCCCATGGCTGAGGCACTTCTCAATGCACAAGAGCCAATGGAGACTGCTGAGGTACCATCAGTTCCTCCTGTGCTCCCTCCTACCACCACTCGTATTGTTCCAACATCTATTCATCCTTTGTAACAACCGAGAATCGATGGAGACTCGATATAATATCATGCTCTTTTCTTTTAAATTACCACATGTCTCGTTGCGCCTTGGGCGTAGATAATTTATTGCATTAATAAATGTTCGTATCAGGGTTGTGGCTTTTTGCTCGATATTTGTTATAACGAGGGTCCAAGTGAGAACAGATCTGACGCAAAAATCATTGGCAATTGGAAGTTCGGCGTTGTTGAGCCGAAGACGTAAATGACTTACACAGGCATACATTTCCAAAAACATCAGTGATAGCTAACAATATTAATTATTTATTAAAATGTACTTTATTTATGTTATTTAGTATCTCGATCACTATCTCGGTCTGTGTAAATCAACCGGTTTACAGCCGTGTCAACGAAATTTTACATCACAGAAATTATTTTATCACAAATATGGCACGTGTTGTGCATATACAGTTGTGGGGACGGAGGAATAGATCAAAGATCATATGACAAAGATCAAAGATCATATAGCAGAGATCAAGAATCGTTTTAATCCGTGGTTCCGCTATTTCTCGTTTTGCCAACTCCCACTCTTCTCTTGGACTTCTCGCTGCGCTTTTTATGAGCCTTGGCGACACTGAAAAATCAAATTAAATTTAAAAAATAGATAAAATTTAATGATTGTAACATACGCCTCTCCTTTCCTTGGTGTAGACTTAGAGCCGCTGAAAAGAGATCACAGATCAAAGATAAAAGAAGCAAAGTCAAACGGGTGATTTCCAAATACTCATATACAATAATTTAAAATAAAAAGACAATTAACTAAATAATTACTTCTTCTTCTCAGCATCCTTTCCGCGGTGTTCTCTCGCAGTTCCCCTGGAAATAATTTTTGAAAAATGAATTGAATTTCGAAATGAATTTCGAACAAATCCGTGAATAAGAAATGCTACAATAATTGTTGTAATTTTTTTCGATATGTTAGTTGAAATAAAGGAATGGTATAAATTTTTATTTTCGATATAGTGATTCGTTTTTAAAGGTGTCCAATCGGGCTAAGCTTCGATAAAATATGTGAAAATATGTGCGCAACCCCACTCGGATGGTTACGTGAACTCAAGTGCACACCACAAGCTAATTTTACTCTCCGCTCTGGTCGCACACTCTTCTAGACATAGCGAGAGAGTATGGCTAGAGCGGAGAGATTAAAATTCGCTTGTAGTTTTTTTCCATTTAAAGTGCGAAATTAGACATAGAAAAACAACCTACACTGGAGTTTTTCCAGACTTTCTCTTTCTAGCAATTGATGCCTTCTTATCCTTTTCACTGAAATTGATTTTAGTCAAAAATCAAATATAAAAATTCAAGGTTTCCCAAAAAAAAATCAAAGTTCTAAGATCAAAGATCAAGTATGACCATACACTTTATCAGCTCCATGTTCACGTTTCTTCGATGCCGTGGCATTCTTCATTGCTCTAGTAAGTGATAGCTTCACTTTGGTCCTGAACAATATTGGTATAATCAGTATCATTGCAATGAAAATATGCAATTCAACCCTGCTGATTACTGGGTCAACGCCTTGAAACATATTCGATAGAGTTTGGAAAAAGATTGAAACAAGGAGGGAGTGGAACCCACGACCTCTGCCTATCGGGGACATTGCTCTAACCACTAAGCTACCAGCGAGCCGGTCAGTGCCTTCCATTACTATTTTTTGTTATTTTACAAAGTGACTTACTGCTCTTTGTTATCTTCTTTCTTGGACTCAGGCGGAAAGTCTTCTGTTGGAGGATCGTTAACAATGCTCTTCTGGTTCTCGAAATCTGCTGGCTTAATCTGAAACCGATAAACTTGTCATCGAGTCAAGATATCACTGTCCACACAGAAAAATAAGTGTTATCCACGGAGCATAAGACGTGAAAAGTGTTATATATATATCACACCTTTTGAGCTCAAATATAACACTTTTCAGGTCTATGCTCCGTGGATAACAGTTATTTCTCTGTGTGTCTGTATCTCATCTTTAGTGAACTCTCACCATGATCACGCCCATTCCAAGATTCTTTTTGATGTTGATCACTGCGCCATAGTTATAGATGTCATCCTGAAATATTGATTGTGACTTTTTGTATGACCCCCTGTCCTACAGTATACCTCGTATCGACTAGCAGTGAATACGGTAATCACTGCACCGCCAGCGAATGCATCCCATCCACGTTGGACGACCTGTGCAGTGGACAAAATTCTCTTTGAAATTCCCCGCTCTAACCACGCACACTAGCTTTCTTTGTCTGCGAGAGAGTATAGCCAGAGCGGAGAGTAAAATTAGCTTGGGGTGAGCCTTTAAGTGATCCAACTAATCTTATTCTGGTGTATCTTTACCTGATGAGCCCTAATCATCTTGCTAACCCCGAGCTTCTTCAGAAGCTCCTTTGCCTCTTTCTCGCCAAAGTTGAACGAGCAACCGCGAACGCGATTCGGCTTCCAGCCCGTGCAGCCAACCTGGAATGCGATCTTTGATCTTTGATCTTTGATCTTTGATCTCTGATCTTTGATCTTTGATCTCTGATCGGTGTCAGACAAGAGCCGAAACACCGGGAACTTTTACTTATTATCGCTATTAGACTATCTAAAAATGATTAAAGAAAAATTCATCATTCAATATCTGATATGAAATCTTTGATCAGTGATCTTTGATCAAATCTTGGATCTTTGATCTTTGATCCAATCTTTGTTCTCTGATCTTTGATCAAATCTTTAATATTTGATCTTCGATCCAATCTTTGATCTTTGATCTTTGTTCTTTGATCTTTGATCTTTGATCTCACCTGAGGATCCGACCAGAGTAGATCTTGCGTCATTCCTTTCACATTGATGATAGGACGCTTGATGGAACGGAGGTCATCGAGAGATTGGAGACTAGGCGATGGTCCTGTTTAAGATCAAAGGTCAAAATACAAAGATCAAAGATCAAACTATGACCATCAAATACCTCCGTGCATACACAGAATCTTCTTAGATATTACGGCAGCCAGCGGAAGGTAGGAGAAGAATTCATTGAACTTGTCGTACAGCATCATGGTGTCGCCTTCGGCACATCTGAACGATTAAAGATCAAAGATCAAACTACAAGATAAAAGATCAAACTTCATTTCTATATCGTCATAGAAGCCGTATTCCCTGTTGATGTGAGAGAGTTCGTGGTTGCCACGGAGCATGAAGACATTCTTCGGGAAGAGCAGCTTCATAGCGATGATTATACATAGTACCTGTAGTTTGATCTTTGATCTTTGTACTTTGATCTTTGAACTTTGTTCTCACTGACCTCAATCGAATGATGTCCTCTGTCGACGTAATCTCCGAGAAATAGATAGCGTTTTACACTCGGGAAACCACAAATGTGAAAGACCCGCTTTAGATCTGTGAGTTGACCGTGTATATCACCACAAACGAAACTGAAAGTTGACATTTGATCTTTGATCTTTGATCTTTGATCTTTGATCTTTGATCTTTGAACTCTCACGTCGGTGATTCAATTTCGAGCAGTGACGGTTCGTTCTTGACTACGGTAGTGATCTGGAAATAACTCTGTCAAACTTTCTTTTGATAAATCATGAGCAAAAGGTCCATATAATCACTCCATACAATCAAAAACCATTTCATATGTCGTATGTATCTTTTTGGCCGTATGGCCTGTGACATTTCTTTGCTTTCTTGACTCATGCTCCTTTTCATTTTTTTTTGCACTCTTTCCCTCTGTCATAGCTCCGCCTCTCTCTCTCTCTCTCTCTCTCTCTCTCTCTCTCTCTCTCTCTTTCGCTCGCCCCTTTCCCTCCATCCACTACTGCAGATGCTATTGATTGTGGATAGGGTGGCTTTAGTAGTGGATATTTTGCGAGAGTGCAGACAATTGAAAAAATCCGACGTTTTCACGACTAATACACTTGTTCTTGTTTATACTTGTTCTATTATATTATCTCGTTAAGTTCATATTATTCTCAAAAGACTCTTTAACTATTATATTATTCTCCAGAAAAATTACGACATGATTTCCTTAATCTAGCTTTGACCTATTGTATTGTTCCTACCTTTCTTATTTCACTTTATTTTTATCAATCGTTAACCAGATGGTAAATAAATAAGAAAAGATCTTGATTATGTCTTGCCTGCGGCACTGTATTTGCGATAAGCACATGCGACTCTTATCTTTCATTCTTCAACGAATGCTCTTTGTTGTGAATGGTGCAATCTCGTCTTTCCAAATTATTATACTATCTTCATCCATCATCTTTATTTTATCTATTGAGAGTGTATTGATTATTTATTATTTCACTATTATTTCGACAGTCTCGTTCGTGCGCGAAAGGGAGCATAACCTCTCTCAAAGGTCTCTTCGACGCGCATTGCTATCTCGTTGTTAAAGATGGTGGCCCGCGAATGTTCAGATAAATCACTAAACCCCTCTTGTGCGAATGCAAAGTGATATGCGAAGAGTTAGCGCAGCCTCTCAACTATGCCATAGCGCAGTGGTAAACGTACAGACTCGTTACCCGTTTGACGCAAGTTCGAAACCTATTGCCGAATTTCCTCAATTTTCAAAAAGCGCGCCCTTCCCTGAACCGGGCCTGATGGTTCATTAATGTTTCTAGCGATCAATAGACTAAATCAGCACAAAATAAATAGTGTACTGTACGTAGAATAACTTTTGCTACCTTTCTGTCTTCACAGTTTGTTCACGAAAATATTCTCGGGACACCACCTTTAAAGAACAGTGTGCACAATTTAGAGATTATTGAGTGAGGCAACGCTCCTTTGAACATGTGATAAATAAATATACTTTCAGATGTCTTATACACATCGATATTAGCCACCTTCCTTATATGAAGGATGCGTCTAAATATATAAGAATTTATTAGAAATAAGAAATAAGGAAACAATGTAAAGGTAACTTTATTTTGATAAAAGAAAAATATTTGAAGTCAAAATTCAAAATGTTTCTATTATTTCACGTTTCTCTTTCACTATTATATTATTCTCCAGAAAAAATTGCGATTTCGTGCTAATTGTAAACTCACTTTGAAAGATTTGTGCCTAACCGCTTTCGGATCTTACAGAACCGCTTGATAAATTAAATTATCAAAAGTTTACATGGCTTAGAGACTCAATGAAATTGAGAGCATCCAATAATCAAAATCTCATTTCTCTCATTTCTTCCTATGCTTGCGCTCTTTTTTTGAATTCCACTGGACCACTGCTTCATCATGTGGTTCAATTTGCTGCTACTGCTCTAAGTATTTTGTAACAATGAATACATTTCCACGAGGTATTCCTGGTTAGAGAAAATTCTTCCTCTAGTTTTCATATTTTCAAAAATTGCGTAACATGCACAATCTTCGATATTTTAAGGTGCTGTAAATGCGGTGACGACAAATTCAAACTCGAAAGAATCGGAAAGGAATTTGTTTTTTTGCGCGATTTCTGTATTGTGTAAACGGGCACTTAAAATTTAGTAGCTCGTATGATATCTGCATTAAAACTTAATTCAAAAATTCATTAATTAAAAATTAAAACTTTTGATCTCATTCAGATTTAAATGTAACAATATCGACTTTCAATGTAGAGTTTCAGTTATTCAAACGGGAAGGAGCTTGGGCAACACGAGTGGAGCTGTGACAGATGCTCAACTTTCATCGAAACCCTACTCACTTTAAGTATCTATTTTATGTCAATGTGGTACTAATAAAAAGATAATACAATATCTCATGACACACAGAGAAATAAGTGTTATCTTATGCTCCGTGGATAACACTTTTTTCTCTGTGCGAAGGAACTATCCCACGAAAAAATGTGTTCGGTGTTCAGGTCCTCATATAGATAATCATTAAATCCCAAAAAGGGCTCAATTTTACTATCGATTTGATAATTCCGTATTTTCAGGTGCTGCTATTTTCTGCTGTGATGCGCAGGAAGAATGTAAATGGAAATTTGAAGAAGTTATTAAGATTAAAGGTGTCCTGGGAGATATACTAGAAAGGTATTTCATAATTTAATCAAATATTATAGTTATATTTATGTATAATTTACTCTAGTATCGTTATTGAGGATAATGAACTTGCACTGGAATTACTACGAAATTTCTTCTGAAATTTTGCTATTGAAACAGACTAAAGTTTGTACTATTTCAGAAGTCGATCGATGAGGTCTGTCGTTCAGTTATGCTATTCGAAATGAATTGTTCGCCCCAGATATATTCATCCGCTCTTTCAAGAATCTACTTGCTGAACACCCCATTATTCACAATTTAGTTCCTTTTGTAACCCCTAGAATATGAGAAGAATCAAAATTACATCAGGCTCTTTAATTTTAACTGTCACATGCATCGTTGCGCCTCAGGCGTAGATAAATTAATAAATTAATAAATGAAGCTTGTATGTTGTCAGCTCGATATCTTCCATTTAACAAGCATAAATGGGCAATATAAGGAGGAAACATATGACTTGTCATTTGAACAAAAATAAGTACTGAATTTTTTTGATAAATTATGGGACATTTGTAAGGCCTATTCCTTCACTATTGGCTCTTATCTTCCACAAGATGGGGCCAATTTATTTTCATGAGACCGTCTTGCAGAATTGCGTGATAAATTAAAGGCACCGAAACCTTTGTCAACGGTCTCTTCAACTGTCTACGCTCTCTCGTTGATAGAGAACAGATAAATAGTGTGCGCAATGAAGAGGCCATTGAGTGTGGTCACCCTCACTTTAAGCTATCAATTATACTGACAGAGGGGCTGGGAGAATCCATGAAATTAAATACATCTATTAATCACAATGAGACATTTCCCAATGTAATCAAATATTCACAAGGCTGAGAGAATCCATGAAATCATACAATCGCGTGGGAATATTGTACGGGCAAACCACAATATATAATACAAGTACAATAGATAAGTGAAAAAGTAAGAAATTAGCATGGTCATTCATCAATCATGGCGCTGTTTTAAAAGTGCGGACTAATTAGCATGACGTGGCGGATTCGAAACCTATTGCCCAATTTTCCAATTTTCAAAATTTTGCGCCTTTGCCTGCACTATCAAGATTCATTCATGATTCTTGCGGTCAAAAAGCTGATTTAGCATAAAATAATCGTATGCAGAATAGCTTTTTCAATCTTCCTTGCTTCATAGCTTGTTCACGAAAATATTCGTGGGACTTCACCTTTAAAATAGGGTTGGCTTTTAAATGACACTATTCATTCCATTTCAGATGAAAGACGTTACTAATATTTCTTTTGATACATTTCCTATACACCATTAATCTTTCTCTCCCTCTCGTTCTCTCTCTTTTCTCTCTCTCTCTCTCTCTCTCTCTCCTCCTCTTCTCTCTCTCCCTTTCCCCATTTGCGCAAAGCCTCTCCCCCAGAGTGTGCCCACCTATGTATGTACATGCGCCTCGCATCTTTTACTCTTCAACGAATGCGTTTTCTTTGTTGCTGTGAATCTCTGGTATTTCAAAACTTGAAGTTTACTTACAATTTCAGTTAAAAGTATACTTGTAAGTCTACTTAAAGTAAAAAAGTGACGTAACTCAAAAAGTAGACTTCAAGTCAGTGACGAATTTTTAGTAGACTTTAAGTTTTGAAATACCGAAGATCGTACAAACTTGTGTTTTATTAATTATCTCCATACTTTCAGATGTCTTATACACATCGATATTAGCCACCTTCCTTATATGAAAATATATAATAATTAATTAGAAATAAGAAATAAGGAGACAATGTAAAGGTAATAATAAGAGTTGTAAGTACTGTAATTATTAATGTGCACAAATTTACTGCTATTGCATGAACTAATAGATTTTTCATAATATATAATATCGTTAACATCGATTAATCGATTCATTCATTCAATACCAATATGCCTGGTATCCTTGATCGTGAAAGATCTTCGTACATGTCCGGGACAAGTAAATAACTGCTATGACAATTCTTTCTAAGGTAGTGGATAAGCTCAAAAAAAAAGTCCATGATTTTTGTTCAGACGAACAGCATTAAAAATTTCCTCACACCTGCTCTGTTTCAAGAAAACCAATTTAATTTTATATTTAAAATATAAAATTTCGATACCCAAATCTGGGTTCAACATCCACTTTCATTAACAATTATAAATATGCATAAAACCCATATAACACTTATTAAACTTATTAAGCTTGTAAATTGCAGACACCTCGTGGAAATTTCCCAAAAGAGGAAGAAAAATAAGTCCAACAAGCAAGATCCAGAACCCATGTCAATGGAACAGGAGCAGCAACTTCTACAAATAATTCCTGGAGAGACCGTGATGTCAATGTCTTCTCCAATGGCAGACCAAGTTCTCAATGAACAAATGGACACAGCTGAAGTACCACAGTAATTCTATGAGATCGTAATTCTATTAGATCAGTAATTCTATTAGATCAATTATATGTAGCTCTTCTTCTTAACTTAACTTTTTCGATTTCCACTGCTATACTTATGCTGCCCCATTGTGGCATAGTAAATTATGTAGCCAACCATTTTTCTTGTTTGTGTCCTATGTATTGTTCATTATGTAGCAGCATAATAAAGATATAATATATATCCCTCAGCAGATGTCAGTGACAGCGCATCGCTCATGTCACCGGCCACTATTGCTGCCTCGGTTTCGACCGCTCAAACCACTCCTATCCAAACCACAACGGTACCCACCGTTCCGATACCAGCCTTTGGCATTGCAAACCAAGTGCAAGCCCATCATACTACCGAAACACAGCCTACTCCAAACACCCATTCGCATGCCGAATTTCGGCTAGAAACTCCTACACACAGCAATCTGATCCCCCCCCCCCCCATCATCACAATCAGATGTCTCAGTATGCTCACCCGAACCAAAACTACACCCTCTATCTCATACTGATTAAATTGTTCTATATCTTAATTATATCCTTGATTGACATCCTTAGTTGATTTGTACCAGAATCAACAAACCTAACACTACATCTCGCTATACCTTATGAGACACGTTGTAAAACTTTTTTTGTGAATCGATAAATCTCATTACACATACTCTGTTTCGAGGGAAACCAATGTACAAACACCAATCAATTAAAACTTAAAATAAACTCATGTACATTCTGTTCATGTTCTGACGAATCCTCTCAGTGATCAAACATTCGATATCGTTGACACCTACACCTCCTTGTTCCCATCAATCGCATTTCGTGAATGATGGGTCATAAAGCAGACCTCTATTCATACCTCGTTATCTTTGCCCATACAGCAAACATACTAACAATACCTACCTTCTTGCATAAAAGGAATAGTACAGGTATCACTCGGAAGGAATCTCGACTCTACTACTTTCTTCCTTCGATCCCTTCTTTCTGCTCTTCCCGTTTCTGTATTACTGTATTGGTATACTCCTAATAAATCTGTTACATCCCTTTTGTACTTGGTCTGGGCACATCTAAGGGAAATCACACAGAAGGGGTAGTCGGAAAAATTTTCTGACGACCCCTTCTGTGTGTATTTCCCTTGGATGCACCCAGAACACGTACAAGGGGTGTAACAGATTTATGAAGCCAACACCGATACAGGAAAGGGGGAAGAAGAGAAAATGGGGTCGAAAGAAGTTATCCGCAATAGGAGTCGGAGTTCCGTAGAAGTGTGTCTGTACTATGGGAGGCCTTCCTTGTATTCAAGGACGTGGGTATTGTTGACATGTTTGCTCAATGTATTTGATGTCTGGGCAGGGATACCGAGGAATGAATAGAGGTCTGCTTTAGATCACCCGCTATAGGTGATTGAGGGAAACACGGCGGTTTGTAGGTGTCAACGAAATTGCATGTTTGATCGCTAGATACGGAACTGAGAGGATGCTATTCGTCAGAATATTCCCGAGAGACAAAAATAAGAATGTACACTAGTTTATTTTAGTTTTTAATTGGTTGGTGTTTTTAAATTGGTTTCCTCGAAACATACATGAGAAAGAAGAGAAAGGTGCAAGGAGATTTATCGATTCACAAAAAAAGGATGTTATACAACGTGCATCATAAGGTATTATATTACGGTATCCTGATTTACCCATGCGTGCTGATTTTAGTTCGGGTAACCATATTGAGACATCTGATTGTGATATTGGGGAAAGGTGTTAGTCTGAGAGGTATTTTCTGTGGTTTGATGAGATGAAACCAGAGGGGTGTGGGTGGGAGTTTCCAGCTGAGGAAACTCGGCATGAGAATGGGTGTTTCGAGTAGGCTGGGCAGCTGTACTGGTATGAGTTGTGGATTTTGGGCCGGCAGAGTTTGCAGAAGCTGGATTTTCTCTGCAATTTTAGGTGGGCCAATAATTTGGTCGAACATTTTTGGGTGCCTAAAATTTGGCTACCAGACAAGCCCCACTTTTAAGTTGGGTCAATAATTTGGTCCTTGAGCCAATAATTTGGTTCGAAGTGGGGCTGTTATTTTAGTCTAAAATTTTAGCCCCACTTCGAACCAAATTATTGTCTCAACCACAAAATTATTGACTCAACTTTAAAAGTGGGGCTTGTCTGGTAGCCAAATTTTAGAGTCAACTTTTGCGATCCAACAAATAATTGGCCCCACTTCGACCAAATTATTGGCCTCCCTAAAATTGAGTTTGTGAGGTCTGATTGGGGTGTGCATGGGGAGTATGATGGGTTTCACTTGGTTTGCAATGCCAAAGGCTGATATCGGAACGGTGGGTACCGTTGTGGTTTGGATAGGAGTCGTTTGAGCGGAAACCGAGGTGTCATTGGCAGCTATAGTGAACGGGGGCATGAATGATGCGCTGTAGCCGACAGCTGCCCATGGGGTGAGGAATGACAGGAATAATGTTGGAAGGAGGAGCGTTAGACGGAGCGAAACCTCACTCAATGGTCTCTCCAACGCGCAATGCTCTCTCGTTGTTAGAGAACGGAGAAATAGTGTGCGCAATGAAGAGACCATTGAGTGAGGTAACGCTCCTTTTAATGGATGAAACATAAGAAACATATGCGGAAAACCCAAACCATAACTTGTAAATTGCAGACCCCTCTGATAACCACGAGTCATCAAACCCTCAAGGCATCACCCCCTACAATCGAGGAAAACGAATCAAGAACACCCAGAGACCAGATCCCATCACGAAAGAACAGGAGCAACAGCTTCTACGTGTGATGCCTGGGGAGACCGTAATGGAGATATCCTCTCCCATGGCTGAGGCACTTCTCAATGCACAAGAGCCAATGGAGACTGCTGAGGTACCATCAGTTCCTCCTGTGCTCCCTCCTACCACCACTCGTATTGTTCCAACATCTATTCATCCTTTTGTAACAACCGAGAATCGATGGAGACTCGATATAAATATCATGCTCTTTTCTTTTAAATTACCACATGTCTCGTTGCGCCTTGGGCGTAGATAATTTATTGCATTAATAAATGTTCGTATCAGGGTTGTGGCTTTTTGCTTCGATATTTGTTATAACGAGGGTCCAAGTGAGAACAGATCTGACGCAAAAATCATTGGCAATTGGAAGTTCGGCGTTGTTGAGCCGAAGACGTAAATGACTTACACAGGCATACATTTCCAAAAACATCAGTGATAGCTAACAATATTAATTATTTATTAAAATGTACTTATTTATGTTATTTAGTATCTCGATCACTATCTCGGTCTGTGTAAATCAACCGGTTTACAGCCGTGTCAACGAATTTTACATCACAGAAATTATTTTATCACAAATATGGCACGTGTTGTGCATATACAGTTGTGGGGACGGAGGAATAGATCAAAGATCATATGACAAAGATCAAAGATCATATAGCAGAGATCAAGAATCGTTTTAATCCGTGGTTCCGCTATTTCTCGTTTTGCCAACTCCCACTCTTCTCTTGGACTTCTCGCTGCGCTTTTTATGAGCCTGGCGACACTGAAAAATCAATTAAATTTAAAAAATAGATAAAATTTAATGATTGTAACATACGCCTCTCCTTTCCTTGGTGTAGACTTAGAGCCGCTGAAAAGAGATCACAGATCAAAGATAAAAGAAGCAAAGTCAAACGGGTGATTTCCAAATACTCATATACAATAATTTAAAATAAAAAGACAATTAACTAAATAATTACTTCTTCTTCTCAGCATCCTTTCCGCGTGTTCTCTCGCAGTTCCCCTGGAAATAATTTTTGAAAAATGAATTGAATTTCGAAATGAATTTCGAACAAATCCGTGAATAAGAAATGCTACAATAATTGTTGTAATTTTTTTCGATATGTTAGTTGAAATAAAGGAATGGTATAAATTTTTATTTCGATATAGTGATTCGTTTTTAAAGGTGTCCAATCGGGCTAAGCTTCGATAAAATATGTGAAAAATATGTGCGCAACCCCACTCGGATGGTTACGTGAACTCAAGTGCACACCACAAGCTAATTTTACTCTCCGCTCTGGTCGCACACTCTTCTAGACATAGCGAGAGAGTATGGCTAGAGCGGAGAGATTAAAATTCGCTTGTAGTTTTTTTCCATTTAAAGTGCGAAATTAGACATAGAAAAACAACCTACACTGGAGTTTTTCCAGACTTTCTCTTTCTAGCAATTGATGCCTTCTTATCCTTTTCACTGAAATTGATTTTAGTCAAAAATCAAATATAAAAATTCAAGGTTTCCCAAAAAAAAATCAAAGTTCTAAGATCAAAGATCAAGTATGACCATACACTTTATCAGCTCCATGTTCACGTTTCTTCGATGCCGTGGCATTCTTCATTGCTCTAGTAAGTGATAGCTTCACTTTGGTCCTGAACAATATTGGTATAATCAGTATCATTGCAATGAAAATATGCAATTCAACCCTGCTGATTACTGGGTCAACGCCTTGAAACATATTCGATAGAGTTTGGAAAAAGATTGAAACAAGGAGGGAGTGGAACCCACGACCTCTGCCTATCGGGGACATTGCTCTAACCACTAAGCTACCAGCGAGCCGGTCAGTGCCTTCCATTACTATTTTTTGTTATTTTACAAAGTGACTTACTGCTCTTTGTTATCTTCTTTCTTGGACTCAGGCGGAAAGTCTTCTGTTGGAGGATCGTTAACAATGCTCTTCTGGTTCTCGAAATCTGCTGGCTTAATCTGAAACCGATAAACTTGTCATCGAGTCAAGATATCACTGTCCACACAGAAAAATAAGTGTTATCCACGGAGCATAAGACGTGAAAAGTGTTATATATATATCACACCCTTTTGAGCTCAAATATAACACTTTTCAGGTCTATGCTCCGTGGATAACAGTTATTTCTCTGTGTGTCTGTATCTCATCTTTAGTGAACTCTCACCATGATCACGCCCATTCCAAGATTCTTTTTGATGTTGATCACTGCGCCATAGTTATAGATGTCATCCTGAAATATTGATTGTGACTTTTTGTATGACCCCCTGTCCTACAGTATACCTCGTATCGACTAGCAGTGAATACGGTAATCACTGCACCGCCAGCGAATGCATCCCATCCACGTTGGACGACCTGTGCAGTGGACAAAATTCTCTTTGAAATTCCCCGCTCTAACCACGCACACTAGCTTTCTTTGTCTGCGAGAGAGTATAGCCAGAGCGGAGAGTAAAATTAGCTTGGGGTGAGCCTTTAAGTGATCCAACTAATCTTATTCTGGTGTATCTTTACCTGATGAGCCCTAATCATCTTGCTAACCCCGAGCTTCTTCAGAAGCTCCTTTGCCTCTTTCTCGCCAAAGTTGAACGAGCAACCGCGAACGCGATTCGGCTTCCAGCCCGTGCAGCCAACCTGGAATGCGATCTTTGATCTTTGATCTTTGATCTTTGATCTCTGATCTTTGATCTTTGATCTCTGATCGGTGTCAGACAAGAGCCGAAACACCGGGAACTTTTACTTATTATCGCTATTAGACTATCTAAAAATGATTAAAGAAAAATTCATCATTCAATATCTGATATGAAATCTTTGATCAGTGATCTTTGATCAAATCTTGGATCTTTGATCTTTGATCCAATCTTTGTTCTCTGATCTTTGATCAAATCTTTAATATTTGATCTTCGATCCAATCTTTGATCTTTGATCTTTGTTCTTTGATCTTTGATCTTTGATCTCACCTGAGGATCCGACCAGAGTAGATCTTGCGTCATTCCTTTCACATTGATGATAGGACGCTTGATGGAACGGAGGTCATCGAGAGATTGGAGACTAGGCGATGGTCCTGTTTAAGATCAAAGGTCAAAATACAAAGATCAAAGATCAAACTATGACCATCAAATACCTCCGTGCATACACAGAATCTTCTTAGATATTACGGCAGCCAGCGGAAGGTAGGAGAAGAATTCATTGAACTTGTCGTACAGCATCATGGTGTCGCCTTCGGCACATCTGAACGATTAAAGATCAAAGATCAAACTACAAGATAAAAGATCAAACTTCATTTCTATATCGTCATAGAAGCCGTATTCCCTGTTGATGTGAGAGAGTTCGTGGTTGCCACGGAGCATGAAGACATTCTTCGGGAAGAGCAGCTTCATAGCGATGATTATACATAGTACCTGTAGTTTGATCTTTGATCTTTGTACTTTGATCTTTGAACTTTGTTCTCACTGACCTCAATCGAATGATGTCCTCTGTCGACGTAATCTCCGAGAAATAGATAGCGTTTTACACTCGGGAAACCACAAATGTGAAAGACCCGCTTTAGATCTGTGAGTTGACCGTGTATATCACCACAAACGAAACTGAAAGTTGACATTTGATCTTTGATCTTTGATCTTTGATCTTTGATCTTTGATCTTTGAACTCTCACGTCGGTGATTCAATTTCGAGCAGTGACGGTTCGTTCTTGACTACGGTAGTGATCTGGAAATAACTCTGTCAAACTTTCTTTTGATAAATCATGAGCAAAAGGTCCATATAATCACTCCATACAATCAAAAACCATTTCATATGTCGTATGTATCTTTTTGGCCGTATGGCCTGTGACATTTCTTTGCTTTCTTGACTCATGCTCCTTTTCATTTTTTTTTGCACTCTTTCCCTCTGTCATAGCTCCGCCTCTCTCTCTCTCTCTCTCTCTCTCTCTCTCTCTCTCTCTCTCTTTCGCTCGCCCCTTTCCCTCCATCCACTACTGCAGATGCTATTGATTGTGGATAGGGTGGCTTTAGTAGTGGATATTTTGCGAGAGTGCAGACAATTGAAAAAATCCGACGTTTTCACGACTAATACACTTGTTCTTGTTTATACTTGTTCTATTATATTATCTCGTTAAGTTCATATTATTCTCAAAAGACTCTTTAACTATTATATTATTCTCCAGAAAAATTACGACATGATTTCCTTAATCTAGCTTTGACCTATTGTATTGTTCCTACCTTTCTTATTTCACTTTATTTTTATCAATCGTTAACCAGATGGTAAATAAATAAGAAAAGATCTTGATTATGTCTTGCCTGCGGCACTGTATTTGCGATAAGCACATGCGACTCTTATCTTTCATTCTTCAACGAATGCTCTTTGTTGTGAATGGTGCAATCTCGTCTTTCCAAATTATTATACTATCTTCATCCATCATCTTTATTTTATCTATTGAGAGTGTATTGATTATTTATTATTTCACTATTATTTCGACAGTCTCGTTCGTGCGCGAAAGGGAGCATAACCTCTCTCAAAGGTCTCTTCGACGCGCATTGCTATCTCGTTGTTAAAGATGGTGGCCCGCGAATGTTCAGATAAATCACTAAACCCCTCTTGTGCGAATGCAAAGTGATATGCGAAGAGTTAGCGCAGCCTCTCAACTATGCCATAGCGCAGTGGTAAACGTACAGACTCGTTACCCGTTTGACGCAAGTTCGAAACCTATTGCCGAATTTCCTCAATTTTCAAAAAGCGCGCCCTTCCCTGAACCGGGCCTGATGGTTCATTAATGTTTCTAGCGATCAATAGACTAAATCAGCACAAAATAAATAGTGTACTGTACGTAGAATAACTTTTGCTACCTTTCTGTCTTCACAGTTTGTTCACGAAAATATTCTCGGGACACCACCTTTAAAGAACAGTGTGCACAATTTAGAGATTATTGAGTGAGGCAACGCTCCTTTGAACATGTGATAAATAAATATACTTTCAGATGTCTTATACACATCGATATTAGCCACCTTCCTTATATGAAGGATGCGTCTAAATATATAAGAATTTATTAGAAATAAGAAATAAGGAAACAATGTAAAGGTAACTTTATTTTGATAAAAGAAAAATATTTGAAGTCAAAATTCAAAATGTTTCTATTATTTCACGTTTCTCTTTCACTATTATATTATTCTCCAGAAAAAATTGCGATTTCGTGCTAATTGTAAACTCACTTTGAAAGATTTGTGCCTAACCGCTTTCGGATCTTACAGAACCGCTTGATAAATTAAATTATCAAAAGTTTACATGGCTTAGAGACTCAATGAAATTGAGAGCATCCAATAATCAAAATCTCATTTCTCTCATTTCTTCCTATGCTTGCGCTCTTTTTTTGAATTCCACTGGACCACTGCTTCATCATGTGGTTCAATTTGCTGCTACTGCTCTAAGTATTTTGTAACAATGAATACATTTCCACGAGGTATTCCTGGTTAGAGAAAATTCTTCCTCTAGTTTTCATATTTTCAAAAATTGCGTAACATGCACAATCTTCGATATTTTAAGGTGCTGTAAATGCGGTGACGACAAATTCAAACTCGAAAGAATCGGAAAGGAATTTGTTTTTTTGCGCGATTTCTGTATTGTGTAAACGGGCACTTAAAATTTAGTAGCTCGTATGATATCTGCATTAAAACTTAATTCAAAAATTCATTAATTAAAAATTAAAACTTTTGATCTCATTCAGATTTAAATGTAACAATATCGACTTTCAATGTAGAGTTTCAGTTATTCAAACGGGAAGGAGCTTGGGCAACACGAGTGGAGCTGTGACAGATGCTCAACTTTCATCGAAACCCTACTCACTTTAAGTATCTATTTTATGTCAATGTGGTACTAATAAAAAGATAATACAATATCTCATGACACACAGAGAAATAAGTGTTATCTTATGCTCCGTGGATAACACTTTTTTCTCTGTGCGAAGGAACTATCCCACGAAAAAATGTGTTCGGTGTTCAGGTCCTCATATAGATAATCATTAAATCCCAAAAAGGGCTCAATTTTACTATCGATTTGATAATTCCGTATTTTCAGGTGCTGCTATTTTCTGCTGTGATGCGCAGGAAGAATGTAAATGGAAATTTGAAGAAGTTATTAAGATTAAAGGTGTCCTGGGAGATATACTAGAAAGGTATTTCATAATTTAATCAAATATTATAGTTATATTTATGTATAATTTACTCTAGTATCGTTATTGAGGATAATGAACTTGCACTGGAATTACTACGAAATTTCTTCTGAAATTTTGCTATTGAAACAGACTAAAGTTTGTACTATTTCAGAAGTCGATCGATGAGGTCTGTCGTTCAGTTATGCTATTCGAAATGAATTGTTCGCCCCAGATATATTCATCCGCTCTTTCAAGAATCTACTTGCTGAACACCCCATTATTCACAATTTAGTTCCTTTTGTAACCCCTAGAATATGAGAAGAATCAAAATTACATCAGGCTCTTTAATTTTAACTGTCACATGCATCGTTGCGCCTCAGGCGTAGATAAATTAATAAATTAATAAATGAAGCTTGTATGTTGTCAGCTCGATATCTTCCATTTAACAAGCATAAATGGGCAATATAAGGAGGAAACATATGACTTGTCATTTGAACAAAAATAAGTACTGAATTTTTTTGATAAATTATGGGACATTTGTAAGGCCTATTCCTTCACTATTGGCTCTTATCTTCCACAAGATGGGGCCAATTTATTTTCATGAGACCGTCTTGCAGAATTGCGTGATAAATTAAAGGCACCGAAACCTTTGTCAACGGTCTCTTCAACTGTCTACGCTCTCTCGTTGATAGAGAACAGATAAATAGTGTGCGCAATGAAGAGGCCATTGAGTGTGGTCACCCTCACTTTAAGCTATCAATTATACTGACAGAGGGGCTGGGAGAATCCATGAAATTAAATACATCTATTAATCACAATGAGACATTTCCCAATGTAATCAAATATTCACAAGGCTGAGAGAATCCATGAAATCATACAATCGCGTGGGAATATTGTACGGGCAAACCACAATATATAATACAAGTACAATAGATAAGTGAAAAAGTAAGAAATTAGCATGGTCATTCATCAATCATGGCGCTGTTTTAAAAGTGCGGACTAATTAGCATGACGTGGCGGATTCGAAACCTATTGCCCAATTTTCCAATTTTCAAAATTTTGCGCCTTTGCCTGCACTATCAAGATTCATTCATGATTCTTGCGGTCAAAAAGCTGATTTAGCATAAAATAATCGTATGCAGAATAGCTTTTTCAATCTTCCTTGCTTCATAGCTTGTTCACGAAAATATTCGTGGGACTTCACCTTTAAAATAGGGTTGGCTTTTAAATGACACTATTCATTCCATTTCAGATGAAAGACGTTACTAATATTTCTTTTGATACATTTCCTATACACCATTAATCTTTCTCTCCCTCTCGTTCTCTCTCTTTTCTCTCTCTCTCTCTCTCTCTCTCTCCTCCTCTTCTCTCTCTCCCTTTCCCCATTTGCGCAAAGCCTCTCCCCCAGAGTGTGCCCACCTATGTATGTACATGCGCCTCGCATCTTTTACTCTTCAACGAATGCGTTTTCTTTGTTGCTGTGAATCTCTGGTATTTCAAAACTTGAAGTTTACTTACAATTTCAGTTAAAAGTATACTTGTAAGTCTACTTAAAGTAAAAAAGTGACGTAACTCAAAAAGTAGACTTCAAGTCAGTGACGAATTTTTAGTAGACTTTAAGTTTTGAAATACCGAAGATCGTACAAACTTGTGTTTTATTAATTATCTCCATACTTTCAGATGTCTTATACACATCGATATTAGCCACCTTCCTTATATGAAAATATATAATAATTAATTAGAAATAAGAAATAAGGAGACAATGTAAAGGTAATAATAAGAGTTGTAAGTACTGTAATTATTAATGTGCACAAATTTACTGCTATTGCATGAACTAATAGATTTTTCATAATATATAATATCGTTAACATCGATTAATCGATTCATTCATTCAATACCAATATGCCTGGTATCCTTGATCGTGAAAGATCTTCGTACATGTCCGGGACAAGTAAATAACTGCTATGACAATTCTTTCTAAGGTAGTGGATAAGCTCAAAAAAAAAGTCCATGATTTTTGTTCAGACGAACAGCATTAAAAATTTCCTCACACCTGCTCTGTTTCAAGAAAACCAATTTAATTTTATATTTAAAATATAAAATTTCGATACCCAAATCTGGGTTCAACATCCACTTTCATTAACAATTATAAATATGCATAAAACCCATATAACACTTATTAAACTTATTAAGCTTGTAAATTGCAGACACCTCGTGGAAATTTCCCAAAAGAGGAAGAAAAATAAGTCCAACAAGCAAGATCCAGAACCCATGTCAATGGAACAGGAGCAGCAACTTCTACAAATAATTCCTGGAGAGACCGTGATGTCAATGTCTTCTCCAATGGCAGACCAAGTTCTCAATGAACAAATGGACACAGCTGAAGTACCACAGTAATTCTATGAGATCGTAATTCTATTAGATCAGTAATTCTATTAGATCAATTATATGTAGCTCTTCTTCTTAACTTAACTTTTTCGATTTCCACTGCTATACTTATGCTGCCCCATTGTGGCATAGTAAATTATGTAGCCAACCATTTTTCTTGTTTGTGTCCTATGTATTGTTCATTATGTAGCAGCATAATAAAGATATAATATATATCCCTCAGCAGATGTCAGTGACAGCGCATCGCTCATGTCACCGGCCACTATTGCTGCCTCGGTTTCGACCGCTCAAACCACTCCTATCCAAACCACAACGGTACCCACCGTTCCGATACCAGCCTTTGGCATTGCAAACCAAGTGCAAGCCCATCATACTACCGAAACACAGCCTACTCCAAACACCCATTCGCATGCCGAATTTCGGCTAGAAACTCCTACACACAGCAATCTGATCCCCCCCCCCCCCATCATCACAATCAGATGTCTCAGTATGCTCACCCGAACCAAAACTACACCCTCTATCTCATACTGATTAAATTGTTCTATATCTTAATTATATCCTTGATTGACATCCTTAGTTGATTTGTACCAGAATCAACAAACCTAACACTACATCTCGCTATACCTTATGAGACACGTTGTAAAACTTTTTTTGTGAATCGATAAATCTCATTACACATACTCTGTTTCGAGGGAAACCAATGTACAAACACCAATCAATTAAAACTTAAAATAAACTCATGTACATTCTGTTCATGTTCTGACGAATCCTCTCAGTGATCAAACATTCGATATCGTTGACACCTACACCTCCTTGTTCCCATCAATCGCATTTCGTGAATGATGGGTCATAAAGCAGACCTCTATTCATACCTCGTTATCTTTGCCCATACAGCAAACATACTAACAATACCTACCTTCTTGCATAAAAGGAATAGTACAGGTATCACTCGGAAGGAATCTCGACTCTACTACTTTCTTCCTTCGATCCCTTCTTTCTGCTCTTCCCGTTTCTGTATTACTGTATTGGTATACTCCTAATAAATCTGTTACATCCCTTTTGTACTTGGTCTGGGCACATCTAAGGGAAATCACACAGAAGGGGTAGTCGGAAAAATTTTCTGACGACCCCTTCTGTGTGTATTTCCCTTGGATGCACCCAGAACACGTACAAGGGGTGTAACAGATTTATGAAGCCAACACCGATACAGGAAAGGGGGAAGAAGAGAAAATGGGGTCGAAAGAAGTTATCCGCAATAGGAGTCGGAGTTCCGTAGAAGTGTGTCTGTACTATGGGAGGCCTTCCTTGTATTCAAGGACGTGGGTATTGTTGACATGTTTGCTCAATGTATTTGATGTCTGGGCAGGGATACCGAGGAATGAATAGAGGTCTGCTTTAGATCACCCGCTATAGGTGATTGAGGGAAACACGGCGGTTTGTAGGTGTCAACGAAATTGCATGTTTGATCGCTAGATACGGAACTGAGAGGATGCTATTCGTCAGAATATTCCCGAGAGACAAAAATAAGAATGTACACTAGTTTATTTTAGTTTTTAATTGGTTGGTGTTTTTAAATTGGTTTCCTCGAAACATACATGAGAAAGAAGAGAAAGGTGCAAGGAGATTTATCGATTCACAAAAAAAGGATGTTATACAACGTGCATCATAAGGTATTATATTACGGTATCCTGATTTACCCATGCGTGCTGATTTTAGTTCGGGTAACCATATTGAGACATCTGATTGTGATATTGGGGAAAGGTGTTAGTCTGAGAGGTATTTTCTGTGGTTTGATGAGATGAAACCAGAGGGGTGTGGGTGGGAGTTTCCAGCTGAGGAAACTCGGCATGAGAATGGGTGTTTCGAGTAGGCTGGGCAGCTGTACTGGTATGAGTTGTGGATTTTGGGCCGGCAGAGTTTGCAGAAGCTGGATTTTCTCTGCAATTTTAGGTGGGCCAATAATTTGGTCGAACATTTTTGGGTGCCTAAAATTTGGCTACCAGACAAGCCCCACTTTTAAGTTGGGTCAATAATTTGGTCCTTGAGCCAATAATTTGGTTCGAAGTGGGGCTGTTATTTTAGTCTAAAATTTTAGCCCCACTTCGAACCAAATTATTGTCTCAACCACAAAATTATTGACTCAACTTTAAAAGTGGGGCTTGTCTGGTAGCCAAATTTTAGAGTCAACTTTTGCGATCCAACAAATAATTGGCCCCACTTCGACCAAATTATTGGCCTCCCTAAAATTGAGTTTGTGAGGTCTGATTGGGGTGTGCATGGGGAGTATGATGGGTTTCACTTGGTTTGCAATGCCAAAGGCTGATATCGGAACGGTGGGTACCGTTGTGGTTTGGATAGGAGTCGTTTGAGCGGAAACCGAGGTGTCATTGGCAGCTATAGTGAACGGGGGCATGAATGATGCGCTGTAGCCGACAGCTGCCCATGGGGTGAGGAATGACAGGAATAATGTTGGAAGGAGGAGCGTTAGACGGAGCGAAACCTCACTCAATGGTCTCTCCAACGCGCAATGCTCTCTCGTTGTTAGAGAACGGAGAAATAGTGTGCGCAATGAAGAGACCATTGAGTGAGGTAACGCTCCTTTTAATGGATGAAACATAAGAAACATATGCGGAAAACCCAAACCATAACTTGTAAATTGCAGACCCCTCTGATAACCACGAGTCATCAAACCCTCAAGGCATCACCCCCTACAATCGAGGAAAACGAATCAAGAACACCCAGAGACCAGATCCCATCACGAAAGAACAGGAGCAACAGCTTCTACGTGTGATGCCTGGGGAGACCGTAATGGAGATATCCTCTCCCATGGCTGAGGCACTTCTCAATGCACAAGAGCCAATGGAGACTGCTGAGGTACCATCAGTTCCTCCTGTGCTCCCTCCTACCACCACTCGTATTGTTCCAACATCTATTCATCCTTTGTAACAACCGAGAATCGATGGAGACTCGATATAATATCATGCTCTTTTCTTTTAAATTACCACATGTCTCGTTGCGCCTTGGGCGTAGATAATTTATTGCATTAATAAATGTTCGTATCAGGGTTGTGGCTTTTTGCTCGATATTTGTTATAACGAGGGTCCAAGTGAGAACAGATCTGACGCAAAAATCATTGGCAATTGGAAGTTCGGCGTTGTTGAGCCGAAGACGTAAATGACTTACACAGGCATACATTTCCAAAAACATCAGTGATAGCTAACAATATTAATTATTTATTAAAATGTACTTTATTTATGTTATTTAGTATCTCGATCACTATCTCGGTCTGTGTAAATCAACCGGTTTACAGCCGTGTCAACGAAATTTTACATCACAGAAATTATTTTATCACAAATATGGCACGTGTTGTGCATATACAGTTGTGGGGACGGAGGAATAGATCAAAGATCATATGACAAAGATCAAAGATCATATAGCAGAGATCAAGAATCGTTTTAATCCGTGGTTCCGCTATTTCTCGTTTTGCCAACTCCCACTCTTCTCTTGGACTTCTCGCTGCGCTTTTTATGAGCCTTGGCGACACTGAAAAATCAAATTAAATTTAAAAAATAGATAAAATTTAATGATTGTAACATACGCCTCTCCTTTCCTTGGTGTAGACTTAGAGCCGCTGAAAAGAGATCACAGATCAAAGATAAAAGAAGCAAAGTCAAACGGGTGATTTCCAAATACTCATATACAATAATTTAAAATAAAAAGACAATTAACTAAATAATTACTTCTTCTTCTCAGCATCCTTTCCGCGGTGTTCTCTCGCAGTTCCCCTGGAAATAATTTTTGAAAAATGAATTGAATTTCGAAATGAATTTCGAACAAATCCGTGAATAAGAAATGCTACAATAATTGTTGTAATTTTTTTCGATATGTTAGTTGAAATAAAGGAATGGTATAAATTTTTATTTTCGATATAGTGATTCGTTTTTAAAGGTGTCCAATCGGGCTAAGCTTCGATAAAATATGTGAAAATATGTGCGCAACCCCACTCGGATGGTTACGTGAACTCAAGTGCACACCACAAGCTAATTTTACTCTCCGCTCTGGTCGCACACTCTTCTAGACATAGCGAGAGAGTATGGCTAGAGCGGAGAGATTAAAATTCGCTTGTAGTTTTTTTCCATTTAAAGTGCGAAATTAGACATAGAAAAACAACCTACACTGGAGTTTTTCCAGACTTTCTCTTTCTAGCAATTGATGCCTTCTTATCCTTTTCACTGAAATTGATTTTAGTCAAAAATCAAATATAAAAATTCAAGGTTTCCCAAAAAAAAATCAAAGTTCTAAGATCAAAGATCAAGTATGACCATACACTTTATCAGCTCCATGTTCACGTTTCTTCGATGCCGTGGCATTCTTCATTGCTCTAGTAAGTGATAGCTTCACTTTGGTCCTGAACAATATTGGTATAATCAGTATCATTGCAATGAAAATATGCAATTCAACCCTGCTGATTACTGGGTCAACGCCTTGAAACATATTCGATAGAGTTTGGAAAAAGATTGAAACAAGGAGGGAGTGGAACCCACGACCTCTGCCTATCGGGGACATTGCTCTAACCACTAAGCTACCAGCGAGCCGGTCAGTGCCTTCCATTACTATTTTTTGTTATTTTACAAAGTGACTTACTGCTCTTTGTTATCTTCTTTCTTGGACTCAGGCGGAAAGTCTTCTGTTGGAGGATCGTTAACAATGCTCTTCTGGTTCTCGAAATCTGCTGGCTTAATCTGAAACCGATAAACTTGTCATCGAGTCAAGATATCACTGTCCACACAGAAAAATAAGTGTTATCCACGGAGCATAAGACGTGAAAAGTGTTATATATATATCACACCTTTTGAGCTCAAATATAACACTTTTCAGGTCTATGCTCCGTGGATAACAGTTATTTCTCTGTGTGTCTGTATCTCATCTTTAGTGAACTCTCACCATGATCACGCCCATTCCAAGATTCTTTTTGATGTTGATCACTGCGCCATAGTTATAGATGTCATCCTGAAATATTGATTGTGACTTTTTGTATGACCCCCTGTCCTACAGTATACCTCGTATCGACTAGCAGTGAATACGGTAATCACTGCACCGCCAGCGAATGCATCCCATCCACGTTGGACGACCTGTGCAGTGGACAAAATTCTCTTTGAAATTCCCCGCTCTAACCACGCACACTAGCTTTCTTTGTCTGCGAGAGAGTATAGCCAGAGCGGAGAGTAAAATTAGCTTGGGGTGAGCCTTTAAGTGATCCAACTAATCTTATTCTGGTGTATCTTTACCTGATGAGCCCTAATCATCTTGCTAACCCCGAGCTTCTTCAGAAGCTCCTTTGCCTCTTTCTCGCCAAAGTTGAACGAGCAACCGCGAACGCGATTCGGCTTCCAGCCCGTGCAGCCAACCTGGAATGCGATCTTTGATCTTTGATCTTTGATCTTTGATCTCTGATCTTTGATCTTTGATCTCTGATCGGTGTCAGACAAGAGCCGAAACACCGGGAACTTTTACTTATTATCGCTATTAGACTATCTAAAAATGATTAAAGAAAAATTCATCATTCAATATCTGATATGAAATCTTTGATCAGTGATCTTTGATCAAATCTTGGATCTTTGATCTTTGATCCAATCTTTGTTCTCTGATCTTTGATCAAATCTTTAATATTTGATCTTCGATCCAATCTTTGATCTTTGATCTTTGTTCTTTGATCTTTGATCTTTGATCTCACCTGAGGATCCGACCAGAGTAGATCTTGCGTCATTCCTTTCACATTGATGATAGGACGCTTGATGGAACGGAGGTCATCGAGAGATTGGAGACTAGGCGATGGTCCTGTTTAAGATCAAAGGTCAAAATACAAAGATCAAAGATCAAACTATGACGATCAAATACCTCCGTGCATACACAGAATCTTCTTAGATATTACGGCAGCCAGCGGAAGGTAGGAGAAGAATTCATTGAACTTGTCGTACAGCATCATGGTGTCGCCTTCGGCACATCTGAACGATTAAAGATCAAAGATCAAACTACAAGATAAAAGATCAAACTTCATTTCTATATCGTCATAGAAGCCGTATTCCCTGTTGATGTGAGAGAGTTCGTGGTTGCCACGGAGCATGAAGACATTCTTCGGGAAGAGCAGCTTCATAGCGATGATTATACATAGTACCTGTAGTTTGATCTTTGATCTTTGTACTTTGATCTTTGAACTTTGTTCTCACTGACCTCAATCGAATGATGTCCTCTGTCGACGTAATCTCCGAGAAATAGATAGCGTTTTACACTCGGGAAACCACAAATGTGAAAGACCCGCTTTAGATCTGTGAGTTGACCGTGTATATCACCACAAACGAAACTGAAAGTTGACATTTGATCTTTGATCTTTGATCTTTGATCTTTGAACTCTCACGTCGGTGATTCAATTTCGAGCAGTGACGGTTCGTTCTTGACTACGGTAGTGATCTGGAAATAACTCTGTCAAACTTTCTTTTGATAAATCATGAGCAAAAGGTCCATATAATCACTCCATACAATCAAAAACCATTTCATATGTCGTATGTCATATGTCATGTCATACCATATCAAGTAATTTGACAAAGTCTTCGGTCTTGTACGTGAAGTTTGTCGTATCCGAGTGCATATAATTTATGATGATAGATTTAAGCCATTTCCTGGTCTTGTCGTTTGATTCCTGAAACCAATGATCATCAAACGATAGTTCATAGACGAAAGACCAAAGATCAAGAATCAAAGATCAAAGATCAACCTTCTTATTCGACGAACTCTTCGTTTTAGTCTTCTTAGACTTTGACTTTGTCTTCTTCGACATTTTCTCCTTGTAGGCAGCCCTCATCACCGATTCGATACCCATGATTACCTACGATACAAATATTTTCTTTAAAGGACATCCCGAGCTTATTTGAAAATATCCGTTCTGGCAATGCTCTCTAGCTTGCTTTGTCTACGAGAGAACGTTGTTAGAGTGGAGCGTGAAATTAGCTCGGGGTGTGACTTTAAGACCTTCCACGATGTTAAAACCGTCGTGAAATCTGGAGAAAACTCACAGTAAGAGACAAGTCGACCGTTAAGAAGAAGCGATGATCGAATGAATGAAATGGAAAGAAATAAAGGCTGGCAATCAAATTGATTGATGACGAATTATTCAATTAATAACAATTGCTTGATGCTATTAATTGAATAATTAAAGGCAAATCCCATGCTAATTTTACTCTCTCCATTGACAATAGTCTCTCGTAGACAAAGAAAGCGATAGAGTGTGGCCAGAGCGGAGAGTTTCAAAATAGTTTGGGGTGTCGCTTTAAAAGTGGAGTCCGTCGAATATTTTCGTGAACAAACTGTGAAGACAGAAAGATAGCAAAAGTTATTCTGCATACCGTACATAAATTAATTTATGCTAATTCAGCTTATTGATTGCTAGAATAATGAATGAATCAGGCTTGATGTACAAGCAAAGGCGCAAAAATTTGGAAATATGAAAATTCAGTAATAGGTTTCGATATGTTACACATTTGCAAGGGGGCCTACATCTTTAAAAAGATCAATAAGACGAAGTATTGTGTGAGGACTTCGTGGGTTATCTCTGCCTATTTTTTCTGAATTCTGTTTCATGATTAACTATTCGAAAAGGATCAATTGTAGCGGCTTTGATCCTGAAGAACGTCTTCAATAGCTAATCAGAAGAAAATGAACGAGGAATTATTCAAGATAGAAGTACCCCTTGTATGGGACCTCAGCACACCCAGTCTAATAAATATTTAATTATTTAATTGTAAGATATTTTAGTCGATTAGAAATTACTTTTAAGAAGAATTCGATTGGAACCTCATCATCGATTGAATTCATTCCTGTATAGTATAATAGTGTAGTTGGAAACGGTATTGTAATGTGAAAAACGATACTGTAGTTGGACAGGTAGTCCAGAAGGGTACTGTAGTGGGAAAGTTACGGTTCTCGTGGAAGGATACTGTAGTTGGAAGGGGTACGGTAGTTGTGGAAGAATTCTGTGGCTATTGTATTCGGTTATTGACTTATTATTTTTATACGATTGTTGTATCATTCATTTCGAATGAATAATATTTATAATAATAATTAATCGATAGTAGAACAAATCGTTTCATGATTCATATAATCGTCCCGTAATATTACACGTGTACTAATGCTCTGGTCAAAAATACCATCAATCAATCAATCACAATGGCATAAAGCCTCTTTCCATCCCCACGCCCAATTTTTGCATAAATACACGTTTACTTTGTGGTGAATAAATAAATTATAAAATTAGTAGAATTCCTTCGAATCAATGATTGCAACACAATGTGGTTCAAGGTTTTTCTGCTCCTCTCTAACCAACATATGTTCCAACACATTCTCAGGAAAAGTCAAAAGTCAACGCTTTTTACCAATAACGGAAAGAGTTTAGAGCCTGAATCACGGGGCAATGAGACATCTGTTCCTCATTTCTTTGACCGCCTACTCTGGTATTTCCAAACTAGTAGTTTACTTACGTGACGTCACAGACTAGCAGTTTCCTGTTAATTTACTACAAGTGAAAGAATATTTGACGAAATGCATTACAGTATATACACGTGTACTAACGCCAAAAAACACGCACATCAATCAATCACATTGGCATAAAGCCTCTTTCTATTGCCACGCCCATGTTTCATACCTCTCTCACGCATTTAAACTCCAATCCTAAGAGTACTTCCATTCATTTATTATTTATTGTTAAAAATACACGTTTACCTTGTGGTGAATAAATAAATTATAAAATTAGTAGAATTCCAGTGAATCACTGATAGCAACATGATGTGGTTCAAGGTTCTTCTACTGCTCTTGGTATACTGTACCATTGAAGAAATTCCCTCCTATTTCGAGTAAGTCCTTTCTCTAGTTTTCATTCGTTCACAAATTACATAACGATTATATTTTAAGTCGCGCCACAATGACTTACGAAATATTGCTTTTGAAACAGCGCTAAAGTTTGTATCATTTCAGAAGGCGATCTATCATGTCTATCGATCAGTTGTGTTGTGCAAATGAGCAGCACCATACATCGTTGATCAAATTTTACTTTGATCATTGTTCTAAATGAAGGGTACGTCGCAGATAAATACATCCACCCTTTTGAGAAACGACCTGCCGAGCAGTGAACTGCGGAATAGTGAATAGAGGGGGTGTACAGTGAACACCCCCCCCCCCCTATTCGCTATTTACGTCCGTTGTAACCCAACCCCCCCTGCCGAGAATCCATGGAGAATCAATATTATATAATCACAGCGTTCTCATGACTTTCAAAGCAAGAACGACCGCTCAACATACAAACTCTCTCGAATACAATGGTCTCTCCTTTGTCTTGCTTTGGAAGAAAAATGGCTTGGACCAGAATACTGTGAATGTTCCATCCTTTAAATTAACACATGTCACGTTGCTCCTCGGGCGTAGATAAAGTAATAAAGTAATAAATGAAGCTTGTATGTTTTCAGCATGCTATATGGTTCAATGGAATTCTACTTTATTTCTTGGCAGTGGGTTTACAGGGGGAAATTACTCGGGGAAACAACTATTACATCAGAATGCACAATCGCAGTCAATCGATATTTGGCAACACCAGTTGCATCTTCGTGATGACCTTTCGCATAAAACTTTTTGAGTTTTCAATCCGATTAGCAAACGATAGTGGAGGCAAATCCTGTGAGATGTGCAATCCTGAAGCACAATCGCGAAGGAATCCAACCCTCCGACATGATGGCCCGATGAAAACAGATTTGTGCATGATAATACATAGACAGTGCATTTGAAAATTTGTGCAATTTTCACTCAGAAGCACATTTTGGACATGTTTTATTAGTTTGAAAGACACAAAACCAGATCTTGAATGTTAGTTTAAAAGTAACAAAAGAAAATGAGGCGAGAGAGTGTGTGAAACGTGGAGAGTTTACTATTTAAAATATGCTTGCATACAACAACAACAACAATAATAATAGTAGAGGTCCTTATGCGGTACTACGTTCGTCCTACGTGCCTCCGCCGTAACGACGGAGACGTCCGCGTAAACTTCATAGAGCTCAAATTTCGAAAGGAAGTTTTATATAAATTCAATATAATAGTTATAAATATTACATTTATGCCATAATCCTGTTCGAAAGTTACATTCTGCATAGTATACGTGCACTTCTCCGTCCTTACGGCGGATTCAAGTAAGGCGAATGTAACACAGCATATGCCCATGTACTTTCTCTCTTTTTTTTGTACTTTCTCACGATTTTAAACCCACGGGAACGAGATAAAGTACAATTGACTGAACCACTGATTGCAACACAATGTGGTTCAAGGTTCTTCTACTGCTCTTGGTATACTGTACCATTGCAGAAATTCCTTCCTGGTTCGAGTAAGTCCGAGTAGTGCCTTCATCTAGTGTTTATTCTTTCACAAATTACGTAGCATAGATAATATTTTAAGGAGATCTCCTCCCATGACTGCCGAAATGTTGCTTTGAAACATCACTAAATTTTGTACAATTTCAGGAACCAATCGATGAGATCTGTCGCTCAGTTATTCTGTGCAAATGAACAGCACCACTCATCACTCATCAAATTTGATCCTAACCAATGTTCTAAATAAATGGTTGGCATCAGATATGTTTATCCCCAAATCCCCGTACTTTAAAGAAACGACTTGTTGATACACACACTGCCAATGAGAAAAATCATAGTTGACATGCTACCCTGTAAGCAAACCCTTGATCCAAGTGTTTCAAATCATTACATATAATTGTTTTCACCCCTAATTTTTTGTATCCCTTGGATGTAAGGGTTTCAAACTCGTGTGGTTTGCGTACACTCTTTTTTCAAAACTTAAACAAGGAGACCCTTGAGTTATCATGCCAACTAGGGTTTTTTCTCAGTGTAAAATCTACGGTGAATCAATATCACATGTTCTTTCCTTTGAATTATCACATCTTTCGTTGTAAATGTATTAATAAATCAATAAATGAAGTTTGTGTATTATCAGCATGCGAGACAGCATAATTTATTTCTTCCATTTAAGAACCCAACAAAAACAGTGCTGGAATTTTTGAACATATTATTTTTTAAATTTGATGGCACACAAAATTTTTTCTTGAAAAATACATTACAGTGTTTAAATTATCTTTATCATTTAAAAAACCAATAATAACAATAAAACCATAATCAATTAATAATTTGAAGCAAAAAACGGAAAAGAAACAAAGATCAAAGATCAAATGCATAACAGCACACATGCAATATGGTAATACATGGGAATCCATACCCCGATGTGTTGATATTATTACAAGATTATCAATGTCATCACAAGGCAGACAAGAGATTAGCTATGAAATAAAAACAGTTAGATCGGATCCTAGATCTTTAAAAAATCAATCAATAATCGACTACCGTATCCCAAAATCTATCGTAAACTAGCGTAATTTGATCAGAGTTTCGACTTCCCCAGAAGAGAATTCCAGCCAGGAACAGTAATCAGAATGCTCAGAGGCGTTCAACCCTGTCCTACAATGTCAATTAATCAATATCGTAATCCTCAATCTACCGTATATCTAATGCTCTCCCATTTCATCCTCATTGAGAACTTCTGAATCGGGAAGAGCCGTCACCTCACACAATAGTCCATTGTATCCTGAGGCACACCTGAATACGGTAACCCATCGATGAATCAATAAAATCAATAAATCGATCGATAATCTCACTTGCAAGTAATTCTGTCAACTCTTCCATGAACATTGGTATGCTCCACACACGATCCTCCATTCATACAAACTGATCCATTCTTACAGTAATCTTCCATGGCTTCTACTGACACGTGAGACATCTACAATACCATCAATCAATATACGATGATCTACCGTAATCACTCACCAGAGCACGCTCCTCTTCTTCAAGGTTACGCGGCTTGCAAGGTAGACTTCCATTGATCTGTAAATCAATCAATCGATAATCTGTCTACAGTATACCGAACTAACCGACGGGTCATACTCTTTATTCTTTTGATATTCATCAGGGCATATACAACGGGCTTCCATTTCCTTTTTCGAATCGTCATCACCTTGCACAACAACACATATCCATGGGCACGCCACTCCCTCACACGGATTGTTATTCAATGCCGGCTACAAATATCGATTAGTTCATAAATCAATCGATATATACCGTATACCTGGTAGAATTCGTGATTAATTGCTATTCCGTATGGGAACTCAAGATAACTATGAACAATGTGAGGTAGAGTATACAAATTACCCACAGCAGCCACTTTTACGGACTTAGTGCCTCTACAAAATAATCAATATATTAATCTATCAATATTATAGTATCCATCACAAATCCAGACAAGACCTTACATTTCTGTCCAATAGAGGAAGCTGTTGAAGAAGGAGATCTCGTAAGGATGATGCACTGGGTACATCACTGTTTCTCTAAAATAGAGAACATATATTGATTGATTGATTGGATTAACTTCTTACCTATGACCAGAATCCAGATTGATCTTCTCAATGACCTTCTTATCAATATCTGAGAAGTATATATCATTCTTAATGACATCAAATGAGAGTGCCGACGTATTAATGGAATCAACAGCAACTCGGCTCTACAATAAAATCAATACTCATTAGGTACAGTAACCAAAAAATTAACAAAAGTACAGCAAGCAAGTCTCCAATACAGATTACAGTAACCCATGACTTACTCCGGATCCATCCAGCTTACAAGGGAATGACCAACCATCCCCGTCGAGTTATGACTAGTGACATATACCATTCGAATCGCCAAGTGATTCTGATAATACATCGTTAATGACTAGACTCAAACGTTTATGATCTTCGAGAAAATCGATATGAAATTCGGCCAAATTCGGGTGGTTTTCTACACAACGCATGCGGATGGGCTGGTGAACTCTACTATCTTCTTTCGAAACATTGGCTCGTGTAGTGTAGTGGATAAGATGCCTGCGTTTACTTTTGACTGCCAAGGGTTCGACCCCCCTTGCCGCACTTTTCTTTTGCTGATTTTGTTGCTGTAGAAAGTTTGAAATGTTTTGCTGTGATTATAGAAAAAAAGAACACACTCAACACGTTTGAACAACAAAATGAGTGAAGTAAGGAAAATACAGTTTTCACATCTGGGGCACATAATGAATGAACAGGAAGAACAATGACATCAAGGCTTTGGAAGACAGTCCAAGAAGAAATGGAAGCACTTACCGTACTCGCATGATCTTTGATCTTTGAACTCTCATTGCTGTTTTTCAGGTCATTCATTGCATGACCTCGACCTCGGGAGAGGGAGAGGGAGAAGGAGATTGCAAAAAATAATGCCATAAACAAAAAGATCAAAGTTCAATTTTCCTTGAGGAGTGTTTTTCCATCAAGAAAACTTGATGAATGTGTTCTTTTTTTTCTAGCTTTCATATTCACAGCAAAACATTTCAAACTTTCTACAGCAACAAAATCAGCAAAAGAAAAGTGCGGCAAGGGGGGTCGAACCCTTGGCAGTCAAAAGTAAACGCAGGCATCTTATCCACTACACTACACGAGCCAATGTTTCGAAAGAAGATAGTAGAGTTCACCAGCCCATCCGCATGCCTTGTGTAGAAAACCACCCGAATTTGGCCGAATTTCAATATCGATTTTCTCGAAGATCATAAACGTTTGAGTCTAGTCATTAACGATGTATTATCAGAATCACTTGGCGATTCGAATGGTATATGTCACTAGTCATAACTCGACGGGGATGGTTGGTCATTCCCTTGTTAGCTACAAAAATCGACTGTTTTGTCTCCGTGACATCGACCCATGTGACGAGTCCACGAAGGGGGTCTACAGCAAGACCTGCAAAGTTCAAATATTAAAAGATCAAAAGATCAAAGATCAAACCTCGATAGTACTGTCGCTTGTTCGTCTTTCCATTGATGATCCTTTTGCAGAATAAACCAGATGTGGAACACACATATATTCCAGGAAAACGTGATGGATCTATACGATCCATTTATCGATCGCAAATTAAATAGAGATACAGTAACTTACGATCTACAGTAATCACAATGTTTCCTCCAATCCAATCAACTTCAATACAACCGATGCCTGTGAAATTCTCACGTAGATTCTTCATTGTTCCATCTTCAAATACAGCAAGTACACCTTCATTGGTAATCTAGAATCAATAGAAATTGTTCATCGGAAGTGATTAACCTACAGTAAACAAAAGATTTGTGTCAATGTGCATTTTACAAGTATGAAATTAGCAATGGAATAATAATATAGATACTGACCTCCTTAATCATGGTAACAAAGACTTTTCTTTCACTGACGAGCACTTCAATACTCTTTGGTTTTAGATTCAAATTGACCACAGTCTTGTATGAGTTTGCAGAAAGGAGTGGCGCAAAAAGAGGAGAAGATCGAATCTACAATCAATAGTCATAATACAGTACATAGTAACAACCGCATACCTCTCTATTCACTGATATATATACAACGCCGTCAAATTTGATTCCACTAATATAACATGTGTGAAGATCAGGCTCCATAAAGTATCCATCAACACACTTACACTCGTATCTGCAAACGATACAGTAATCAATAACTACAATACTCAAGATACCGTACCCGTATCTTGTATTATCGCAATATTGTGAACATCTCTGGCCCCCGTGCATCAGGGCTGTGCATTTTTCGTTTTTCGATTTTTCGAATTTTTCGATTTTTCGACTTTTTTCGAACATTTTTTTCGACGAAAAATTTTTCGATTTTTTCTCGAAAAATCGAAAAAAAAGAAAACTAAAAATAGCACTTAAAATTGAACATTTTATGAATTCGGTAATATTTGAAAGTTCTGTAGTTGTATTCCAGGCAACGTTTGCAATAATTTAATCATTTTTTTGCAACTGTATTTGTATTATTTTGTCTTGCAAATTCTCTTAGAGCTAGGTTGTCTAACTGAACTGTCACAGAATAATCCAAACTTTCTCAAAAAGACACTTTAGATAGTATTCTTTAGCTTGACATCGTAACGGGGACTGGTGTAAGCCAGCCAAGTTACGAAAAATCAAAACAAATTGCATTACAAATTTATGTTCAAGATTTTTCGATTTTTTCGAAATTTTTCGATTTTTTCGACTTTTATTTCCGAAAAATTTCGTTTTTCGAATTTTTTTCGAATTTTTTTTTCGCACAGCCCTGCCGTGCATGCAATCATCGACTGTTTCTTCCGTCTCTTCCTTCTTATCCTTGACAATCGACAAAGAAAATCAATACTCTTATTAATTAAAAGCATTTAAATATATTTAAAAATTAAAAAATATTAATATAAGCCATGAAATATTTTTACAACGCCGACTCAGCGATCAAGGCAAACATGATTTGAAGACAAAAATACTTGTTTGCATACCTTTCCTTCTGCAATATCTCGAGAGATATCATCCTGATATACATCACGATGGGACTACAAGTATTCAAATTGATCTTTGATCTTTGATCTCTTCACTCACCTCATCGGGAATCATCAACTCACCCATCGTGCCTTCGACACAGCCGATCTCATCATCCCCAAGGGGACAATCCTGCAATCAATCGATATTAGCTACAGTAATATCATATGAACAATCAATTTGAGACCGTACTTCAATTCCATCACAATGAGCATCGAGTACAATACATTGTCCAGGCTTGCAAGTGAATTCCTTCTCACTGCAAACGGGAGGAGCTACACGGGGACGAGAAGTTGAAGAGCCGAATAATGATGATGATGATAGAGTTGGAGTACTGCCTGAATATTCAATCAATAAACTCAATCAATCAATAAACATAACTAATCAATACCTCGACGATGCTTGTCCATAATCTCCTCCATCGCGTCACATCCTTTCTCATCGGAGCCATCGTCACAATCGATCTGACACATCGAATGGCATAATTTAATTTAATTTTTAATTTATCTTACATTGAATAAATGTGACAACAAGTAATAAATAAATAGTGTGCATTATGTTCAGACAAGGGGGTCGTAGAGAGGGAGGGAAGGATCTCACCGTATTTGGTCGCTTCTGGGTTCAAAGATCATATCAGGTATAAGAATACGGTAAGAAGAGACTACGATACCGTTCCATCGCATCGGTAGTGCTTGTCGACGCTTCTGCACAACAGATCAGTCTTGCGACAATAGTCGAGGTATCTACAGTCAGATTCATCCTGAATAATCATTAATTATTGATTAATAACCATCAATTATCGATTGATGGCTTCATAGAAAAGTAAAACAAACTCACAAGTCCATTGGGGCAATCATCGACATTGTCGCATACCCATTCTAGTGGAATGCATGGAGTGGATGAATCATGACAATCAAAGTGAGAAGATTCATTGCAAGAAACTAAGAAGAGGGAAGAAGGTGCGGCAAGTGATAATAATGGAATCAATCCCAATATTAAGATATTGTCAAGCCTAATCATCCTGAATAGGTGTTACTAGAGGCGGTGTGAGTAGAGTAGGAGTTTATTTATTTATTTATTTATTTAATTTATTTATTCCATCAAATATAGTAAGCAGGAGTTGATGGAACGAATCGAGAGCTACTCGCTCCTATTCACCAGAAAGAACGAACCTACAAATGAATAGGAATAATTGAAACGAGAAAAAGAGAGGGGAAAACAATTTTTTTAAAAAAGAAAGAAGTGGATGCGTGCATGGACTTGGACCGGGACGGGAAGATCAGGAGTCATTGCTAGTCGACCCCTCCCTCTACCTCTCCCTTTCTCTACCTCTCTCTCTCTCTCTCTTTCTCTCTCTCTCTCTCTCTCTCTCTCTCTCTCTCTCTCTAACGCTCTTGAAGTTATGCTCAAGGACGACCAATATCATCAGCCGCATATACGATCCTGCTCCAGTCTATCGCACTAACGATATTCGCTCAATCATTCTCAATATCCTCACTGACACATTCCACTCGCAGAAAAATGTGAAAATCGAATTGACAGTATTTTTATATTTTGAAAAAAAGAAAGTCTTGGAGCGAAAATCGAATTCAAACTATTTTTCAGATTTTGAAAATCAAATTCAAAGTTTTGTTATAATTTTGAGAAAGAAAAAAGTATTGAAGTGAAAATCGAATTGACAGTATTTTTATATTTTGAAAAAAAGAAAGTCTTGGAGCGAAAATCGAATTCAAACTATTTTTCAGATTTTGAAAATCAAATTCAAAGTTTTGTTATAATTTTGAGAAAGAAAAAAGTATTGAAGTGAAAATCGAATTGACAGTATTTTCATATTTTGAAAAAAAGAAAGTCTTGGAGCGAAAATCGAATTCAAACTATTTTTCAGATTTTGAAAATCAAATTCAAAGTTTTGTTATAATTTTGAGAAAGAAAAAAGTATTGAAGTGAAAATCGAATTGACAGTATTTTCATATTTTGAAAAAAAGAAAGTCTTGGAGCGAAAATCGAATTCAAACTATTTTTCAGATTTTGAAAATCAAATTCAAAGTTTTGTTATAATTTTGAGAAAGAAAAAAGTATTGAAGTGAAAATCGAATTGACAGTATTTTCATATTTTGAAAAAAAGAAAGTCTTGGAGCGAAAATCGAATTCAAACTATTTTTCAGATTTTGAAAGTCAAATTCAAAATTTTGTTATAATTTTGAGAAAGAAAAAGTATTGAAGTGAAAATCGAATTGACAGTATTTTTATATTTTGAAAAAAAGAAAGTCTTGGAGCGAAAATCGAATTCAAACTATTTTTCATATTTTGAAAATTAAATTCAAAATGTTGTTATGATTTTGAAAACGAAAAAGTATTGAGGTGAAAATCGAATTGACTGTATTTTTTTATTTTGAAAAAAGAAAGTCTTGGAGCGAAAATCGAATTCAAACTATTTTTCAGATTTTGAAAATCAAATTCAAAGTTTTGTTATAATTTTGAGAAAGAAAAAAGTATTGAAGTGAAAATCGAATTGACAGTATTTTTATATTTTGAAAAAAAGAAAGTCTTGGAGCGAAAATCGAATTCAAACTATATTTCAGATTTTGAAAATCAAATTAAAATTTTGTTATGATTTTGAAAAAAAAAGTTTTGAAGCGAAATTCGAATTCAAAATATTGTTATGATTTTGAAAAAGAAAAAATTAAGTATCGAATTGAATATATTTATTTTATTTTCAAAACGAAAAAGCTATTCCACTGAAATCCAACTGAAGCACTGCTTGCAAGTCCATGTGGTTCAAGGTGCTGACACATACCTTATTCATTCATCATTCATCCATACATCATCACAGTCATTTCATTCATTCTTATCGTATACAGTATTGACCGTATAAAATACACTTCTTTATTTGGTACGAGAGTAGCCAACCACTGCCACAATGAATTTCTATGTTTAGAGAGAGAGCACCGGTGAGAGAGTAGGGAGATCAGAGAGAGCGAGGAAGGAAAGGAGGAAAGAGTGGGGAGTTAATCGATAGTTCTTCCTCTGTTTAGCAGCAGTGGCTATGCAATTATGCCAGTACACAGAGATTAAATTTGCCCGTATGCCGTTAGTTGGCTAACGATTTGCCCGTATTCAGGCAAATGTTAGCCTGTATATGGGTAAATCGATGGTTTTTGCGCTACCATTTGCCCGAATATGGGCAAATCGTGTACACAAGTAGCGTAAGGTGGCAAATCTATTACCCATATTTGGGTAAGTTTGCTCTCAGTGTACATTTTATACGGACAATATCATTCATTCGTATACTTTCTCATTATATGATGATGCATTACAGAAATTCCTCCCTGCTTCGAGTAAGTCGTGTCTCTAGTTTTCATTCGTTCGCAAATTACATAACATAGACTATACTTTAAGGAGACACCCCAATTGCGGTGATTCCCGAAATTTTGCTTTTGAAACATCACTAAAGTTTGGTAAAATATCGAAATTAGTCGCATTCCACAATTTCTTTGTTAAAGAAGGGGGACCAGGAGAATTGGGGTGCATTATTGTCATCTCTAACGTGGGAGGTATGAAGTGAAACTTATCAGAGGAAAATATAAAATCTCTAATCGAAAACCACATTACTTTCGCACTTATACAACTCATAATGGTCTCAATTTTAATAATCCAGGCTCACGCTTTCACTACAGGCATAATAGCTTCTTTCCTAGAGCGGCAAGGCTTCTTGTTCGTGTGGCTCAGTGGTTAGCAGTCGGCGCTTGTAACCGCGCCACGCGGGTCCGATTCCCGTTTGCAATTTTCAATACATTTGTCTTTCATATTTGAAATTGCGCGCGTTCCCTGAGGACATCTTGGGGGTAATAACGAACTTTGAGCTCGGATTACGGTATTCCAGTGCACCTATAATTTTAGAGAAAATTGTTTTTGGATACAGGAAGATGTGATCTATAGTTCTGCCTGGCCAGTTTAGCCACGAAAAAACTCGTGGGTTCCCTTCTTTAATTTAACGAATTTTAACGATTTTACGATTTAGGGTATCCGTTAAATTTTATTTTAAAGCCAAACCCTAATTGGAAAGGCTACGGTTGACTGGGAAGGATATTGTAGTTGGAAAGGGTACTGTACTCTTGGAAGGATACGGTAGTTGGACTGAAAATTGTTTAGAAAAATTGGTTGAGTTTACGAGGAGGGTAAAGGCACCGGGATTACGGAAATTTTTCACCTAAACTAGCCTTAAAGGATACCGATCATTTTTCGAAAATTTATATATTTATTATCATACACCACAAGGGTGTTTCATCAGAAATTATGTGTTGTAGTTGGAAAGAGTACTTTAGTCGTGGAAGGATACTGTAGTTTGAAAAGGTACGGTAGAAGTGGAAAGATATTGTAGTTGGAAAGGGTACGGTAGTCGTGGAAGGATACTGTAGCTTGAAAAGGTACGGTAGATGTGGAAAGATATTGTAGTTGGAAAGGGTACGGTAGTCGTGGAAGGATACTGTAGTTTGAAAAGGTACGGTAGATGTGGAAGGACACTGTAGTTTGAAAAGGTTCGGTATCACACTATCTGAGAAAATTCAACAACTGAATTTTTTTGGTATCGACGAAAAATGGATTTTTCTGTTTTATTTATGATAATTACAGGCTCCATGAGTGTAGTTCACTGGTACTTGAAAATTCCTTCCAATTGCAAATTCGCTTCAGGAGGTGACCACACAACGATTTGGCGACTTTTCCCAAAAAGTTTATTTCGTATCCAATCGATTCTGGAGTGGGTGCAATGGACTCCTTGGCGAATTCTAAAAAAACTATTGCTTATTAGAGTTTTTCGATCAACGGTCAACGAACGCTGGAATTGGGAATTTTCGAAAAAATGTTTACATTAAATTACTTCTCACTATTTTCCATGGCAAACGTAAACTTTTTATTTGCTCAATCGCTTCTACATAGTGAGAATTATGAAAAATAGTGAGAATTTATTTAATGTAAACATTTTTTCGAAAATTCCCAATTCCAGCGTTCGTTGACAGTTGATCGAAAAACTGTCCTAAGCAATAGTTTCTTAGAATTAGACAAGGATTCGAATGCGCTCAGTCCCGAATCGATTAGATTAGAAATAAACTTTTTAGAGAACGTCGCCAATCCTCACCACAATTGAATACAGCAAACAAAATTGATTCGTTTACAATTTTCCCAGATTTAAAAAATTACCACTTTTAAACTAAAGGTGTAATATAATATGCAGAAGCTATTGAGCAAATAAAAAATTTACCTGGGCCATGGGAAAATGAGAATTAATTTAATGTGATTTTTTTTCTGAAAATTCCCGAATTCCATACTTCGTTGATCTTTGACCAAAACACTTTCCTCAGCAATAGTTTCTTAGAATTCGCCAAGGAGTCCATTGCACCCACTCCAGAATCGATTGGATTCGAAATAAACTTTTTAGGAAAAGTCGCCAAATCGTTGTGTGGTCACCTCCTGAAGCGAATTTGCAATTGGAAGGAATTTCCAAGTAGCAGTGAACTACACTCATGGAGCCTGTAATTATCATGCATAAAACAGAAAAATCCATTTTTCGACGATACCACACATATGTCGACTTTCTCAGATAGCGTGTTCGGTATATGTGGAAAGATATTGTACTTGGAAAGGGTGCGGTAGTCGTGGGATCTCGACTGCGTTGTTATACATTTGTGGTGTGCTCATTTCTGTTTTTTCTTCCAGATCAGTACACTTACCGTATACCCTTGATGTACTTTTATATCGATAATATTCCGCTATAAACTTGTTGTTTGTGATTGCTGAATCATGTGATTATTTCGAATGAATAATATTTATCATCACAACTAATCAATAATGAATAATATTAAAAACTAATCGATAATCGATCAACTCGTTTCATGATGCATACAATCCTGTGGCAGTATTGCACGGGGAAAATGCAATATAGTATTGCACGGGGAAAATGCAATATCTTTGGATACAGGGAAAAATTCAATGTACATTATTTTATAAATTAATGCTTTGTTCAAAAACCACAAAAAAACATTGGATATGGGCTTGATAAGGGATATTGTATAGTAATAGTATTACACATTCATACATTCCATCAGACTATAAGTAGAAACATATTTGTTCACATTCTATTCCTCATCCTCGTCGTCTCCTATGATAGCCTTCCGCTTTTCCTTGAACTCTTCGTCCACTGGAAATAATTACATTATTTAAGTGTTTTTTTAATAAAATAATAATATTATTATTATTATATAAATCAATAATTGTTTTGTCCTCCATTAACGATTCTATCACGAATAAGTATTACTGTAGACCGAGATACGGTATATCTACCGTAACCTCCATATTCCAGTATGGGAGACATATACCGTACCTTGCGCGTAGATCTCAGGGTTCTTGGCTGCAAGGGCCTGCTTGAACTGTCGAATCTTCTTAAAGATGTAGTCCAGGTCATTCTGAAAAGAACATCGTTTATTTTATTTAAAAATCGATTTTTTATTCAGTCAATTATAAATAGAATTACTACTAAATTTCAATTGAGATATGTTACTCAAAGTCAGTATCTACAGTATACTTGTGTCATGGCTGCACCATAAGCACTCATTGTAGTAATATTAGTGCTCGTCAGCGCTTCTTTCCTACAGTACCCCAAACACCAGGCGCAGTTTAGGGTTACTAATTCTATAATGTCCCAGAGAATTCCAGAAGTTTCTTGGCCCTTTAATCGGAGAAACAAACCAAGGTTCCGGAGTATTCTAGTCTTTCCTAATGATTTAGTATAATACCTCTAATCTAATAAGGACATACTACTACTAATAATAATAATAATTATTATTCCCATATTTTTACTATTTATTAATATTATTTACCTATACCTTCATTGCTATTATCAACTCCTTGTGTTGTTTCATATCTCGCTCCGCCCGTTGCAGCCTCTTCTCCGCCAACTGATTACAGTTGTACAGCATCTCATTCGTCTTTTCGAATCGACGCAAACTATAAAGATTACTGTAGTTAGCAGGTTACTGTAGGCAGCGATATTGATTAGTGGCTGTTTTGATTATTAACGTTACTTACTGTTACTAGTTTATCGATCTAAACAATCGCATGAATCTAATCAATACATTATAATATCGCGATACAGCGAAAATCTGGTATTTCAAAGTGTACTAGTCATTTTCACTTTAAGTCTACTTCGTCTACTAAAAAAAAAGTTAGACGCAAGTCCGCTTCAAGTAATGTATATACTGTAATACATTTCTTCAAATCTTCTTTCACTTGAATAGACTTAAACTTGCTTTATAATATTAGAGAAAGGACCTGGATAAGAGTACGGAAATCAAACTGGCCGGTTTGTCGACAAGCAAAAGAAAAATAATGTACCTGTCTTTCTGAATGTCGATGATGGTATCGATCGCGCGATCATCAACCTTGAAAGTTAGTCAATAATAGATTGCATCATTGACGCCGAAACAACTTATGACGTCACTAGAGGGCGTGGCCTAATTTCATCAAGTTTTGCAAGTAGACTAGGGAAGGGTCACTCGTGGTCAATCAATTCAATTTCTATGTTATTCTTTTAATCACTATTTGTGTAGTACTGTGAACACTGACCGTTTCTAAATTAGTATTCACTTGTTCTATTAGCTCAAGTAGTTCGCATTCAATGCCTCTCCGAAAATACCGCTAATTTGTATTTTGCAAGACAAAATTGGTTTGCCATTTTCTATAGTTCATTCTTCATATCGACATCGTTTCATCACTATTGTAATTTTTTTCAGTGTAGAATTCATTGCGACTATTGATTGCGATTCTACTACTTGTGTCCGGCGTAACAAAATAAGAGTAAGTGATACTATCGGTCATGATAGCTGTGTAATCGACAATGATCAGTATTCGATGACATACTTGTGATAGAAGAGTGTCGATGAGTCGTTGTTCTCCCTGGAACTCGCTCTCGGTCGACTGCTCCCGGCTGAAACTACCCGAAGGACCCGTGGGAGTGTCCGACATTCGCTGAATTTACGCAATTTAATGTATAATTAGCATGTAGTCATTGAAGCGCAACAGGGACTATTGTATTCTCTGGAACAAGTGGTGATAAACCGACGATAAAAAGATTATTTCAAAATCGATTTTGATTAATCGGGGATTTGATTAGTGTAATGCAATTTCACATGATAATTATCGATAAGTGACATGCTGATTGAGCAAATGGGAATCCTCAAATACGTTCTGATAGTGGCTATCAATAACGATTAAGCGTTTCGTGTATACATGGAAAAAGGAAATAAAGATCCTCTAAATTTGAAGCAGAATCGGGAGCTGTGGTGTTGATAGTCGACGTTTCCTAGTTGTGTGCATGTGAGTGAGAGCCGGACCTACAGCGCGGTCCTTGTTGTAAACGAGAGAGTGAGGCACATCGCGTCTGTTGGCCAGGAAGAAAGTGGGTGTGAGGGAGTTTAGTTTTTTTTAAATGTCATCTCTGGTTCTTAATACTTGGTCGTGCTTCATCCATGCCAACGGTGTCATAGCGTTTCCCTGTTGTATGACTATTGATCGATTTCCCAAACCGTTTATCGGTTTCCTTGTTCCCCACTGTGTGTGTGAGTGTTTGTGTCAGCATTGTGCAATCTTATCGCGTCGATATCGATTGTTTTTTAAATATATCCCAGTTGATTTTGCTGTTCTTATAGGAGGTAACGCATGGCGTCGACTAACTCGCGGGGTCGCCACAACTGGACCTGGACAAGTTCAAATCGCAAAGAAAGGTTATATTTCTCGCTTTGCATATTTCAGTACCGGTTGCTATGTGACTTAAATAAGCGTTATGGTTATTAGTCTTATTTATTATTCTATATTTCCACCACAACAAATGAGAGAGAATGGATAATTAGCCTTGTTCGATGGAGGATCGTAGCGTTATCATCGAATCTTTTCATGACAGCAGGGAAACGGTCATGGGGACGGACCTTTTCATGATAACGTCGGCGTTGAATCACCTGTTATCGTTCGTATTTCCCGTTGTCAGAGAGTAGAACGAACGGACTATTGATTGGTTTGCGAAAGATTGTGCAATTCACATGATTGTGAAACAAATAGCGCTATAGGTGATTGAAAGGCATTGATACGGAAGAATTTATTATCGATTGCGAAATCTATTGAATAATAAGAACTCTTATTAAAATTTAATAGAGTGGTGTACAAATCTTAGTTCTGATTGGAAATTGGTATCTTGTGAGTAATTTGTATTCTTTTATTGGGATGTTGAGTTATGTAATTCAAAATAGGATTTACACTTCAAATAGGGAATATTTTTAGATGACTTTCTTTTGAACGACGTTATCTTGATCGTTATCATTGCTGTTGTTTTCTGTCTCTCAAACTGTCACTGATATTATGAGTGACAGTCCTTTTTTGTCACTGAGTGATAGTCTCTTTTCTCAATCTTACATGCCCTCTATCCATTCAAGATATCTGTCAATCGCATAGAAAAATATACACTACTTCAGAACTCCGAAGTAGTCCAAAGGGGGCACAAAAAATAAAAGGAAGAGAGCATTTTATACTAGACTTTTTCAGTATACTTTAGGACTGGTCATAGGTCGAAAAGTATGTTACAAAGTACCAAGCCTGACTGCATTTTGAGCCAAAATTTCCCAAAAATCAAAAAAAAACCTGACCCCATTATGAGCCAAAATTTCACAAAAATCGAAAACCTGACCGCATTATGAGCCGAAATTTCCCAAAAATCGAAAAACCTGACCGCATTTTGAAAACCGATAACCTAGCTATTCGACCTAATTTGTTCTGAAGTAGCAGCGAAAAAATATTGCTACAATTACATATAAAAACTTGCATTAATCACAGATAATAATACTTACAGTAATCTGACTTATAATACTTACAGTAACCGAGCCTCGTCTACGTCGGTGGTGACTCCGCGCGGGAGTCAGCAGCCGCCAAATGCAGCCACCACCGGCAGTCACAAATCACAGAATAGTAGAAATCGAGGCAACAACAACAACAGTACTAATCACTATAGGATACAGAAGAATAAGTAAGTAAATAGTAATAATAATTAATAATATTTATTCGTTCAGCATATTATTCAAACATCTTCTCAAATTCAAAAATCTCCTAATTTGATTCGAAGATTTCCAAATTAGATTCAAAAATCTCCAAATTAGATTCGAAAACTTCGTAATTAGATTCATAATTCTGGTTGATTTTCAGTGCTCCCGTCCGACCATCCACGATGGAGACAGACGAAGCGAATGATGATGACTGGGGAGAGATGGACCCAGTCGCTGCTGCCCAACGATTTGGAGGATCATCATCGTTGGTTTTTTTATAAAAATATATATATTTAAAGGGCCATTTAAAGATTTTAATAAATAAGAGAAATACTAGTCTACTTATCCTAGTAAACAGTTCAACTGCTACAGTTGTATGACTATGGGATATATTCCATCCCCGTTGTGCTCGATTAAAGAAAAATATTATTATTATTATTATTATTATTATTATTATTAGTATTAGTATGTAGATAGAATAAGTATCACAGCTGACAGTTTGTTATGTAAAAATGTTTACTTTTTTTAAAATAGAGTGATAATTAAAACAAAATAATCATTTGCAGATCCTGGAATGATCGCGTTCCTCAATCTTTCGATCCTGCAAACAGCCGGTTAGTTTTCCGTTTCATTCTTTTTATTACTTTCGGTGTTTATCAAAAAATTTCTGATAGAAGAATTGTGGATGACGGTGTATCCATGAACATTCGCAAACCTTTTGCCGGTAAATGTAACGTCATAGATCGAAAAGTATGTTACAAAGCACCAAGCCTGACCGCATTTTAAGCCGAAATTTCCCATAAAATCGTAAAACCTGACCGCATTTTGAGCCAAATTTTCACAAAAATCGAAAAACCTGACCGCATTTTGAAAACCGATAGCTATTCGACCTATGTGTAACGTCACAATCGCGTTACACTAGTGACGGAACATTTTTCGTTAAACAATTTACCACCGTTCATGGATACGGCCGGTTGTAGCTAGGTGTTCCACAAACGCATTTAAACTTATCGCTTTGTCTGTTTGCAAGCATAAATTAAATTTAGAAAAACTACATGAAAAATTTTAATTATGTTTGCATCATCTCTTTTAAATGATATTATTGTTTTTAAAATTAATAATCAGTTTCGAAAAATTTCAGAGGCGAAATCTGTGAGGAACATTGTCTTCGAAGCGACAGCTATCCTATCCTTGAATCCGTGAGTTCACTTGTTTATTTATTTATTTATTTATTTATTTCCAACAAATATAATGAGCGGTGAGAAGTATAAGGGCAGAAAAGGGATAGATGGATTGTCGCGGTCAGGCTTCGAAGTTTGTAACGTACTGTTAGACCGTTGTTCATCACTCTGCGGTATATCTAATTTTCACGCAAACTTAGCTAAAATAAACAGCTCTATAATATTACGACGCTTATAGGCGTGACTTACGTCAGGCAAACGATTTGTCAACCTTCATGGCGAAGGTCGAATAGATGCGCTACAGATTTTCAAAAACGTTTTCATCTGCTTCATTGATACTAGGCAAACCTAACAATAAGATATTCTCTGCTGCAGATGCACCGCGTGGTTTCCTGTTTCATCATACCGTGAAACTTTCATTTTCGCTGAAGCATGGATTTATCTATATCAGACACCAAAGGGTTGAAAAAGTTGCTCTTCTCGATATCAAACTTATCACTGTCACTTACGTCACTTCCTGATGCCTCATGTGTCATTGTCAAACGGTTTGCCCCAACCATCCTGGATATAAAGCATAAATTTTCGCCCCACCCACAATCTGTTGTTTTTGCGAATTATAAACTGACCCGAAATTAGAACAAAACTGACCCGATCTGCATCTCAAGTACTCGAAACTGACCCGACATGGCGTGATTCTTACTAATCTCGACCTCCCGCGTATTCCTAGACGGGTTTCGAGTCTCAAAACGGACCGCATCGACAAACAGTGCCCACTCACAATGTGGGTGCTCGAAAATGTATGATATACAGCGCTGTGAGAGAAATTCACTGGTGGAGATAAACCGGGTTGCTTCGTTTTTCATCATCGTGTGAAATGCTCGATGGTACGGGATCTCGCGCTAGCACAGCAATATCTGCCACAAGGTGTCAATATGGATGAACACTAAACCACTTGATGCATGCAGGTTGGATCTGACTGACCATACGTGGGCACCACTGCCGCTAGCGGCAATACACCCCCCGATTTTTGGCACCCGACCCCCCCCCCCCCGATTTTCCAAAAAATCGCTCAAAATGACGTATAAATGCTCCATTTTTTGCTTCCGACAACCCGATTTTCATTTCCAGCTTCAATGGCCGCCCATGTATGTGACTGACCGCTTCCTACGTGGACGGTATTGCCGCTAGCGGCAAGAACCCAAACGGTTTTGCCACCCGACCCACCCGTTTCATGAAAAATTCGCTAATAATAAGTGATGAAAATGATTTCATAATATGATGGTTATTCGCTAAATGTGACCAATGGCTCCTATTTTCGATAAATGAGTCGGATAGACCGTTGAGTTGACAGTAGTCGATATTCATAAACGTTTTCGATTTGTACCCTTATGCACTGTTACATTTGCCTTACGTGTCTACGCCGTAACCCCCTCCGTCGCGTCGGAGAGGCGGCGGAGGGTGTTACGGCGTAGACACGTAAGGCAAATGTAACAATGCATTACGGAATCATACATTTTCTAGCCCCCACGTTTGGGGCACGGATCACTTTATAAATTAGTTGCCTGGTAAAAAACGGGTCACTTTTGCAGATTGCGGCGATAAAGAGAGACAAAAGCAAAAAAAAATCAATTTTAGAGGAATAATGTATGCTGGAAATAATGTCTGTTTAAGCTTATAGTTCGGAAAATATGAGTTGAAAAAAAAATGTATTTTCGGACTTCTCATCTCATTTCATCATTATGATCGCGCGCGCGCGCTCTCTTCAGAAGGGACGAGAGAGCATGCAAAGAGGAGAGAGCGCGGACATTTAGAGTAAGGGGCGTGGCTTAGAGTGCAGGGGGGGGGGGGGGCGCCGTCGGATAATCGGAAGAAGCGCTAATTATCGATTGATTTTCTTACTTATCGATTTATTACAGATGATCTCGGACGTGATGTCCTCGTGTAATCTGAGCAGAGACAGTGGACACAGCAAGGAGGATGAAATGTGAGTGCGGTAGATCAATCGATATTGTGAACATACGGGGATAGCCCATCTTGACGCTTGTAATATGTAAAACTTCGAAACTTATGATGAATTCTTTTAAAGTTTTCTGTTCTTGTGTTCATGCAGTCTGTGCTACTCGCAAAACACAAACGTTTCCGCATATTGTTTCCCACTTGTGAAATGAATGCCTGCGGATGTCGTACTCTTTTGTGTTTTCTTTTATTGATCTTTGATCTTCTAAGCGAGGACTCTATCACGGACAGTTCGGACGCAGATGATTCGGGACTTGACGAGGATAGTGTGAGTATTGATTTATCGGTTTCATGAACTTTATCGATTGGGAGGTCATGAAATTTCCTGATTTATGAGAGCTATCGAATTGCTGATCTATCTAGAGCTACAGTAGCGCTCTCTGGTTTATTAAAACTTACCAAGTGTAGCAGCCTTTATTATTGCAGCCACTGAGCCGATTGACTGCACAAATCTACTCGAATGATCTAATCATGGAGAACATCATCAGCCACATCACCAATTTGAATGTGAGTGTGTCCTGCAGCGAAAACTACCGTACCACTCTCTCCTGAAGAGTATTGATTGATTGATCCTGGATTACCGTAATCCGCCGTTGATACCAATCGTTGTAGGACCGTGGTCGAGTTGAGCTGGCGAGCAGCCGCATGTGCCAGTTGAGTAAGAGGGCACCCTATCGATTCACAAAAGATGGAGATCACCTGCACTTGTATTTCTCGGTTGGTGATTATTGATTAGTTGAATAATAATTATTATTATTATTGTTGTTGTTCGATTTTTTTCTGTCATCCACTGTCTCCTGTTTTCAACTACTTGATATAAATCAGAATTACATTTATGTAATGCAAGAGGTAGTTGCCTAATCAGCCCATTGACACTAGTGTCTGATGAACATGAAACAACGTGACATGTAGAACAGACTCCAAAATAAAGGGAGATAGACACATAGCGTCAATAGGCTGCTGATTGCCAACTACCTCTTCCATCGCATAAATGTAATTCCCTGCTTCTAGGAGGGGCTAATCCTAAAAGAATCTATACTATAAATAATGTAAACTTAAGTCAAAAGGAGTTATCAAAGATCTTGGCTTCATTATTCAATGAAGCCTAACCTTTTCTGAACATTGTAGATCAATCTCGCTCAAAGCAAAATCGGCTTGTGATATAATTATGCGAGCTCTTCGTACTACTAACCATAAAACTCTCCTTAAAGCTCATTCAATCTACATCTGACCTAAATAAACAAATATATTCTTGCAGACCCTTGACGATTATGCCACAATCCAATTCGGATCCGTCGTCCGTTGTGTGCCCATCCTCACCATGGAGGCACGACGATTCGATGGAATGAAGAGCGAGATGACCATTGCACTGCGTGAGTTGTTTTGGGAAAAGGACGAATGGGTTTACGGTACCTCACCAATGGGAGCGATTGCGAAGTGATTTTATTTTGTCCCGGTTATATCCATGTGGGAGCAGTGCCATACTATAGGCTAGTTGCATTGGTTTTAATCATGGAGTCCGGTTTGTATTCGAAAGTCACAAAAAATGAGAGAAAAAGAGCCGAGAGAGTGTGTGAAACGAGGAGAGTTTTGTATGATTTTCTTCTTTTCTCTTCGCAACTTTTGATAAAAGCTTTGCAATTGAATAAGCTACACTTTATCCCTAGTCATAAACCTGACTCAATGCATGACCGTTTTAGCCCTAGTCACAAATCTCACTCATCATATGACCCAATCTCCGATTTACAGGCCGCATCCTCGACAATATTGGCCGTCGCTTCGGCAAGAACGTGTTGAGGATAACGCTTGGAGGCACGCCACCGGTGCACGCTGCCCGAGGAGTTCCCGATCATCATGTCAGTCAAACATTTTCGATACCCTCGCCGTCATTTTTATATAGTGGGCCTTTTTTTAAATATGGAGGCTCGATTTAGAAAATTCGTTATTTTTCACTTAAAACTCGTAATTTTTAGCTTATTTTGGCAAGTGACTGAAAATGAGCCATATAATGTGGGTCAATCCTCGCATTGCGAGGGTATGGAGATGTATTATGTGAAAGTAGAGGAAGACTGATGTGACGTTGAAAAGTCACGAAAGGAAAAGAAAAAGAGTAGAGAGAGTGTGCTCTGCTTTCATTTCCTTTGCAACATTTGAACAGAACAATTATTTTATCAATGAATGTTTCTGAGAACAACATCAGAAAGGTTCGATAAACACCAAAAGTAATAAAAAGAATGAAACGGGAAACTAACAGGTGGGGTGCCGGATCGAAAGATTCTTGAACCCCCCATTTGAAACTTGAACCTTTACATGATTTGTTTTGTCTAAATTCCTTTTATTGATGGTCCTAAAACGTTTCTCATTTATCACTGTTAGTAGTCATTAATTGGCCGTATATATGATTAGTTTTGCGGAGATTACGGTATCTTTGATCGTGTGATTACGGTAGTCGATGTTGGTAATGGTTACGGTAACTTCTTCGCTTTTCAGTTGATACTCACGTATGACTTCCTCGAGTTCCTCGTGTCAACCTTCAAGCACTTCCGCACCCTGCACATCACCAACTGCGGATTCGACGATGGAGCGATCGACTTTTGTGCGTTTGATCTTTGATATTTGGACTTTGATCTTTGTATTTTGGCTGTGATCTGGAATGAACTATTAGATGGATGTAAGTGAGGTGCTTGATCAAAGCAACGTTGACAAACTGTTTGCCAAGAAACATGACGTCACATAGCCGGAGGCGTTTGTCGAAAATCCCCTCTCCACCCTAGTGTCGTCACGTTTCGGCAAGCTGTTTGTCAACGTTCATGCATGCACCCTTAGGTTTTACAGTGTAGTTATTGCTGACTGAGACGTGTATTAGATTGATCCACTGATCGATTTATTGATTGATTGATTTATTTATTTATATTTATTGATTGATTTCCAGTGGACACTCCGGCTTGGAGCGAAGCGATGGCTCGCGTCACCGACTACAATCTACGGTGTACATGGGCAGACGTGCCCGCAAAACTGGTGCACATCATGGTGAGTGCTATGGTAATTAAAGGCACATCTCGAGCTAATTTGAACCTCTCCGCTCTGGCAACGCTCTCTGGTTTTCTTTATCTGTGAGAGAGTATTGTCAATGCGGAGTGTCAAACTAGCTTGGGATATGCCGTTAAGGGATCGCGTTAATTCGAACTCTCCGCACTGGCAATGCTCTCTCGCGGACAAAGTAAGCGAGAGAGCGTTGCGGAGAGTTTCAAATTAGTCTTCACTGCGCCCCACTCACGCGGTGATTGTGTGTCTCATTTGAGATATGTAGCTAGTGCCTTGATATTATTTATCGGTTCTTCTCCATTATTTGACATAAATAAGAAATACGTTTATGTGATGCAAGAGGCAGTTGCAAATCAGCAATGAGCGGCCCATTGACACTATCGTTCAATGGGCTGCTGATTGGCAATTGCCCCGTGCATCACATAGATGTAATTCCCTGCATCTAGGAAGGGCTAATCCTGAAAGAATCTATACTATAGACAATGTAAAATCGTCTATCATTGCAGGACGCCATGCCGACGACGCTCAATCGATTCGCCATGACGAGATTCACATGCGGCGTGAGTTGATCTTTGTAGTTTGATCTTCGATCTCTGTTCTCTTATCTTCAGAGACTAGGCCATGCACTACTGACGAAGCTGCGCGAGCGCAACATACACCTGCAAGACCTGGAGATTGAGGTGGACGAGGGAACGGCAGTGTAAGCGTAGTTTGTATTTTGAACTTTGATTTGTAGCTTGTATTTTGAACTTTGATCTGCACTTCTGCTTTGTCTTGTTGTGTTGCCTGGGCACGACCTGCCACCAATAGTTTCATTGTTATTAGACGTCGTAGTCGCAGCACATTATTTTGGAATAGAATGATTGGGTTTTTTTGGGTTCCCACTATATAAAGCCCATTTTAGGCCACTTTATGCGAAGGAAACTTTAAAAAATGACGATTTTTAAGCGAGAATAACGAATTTTATGAATCAACCCACCCTATTAGAAAATTAACCAACTATATAAAATAAACTACGAGGGTACCGAAAATGTATGAATTGAACGAGCGAATTATAGAGGATATTTTTTTGCTACGAATTGAAGATCATACTTAGTAACCCTGATCTTAGTATTATGTATTTTTAACTTTTGCTTGGGAGAATCCTGCACCAGTTTTGCTTATGAGAAGTTCACTTCTAGCATTGAACTAATCCAGAGCATGCCCTACTCGACGAAGTTCCATCTGTGGCAACGTTAGACATTCTCTACCAATCGATAAATGTAACTCTTCGATAAATCGATAATTGAGACCATTCTAAACCCCCATATACGAATACTCCAACTCCAATACTCCAAATCTATACTATACTATAAAAAATCTATACTATACTATACTCCTATATAAATCTATACTATACTATACTATACTCCAAATCTACAAATCGAACGAGTAATGCATGATCTCTCTGAGCGTCTGATGCTCTCGCCTCCCCTCCATCTTTTCTATTATCCCTTGAAGCTCAATACATACTTACCTCACCGATTAGATGGCGTCACAGAAAGGATGGATTCTGGAAACGGCGACGACGTTGTCGGTGAGGCCGAGAAGAAGAAAGCTGAATTGAGATGGATTTTCCTCGTATAAGCAAGTATGGTATACTAGTTTTACAGGCTATATTTGGTTTTCCTTGTTTTCCCCCGTTTCTTGAAGCTCCTTACGGACACTGACTACTTCACCCGATCAGATGACGTCATTAGGAACGGTTCTGGAAACGGCGACGTCGTTGTTATTGAGGACGAGAAGAAGAATCTGATGAGATGAAGAACGATAGAGATCGACTCCATGGGAAGGAAAGTGTGGTATTCCAGCGAATGCTTTGAGGATTTTGCGAAAACTAATCGATAATTATGCAAACCTCTTAAGCCTCTGGAGTTTGTAATTTGTAGTTTGTCTGTATACTTTTTTTTTCAAATTTAATTTTTTTAAATGATTTTCAGCGACGCGTACACGCTGTTCGCGTTCATGAAGGAAGCATCGTCGCGTACGCAGTCACTGCGGATCACGTTTGCTGAGGCAGGCGACGGTAGCCATCCGAGCAAGCAGTGCTTCATCGTGCTCGATAGGATACACGAAATCGATAATGTGGGTTATTGATTGATTCATTGATTTTCATACCCTCATAATGTGAGGATCCCATTATATTCAGCACATTTTCATAGCCAACCCACTATATAAGTCTCATTTTTTATACGAAAGATCACAATTTATGCGAAAAAATAATGGTAGGTTACGGTAACATCGAAGGCTTTATTTATTGATTTTTAAGATCACTGAACTCAAGATCAAGATTCAGCCCAGGGATCGTGCGCAGTTTGACACGCTGATAGCGCTAGTGGCGAGTAAGTTGAATATCGATTGTTGTAGACCCAATGCTACAGTACTCTGGGATTACCGTATAAGCATATATATTTCCATTCAAGACCTCGGCCGACATCGTTGTCTGCGCTCGCTGCATCTCAATGGCTACAGGGACGGCAATTGGATCAAGGAATCGTTAGTTTATCGATTGGCCGATGCGTTCGCGGAGGGATTGCCTGCGTGCGAAGGGGTACGGTAGCTTCTTATTGATTGATTTTAGGCAATAATTTGCACTTGTGTCAACATTTCTTCGTGTGGCCGTGTAAGGAAGAACGCTCTCACCACTATATCAGCCTAGATAATCGAGAGAGATAGAGTTGGTTATTGCAACCGCGAGTTGTTGATAATTGATTTATCGATTGGTTGATTATTAATTTATTTCAGCGATTGGAAGATCTCTCGATTGCGTGCCTTCCTCGTATAACGAAGTCGAATGCGAATGGATTCATCCCGATCAAAGAGGTTTTGTTATATGTTTCAGCACTTTTATCAAGTTTGACCAAGCAGGTTAAGGAAAGGGGCTATTGAATCTGTAGTGTCATGTAGATGATGTTTTTTTATTGAATCTGTAGTGTCATATAGATAATGTTTGCTATTGTAGGGTAAAAGGCAAAAAGTGAACCATTGTAAACCATGGTAGGGTATACTTTCTATAAGCATGGCAAAGAGGAGCCATTCGAAAGATACTGTATTCGCTAATCGTTTTATCATAAAGCATTACGACGAATAATCATGGGTAGCATGGTATTACAAATATTTCTGCTATCAAAATCCATAAATTCGCTACTTTACAGAAAGCTTACTCGACTCTGTGGTGGAGTATGGCTGAGGCGATTCCACGAGGACTCAAGAACATTGCTTTCAAACATTTGAGACTGGACGATAAGATCGTGCTCAGGGTGTACGATGTATGGTTTATCGATTATTGATTGATTTAGGAACATTTTATTGATTGACATCTATATTTTAATCGATAATTCATTGCAGAAGTGCTATGCGTCCGTGGAAGAGGTCACGCTAGTGGATGTGGGTTTTCATGCTATCAATCGATCAATAGATATTAAGATTACTGTATCGTTTGCGTGATTATCGATTGATTTGTTCAGATTCGTCGTGTGGGCGTCGGGTGTGTCATGCCACTCCTCAAGGGGCGCTTCCCGAAGATTCGAAGGATAGAAGCGGAGGTAGATCAGAGAGATAATAGTTCACACAGTACCCTCACAATCAATCGATAGTTACGGTATTATCCAAATAGATCACATCTGGGGTTTCCTTACCGACTTTCCCATCCCCATGCGTTTAATTGAAGCACTTGAAATAATAATAATAATAATAATAATAATAATAATGATTATTATTATTAATATTATAATTATTAATATTATTATTATTATTATTATTATTATTATTATTATTATTATTATTATTATTATTATTATTCAGATCGCAATCGATCCCATCGTCCTGTACAATCTGGGCGAGGGCGCCAAGCCACCGATGCTAGAGTACGGAAAGTTTGCCCTCAAACATCGAATCGATAATCTGGACCATCATGTGGTGAGTACGGTAGCTCTTGGTTACGGTAATTATTGGTTACTGTAGTCACGCAATATTGATTATTACCGTATGTTCAGGGCATGCTCCGTGCACTGTTCTCGTCGGTCTTCCTGGACGTTGAGAGTCCGCGTGGCCCTATGAAGCAGATCATTGAGGTACGGTATGCATTTGTATGCTCCCTGAATCGGATCGAGAACTGGCTTTACATCTTTTGTCTACTGTAGATGAATCGATAACTGACTTTACATTTTGGTGTACTGTATGTGGATCGATAACTGAGTTTACATTTTGGCGTACTGTATATGGATCGATAACTGACTTTACATTTTGGTGTACTGTATGTGGATCGATAACTGAGTTTACATTTTGGCGTACTGTATATGGATCGATAACTGACTTTACATTTTGGCATACTGTAGGTGGATCGATAACTGACACGGTATTCCTTTACAGGTCCATCGCCGTATACCTAATGCTCGATCGCCTCCCAAGCCTGCGTGTACGCTGACTCAAGAGCAGATTCGGCATCAAAAGCTACTAGCAGCCAGTGCTGTTGAGGGCGGTCACATGATCGGCGGTCGATTTCGTCCCGCCAAGAAGCATCTACCGTACGGCGAATGGGAGTGATATCGATTGATCGAGATTTTATTGATTGATTTGGTTGTCTGCTTCGTACTCGTGTTGTTGTATGCTCGATTAATATGGCTTGATTGACTGTGTATATTGTTTCTCTGCGTCGACAAATAGGTGACCTTTTAGCTTTATTTCGGAGCTGAAACGCGACGTTGTGAGCATAGGAGGAGCATTTTGTCGAAGCTGCTAATTTATTGTTGGAGACATCACGATTGCTAGACAAGCGGCTTGTCAGTCCTCGATTGTCAAGCCATTTGTCAGTCTTCACAGTGACCGCGCATGAATAATGCTGTAGACTAGCAGATGAAGAATAATTGAATAATATACTAAGAAAAAAATATCGATTACTATTTATGTGCCATTCTATATCTTCTTCATATGTGCTTTCTATGAAGGCCGTCACAATCAATTTCAATTTCAAATTAGCTCGTGGTGTGATGCTTTTTAAGAAAGTTTTGAATGACAAGGGAAGAAGAAATCCTCCGAACGCATAGCACTTCTGCATTATCGATTTAAATACAGATACCAATCAATGAAATATCTAAATCAAATGATTAATGAAAAAAGTGGAAGGTCACTTATTTGTTTGATATCGAAATAGAGAACTCACACTGTATTAATTTCATAATTCATTTCCCCATCGTAATCTTTTTTTTTAAATCGAATTATCCTGATTTCCTTGTCTTCGCCCTTTCGTTCGCGTTACGGTATCGGTCAAGCATCTGCCCCATGGGTCGGTCCACCGAACTTACCGTACCTGGTCATTGTAGATCGCTAGCTGGGTATATGTTACCAGTTCTCACATTTTACTCGTTTTTGTTTGTTTTGTCACCTACGAATAGGCACTCACCCCCACACACACAGAAGCTAATGATTTTTGGTATCAATTTGAAATAATGATGTATATTGTAGCTTTCGATTTCGTTCAGACCACAAAAACAACAAAAACTTAGATGCATATGCATCAATATTTCAAATAATTCTTGATTTTCCAATGATTGTACCGTTCATATGTGTCTAATAACTAAATAAAGTTAATTTTTAAATCTATTGATTTACGAGTTTGAAGAGAATCATTCAGCAACATTATTGTAAGTACATACGGCCGTATACGGCACCTAGAGTTCGGACAACTCATTTTGTAATTCGAGCGCGATTAACTCCTAACGTGGCAGAATTAGTTTCGAAAATCACCTAACTAGCTTCAAAAATCTGATTAGATTAGTAGTTTCTAATTGGATTTTAAAAAAATCCTAAACAGATTTGTAGTTCTAATTAGATTCAAATATTTCCCCATTTAGATGCGTAGTTTCTAATTACATTCAATCAAGCCAATTAACTTATCAAAGTTTTATTTCAATATTTTATAAAGAAAATCAATGTTTTAAAGTATACGGTATAAAGTTTAAATTTAGCGCAATTTTGGAGTTCCGTACGGGACCAATCGGTATTGATGGCTTCTGGCGATAATTGCGAAATTTCTCGGATGTTGTTTTTCCTTCTTTTTTTCTTTTTTTCATCGTTTTATGTTTAATTTTCTGTCTTGTTGAGGTGGAAGTATGGACGACGGAGCCATTCAGGAGCCGCAAGAACCAAGTAGCGTGTTTATTTGTTCATTAATCCTTTTAAATATTTATTTTATTATTTCCAGATTCCATCTTGCCTCGTTATGACACTACTGCTATCTCTTACTTCTTCGATAGACACATCAAGTTCTGCATCGCCGAACAAGCTAAAATATTTGGCACTGTTCTTCTCAAGGAGGAGAAGAATGTGAGAAATCTTTCTAACTTTTTAAGCTGTTCAAACTTCGGTGTTTAAAACTTCAGCGCGATTCAAGTAAAATTTTTTGCAATTAATGGCACGATCTCGAATCATGCATGAATTTTCCATGATCTTGTATGGAATCTCAGAGCACATGCCTGAACACGGAAGATCTATTCATGAATGATCATGCATGGAATCGAACACCTGACAATGGGAATGCTTTGTGCAATGTTATTTCAAATGTTATTTTTGTTTATTTCAGGCCTCGATCAGCTATCCCTCCGAGTTTTCTCTATTACTGAATTTCAACAATTCACAGGTGGGATGGGACTGTATTTTTTTAAACTATTTTTTATTATTCAGGTCAACCCGATTCTGCTCAGCTTGATCCTCGGCGACAAGGGGCAGATCAACATTGATGGCTTCAGTGAGTGAAAGAACTATCATTTGAAGTATAACAAGGACTCGAGACCAACATTATCATCATTGGGGGTTACAATGACGATACAAATGAAATGAGAGGCGATCATTCTGGCATGATCTCCCTATTGTGAGCAGTCTATACGGAGGGGGGGGGCAACTTTACCTAATCGTGCGAGAGAATTTGAGAAACTTTAGAATACTCAGTTATCTTCATTTTGGTGTATATTTGGTGTGACTTGTGGATGCTGTGTGAGATCAGTTAGTATGAAGAGAGAAACTTTATTACTCAGACGTTTCGAGGATTATTTCCTCATCATCAGTGAGATTGGATTACCTACAATGGATGGAATGAGAATATGTGAAAAATCAACGACTAGAGAACAAGAGCAGAACCGAATAGGATATATTCTCATTCCATCCATTGTAGGTAATCCAATCTCACTGATGATGAGGAAATAATCCTCGAAACGTCTGAGTAATATAGTTTCTCTCTTCATACTAACTGGTCTCACACAGCATCCACAAGTCACACCAAATTTGAGAAACGTTCATCATTTTCATACCCTCACCGCGTGAGGATTGACCAACTATATATGGCTCATTTTCGGGATATACACCACTATATTTCGAAAATCGACGCACTATATAAAACAATCCTTTGAGGGCGCCGAAAATGTATGGATACGTTGTTTTTTTTTATAATTCCGATGCTTTGCAGTTGACGATCTGCGGACACTCGCGGCCAATGGCGGGCCAGGAGATGTGATTCGTCTACTAGATCTGCTACTGATCAATCGTCGATTCCCCGAAGTGTCGAGAGAGATGACTGCTCACTCTTTCCGCTACGACCTCTGGGCACCCGATTCAAGGATGTCTGGTGAGCATCGCTCCCATACATTGCCATACCCTCGCAGTGCGAGGATTGACCCACTATATAAGGCCACTTGATAAAAGAATGAAGCTAAAAATGACGATTTTTATGCGAAAATAACGAATTTTGTGAATCAACCCACTCTATTTCAAGAATTGACCCACATATAAAAGTATAAAAATAGACGGCGAGGGTACCGAAAATGTATGATCGCTCCTAACCTTGCGCACTGGCGTTTTAAACACCCTCCTGAGGCGGTGTCCATGATCGTTGGCGAATCGTTTGCCGGCAAAAGCGTAAGGGGGATCTCTGGCAAACGTCTCCGCCTACAGCTGTGACGTCACGTTTGTCGACAAACGGTTTGCCAACGTTCATGGATAGCTATACTGATTATCAATCCCGCTTGGCCATACCAGAGGGTGGCCTGACAATGAGGTCGTAGGCATGAACATTAGCAAAGTCTTCAAACGTGATGTCACAAGCGTAGGGGGTAATCGGAATTCGCCTACGCTTGTGACGTCACGTTTGCCGGGAAACGGTTTGCCAATGTTCATATTCAAACGGCATCTGATTATTAAACCCCTCTGGTCATACCAGAGCGTGGCCTTCATCTATTGTCATCATTTGAAATTAATTAATTTAATTTAATTTAATCAATTCCAGGTATAGACATACTGAAGACGGTGAACAGCGCGCTTGCGAATGTGGACGCTGCTGCTGACCCTGTGAAGATCTGCTCGCTCGATCTCGCCCTCCATCTGGCAATGATCGCCTCGTCGGATCAGACCGTCATCGAGACCGGCCTATTCTATCTGGCCAAGCGACACGGATACGCCTGGTTGGTCGTCTAGCACTTTTTTGTTTATGTTTTGTTTCTATGATTTGGAAACGATGGTGAGCATTCAGGGACGCGCTCATCATAGCTCGTTCGCTATTGGATCCGGAGGGTGACACGTGCGAGGCGCTGCACCGCAATTGGCTCGATTCTCTCAAGCAGGAACGCACGATCTGGCTCCACTATACACGGTAGATCTCATCATTATGTTACATATTTGCATAATTCCTTTTATTATTGTTGTTGTTGTTATTTATTATTATTATTATTATTATTATGATTATTATTATTAATATTATTATTATTATTATTACGATTATTATTATTATTATTATTATTATTATTATTATTATTATTATTATTATTATGTACCATCTTGACAGCCGCCTGCTGTCTGGCGACGTGCACACCATGGCCGAACTCCTCATCAACACTCCCTCGGAGAGGAAGAATCCGCTCGAGTTGGTAAGGATTACGGTATCCCGGGGCCCAAATATCGATCGATTGATTTGCAGATCCTGGCCTACCGTTGCTACGCTATCATTCTCGCACAAAAGATGCCGTCGAACAATACGATGGACTCGAAGCTGAAGGTACGGTAGATATTTAGATGAAACGAATTATCGATTGATTGCGTCACTATCGGAAATATCGATTGGCTCGTCCTTTGCAGATTCAGATACTGCAAGCGTCGATGCGCGCCATCTACATGTCGTTGTGCGCGTTCGCGGCAGTGGACGCAGCCCGAGCAATGGCGGCTGATGTGGCTGAGCGTGCCTCTCCCATGGACATTCCCTGCGAGATCTTCAAGGTAGATCAATCGATTATTGATTTTTTTGATTGGTATCGATATTCAGGAATGTCTCGTGTGTCATCTGGAATTGCTCGAGGTGCTTCTCGCTGAGCAGAATCTGCTTCATGGTTCACCATCTATGCTGCACAATCGACTTAAGCAGGACAAGACCAGAGGTACTGTATTAGGCGCTGATACTGTAGAACGGACTCCTGTGGTACTGTATTGGTACTAGTATTTTTGACATACTGTAGATGGTTCTTGAACGATCTCACGTCATATTTCCTTGTGCAAATCTTCTTCATTTATATCGTTTTCTACTTGCTGAAACGTCTTCGTGATGTATGATAAATAAGTAAACAAATAAAGAATGATGAATGTACTCTTCTAGGCCTGCTTGCCGGTCTGGCTTTGCTGTGGCGAGAGCGTGTCACGAAGAGGACCTCACTCGCCGTCTTCGTCTCCGACAGTCCGATTGAACAGAAGGTCAGTCCGCTTTAAGGGATGCTACTGTTGCACGGGTAGTACCGTAAACTGAGCCTACCGTAACCCTGAGCTACAGTATCTTTTTGTCACTTCAGGTACTGTACTCGTGGTTGGATCAGATTGTGCTGACTCTTCGTATTCCGGTAGTCGAGATGGCAGTCAACTACGACAGAATGGCTAAGGATGATAAGGAGGTTATTGATTTATTGAGTATTATTATTGATTTATTGATTGATTTCAGGTTCTCCTTGTGCAGCTATCCACAGAGCTGCTGCCCCAGCTGATCAAGTACGCGTGCACTGAAGATGCGACTCCGCTGGTGCTCAGCCTCGCGCCCGCCTCAAGCCCCGCCCACACTGCCATCCATGCCAGAGCGTCGTCTGGTGGGTGCAGTTGGCTTGATAAATAATAATATATAATAATAATAATAATGCTATTACATAATAATAATAATAATAATAATAATAATGTTAATGCATAATAGTAATAGCAATAATAAGTGTTATAGACGTGATGCCCGACGAAGAAGAATCGCTGGCTGCGTGGCGCACCCAGAACCAGGTGCTCCGATCGGGCAAGGGACAGCGCAAGGTTAGTGTAGAATGTGATATTTGAGGCTTCAAGCAGCAAATACTTATATCAAGCGACCTTGCACTTGTAGTGTTACTTTAAGTTAACTTGCAAAATATAGTGACAACAAGGGACGCTTCTACAGTTTTAAATTACCGGAGCCTGTACCATACATTTTTGTTCAACTCAAATTTCCAGAATTATAAGCTGATCCGTAATTGTTATGATCTGGCTCAATCGTAAACTGGTTCGTAATATTGCTTATTTTTCGCCCATTTTGGCAAATATGTGATAAAGTGACCAGTTTTTTATAAGCCGGCCAATTTTTAAACTGACCCATACCCACAATGTGGGTGCTCGAAAATATATGGTCTGTACAATGAATATTACATCACAATTTGTGTTGCAGGATCGTGCGTCAGCCGCCGCGCCAGCTGACAAGACTCGTGCGACCGAGCAGGTTTGCACCCTACGCCCCCCCCCCCCCCTAAGTGAACGATCGATATATCGATCTATTACAGGCTCTGCCCACTCAACAACAACAACCTCGTCAAGCTGATCGACAGTACGCACAACAGAATCAGAATCAGAGTCAGCCAAATCAGAAGGTATGCATATTATTGATTATTGATTGATTTTTGATGATTGATTTTATTTATTGATTTTTTAAAATTTGTTTTAATTGCCTACAAGCATTGCAGGATGGCTCGAAGCGCGTTGATCAACATCAGTCGCAGTCTCATCAAGTGTCGAAAAGTGAGATTATTGATTGAAAATAAGAATATTGATTGAATATCGATTAAATGTTCATTACTGATTGACTCATCTAGTATTTTATTTAATGTTGATTGACTATGAGATTATTGATTGAATGGTCATTATTGATTGAATATAAGAATATTGATTGAATATGATTTCAGGCGATCAAGACGTGTCGTGGAGAGACAGAGGAGACAGACAGGCCTCTCGTTCGCAGTCGACCTCGAGCTCAGTTCAGGTATATATTGATTTTTTGCAGTTATTGACTTTTTTCGTTCAATTATTGATTACTTCTCATATAGGCGGAGCCAGCCAAGGATGAGCCGAGGGATGAGAATCAACCGCCTGCGAAGGTTCCGCCGCTCGTTCGAGCGCCTGCATCGTCTGACGTGCGCAACCTGAAGGATCATCCGGATCTGCAGCACAAGGGATTCCATCAGAGCGAGCACCAGGGAGCTCTGACTCAGCACCAGCAGGGAGCTCTGCATCACCAGCAGCAGTGGGTCCCGCAGAATCAGCGTCAAGGAGAGCAGCAGCAGGGAGCTCAGCGTCAGCCTCGAGGAGACGCTGTACAGGGTGAGGGAGCTAGGAAGGGCGCGCCCCGGAAGACCTCTTATACTAGAAAGAATAATCATAATGGTGCTGGAAGAGGACGAGGAGGTGGAGGTGGAGGGGTGGCTCATCCATAGGTGTAGTGTAGTACTTGCCTAGCTAGCTAGCTAGCACCGGCTAGCTACCTCTGGAATTGGCTCTGACTTTGCACCTCTGGCTCTTCTCTCTCGTACTTTTCTTGTTCTGCCTTGTCTTACCCATGTTTTCATCCGCTTTTTTTTATCTGTTAATGCCTTGTTTGACCCTTTCACAATGTTCTGGCCCCAATTTCCTAATTTTTGTCTGCTCAATTCGCTACACCCACCCCCCATCTCTGAACTAATCCCGTAAAATTTAAATGGTCATCAACCTCTTCTATATCCACTTTTTCGGTATAAAATCGTCGTGTTGTACGTCTGTGTGTATGTTCGTATGTCCGAGAGCGATATCAGATATTGTATCCATGAACGGTGGCAAACCGTTAGTCGATAAACAAGACGTCTCAAGCGGAGGCGTGTGCCAAAGATCCTCTCGCTTCGGTTGTGACATCACGTTTATTGGGCAAACGGTTTGGCAGCGTTCATGGATACGTCATCTATGCGTCTCTCCTCATCGTACTGTTGATCGTCCTCTGTGTGCGTCTGTCTCGCAAGTGCAGCCGGTCTCATTCTCATTTATTCATTTATCTCTCACGTCATGTATCACTCCTGCTAAATCTAGTACCCTTTTAAATGTTTTTGCCGGTTATCGATTTTGTCCTGGATAAATGAATTGAGAATGATGAGACTGTGTTGTGTTGTGGCTGAGCACGCATGGGGTGAGAAGAGGCAGACATGCGGACATACATGCACTTAGGATACGGTGGGGGATACTGTAGGATGTGATGGTAGGGGGTTACTGTAGGTGATTGTAGGGTGTTACGTGTTACTGTAGGAGGTGATAGCATGGGTTACTGTAGAAGGTAATTGTGGGGGGGGGGGGTGCTGTAGATTAATCTCTATTATGATACGGTGTTAAAACGGTTTTCTACGATTTGATGACCTAAGGATATGGGTTTACTGCTGATTAATTACTTTTGTGATGGGGAAGATGATTTGCCACGATTTTGATTCCCTACAGATTGAGCTAATTCATCTAATTTTAAGGTCAGGGTGCTCCATTTTCTCAGATGGATCGTCATATTCGCGATGTAGGTGTTTTACACATTTATTTATTTTCTCATTGTATCTTACATTTCTCTAACTTTGGCCAATTGTCTGATCGATTTTAGGCGACAGTGTACCATGAGCTGCTGCAACAACCAGAGGTGTTGCAGAATCCGCAGTTACTGCAGCGTTATCTACAGTGTCTACAGCGTCAATCACCAGACGCTAGTTCCACCTGGCACACTCAGTCGTCCTCGAGTGAGGAGAGTGTGCGATCGGGCGTAGCCGACTTCATTCGCAACTTCCAGCCGACCACGGTGAGTACGGTGAGTTGATTGGCATACGGTAATGCGTTATCGATTAGTACATGGTAGGGGATTATTGATTAGCATATGGTAGGGGATTATCGATTGGTGTACGGTAGTGAGTTTTCGATTGGCATTTCGTAGGTGATTATCGATTGGTGTGTGGTAGTGGGTTATCGATTGGTATCCGTTAGTGCGTTGTAGATTACTTGATTGTAATTTGAATTGGCCTTCCATTCTCAGGTGCCGCGGGGTCCGTTTGGCGCCTACTCCTCTTTTATGAAGCCTCCAGTGGTGACGTCATCATCGATACCCCATCATCATCATGATCTATCATCAACGATACCGCCGCCACCATCTCAATATCAACGAGAAGTCCCGAAGGTAACAACAAATAATTTGTCTAACAACGGATAGTGTAGGCGGAATGTGTAAGCTTTAGGTTGATATGAGCATAGTGAAACATAGATCTGACGGGTGTTTGTTTAGTCTCCTTGTGATGTGCTATCATCCGGCTCTGGTTCTGGTCGCGCAGTCCAGCCGAGAATGGGCGTGAGTGCTGCGATTGCCGACTCGAAGAAGGTACGGTAGGCTCTGAGACGATATCGATTGATTTATTGATTGATTGATTTTTTGTAGGAGCGTCGATATAGTGTGGATACCACGGTTCCGCCGCCCAACACTCCTGTGACCTCGTCCGCGTCTACCATATCACCCACCGTACCCCGTGATGAGGATACGGTAGCTCCTACCGTACCCCATGATGAGGATACTGTAACTCCTACCGTACCCCGTGATGAGGATACTGTAACTCCTACCGTACCCCGTGATGAGGATACGGTAGCTCCTACCGTCGTGGTGGAGGAGCGCATGACGTCTGCTGCACACTCGACGAATAGCAGGAGTGATGATGATGACGTCACGACGTACACTTCATCCTCGCTAACAAACTACTCGACAATGCCCACCCCACTCACGCCCATCCCCGAAGCCTCTCAGGTATACGGTAGACTATAGTTTGTTATTGATTGATTGAGCAACCTACTATCGCTCTCACACTCGTGTACTAAAATCACACTCTATGTATTATTATTATTATTATTATTATTATTATTATTATTATTATTATTATTATTATTATTATTTTAATTCTCAGGAGATGTCGTCGGTGTGCGTGTCCGAGGCTTCGGATCGTACCGCCACTCGGGCCAGTACCACCATTTCCTACGATAGTACGGTGTTCGAGCACGGTGGAAGCACGGCGGAGGTGAGGACTATCAATTAGTTGGTTATCGATTGATTTTCCCCCAAAACCAATCAATATCTTTATTTTCAGAGCGTCTTCGACATGGACGAGACGATCGACTCGCAGGAGAAGCGCACTTTTGAGCAGAAGATGCGAGAAGAGGTACTACGGTAGTTGCGGGGTCTCGTATCGATTGATTGATGAGGTTACGGTAACCCATAGGTGGGCTCGTGGAAACGATTTTTTTCGCGCACAACCTTGCCTTTCCATCGTGGCCTTGCGCGTACCCTTGTCTCGTAAAAATTGAAAAATAATTCAGTCAAATCTGCAAAAAAATAGTTCCACATAACCATGCGCATAGCCTTCCCCCAGCGTGCCCACCTATGCTGTAACCTGATGTCGATTCAGGACGTGCTGAAGCGACTCGAGCAGACAAAGTCGGGGAAGGAAAGATGCACACAGAGCGCTGCGGAGTCGCAGAGCGAAGAGCAGGTTGGAGAGGTATACTGTAGTTTGATATGGGATTATCGATTGATTTCAGTCCATCGTCTCGGCTGATCAGGCGGAGAAGGAAGTGCCTGAGGTGGTTACGGCTGAGCCTGAAGAACCAGCTCAGAAAGAAACGAGTGGTGTATCTGCACCCGAACAGGATACTGTAGCTGTGAATTGCGAGAAGGAAGAAGAGCGTACTGCCGTAGTTGCTAATCGTAAAGAAGAAGAGTATACTGTACATGAGCACGTATCGATCGATGAAGAACATACCGTACCTGAGCCAGTATCGATCAATGGAGAACATACCGTACCTGCTGCTCGTCCTGACGAAGGACATACCGTACCCGAGCCAGTATCGATCGATGAAGTGCATACCGTACCCGAACAAGTATCGATCAATGGAGAACATACCGTACCCGAGCCAGATGAAGTGCACACCGTACCTGCTACGCATGATGAAGGACATCATACTGTACCTGGTGCTCGTATGCACAAACAGTATACCGTAACGGGTGTATGCAAGGAAGAAGAGTATACCGTACCTGAGTCAGTATCGATCGGCCAAGAACATACCGTACCGGAGTTAGTATCGTCCGATGGAAAATATACCATCAGTTTTGAGTTTATTAATATACCTTCTGAGCATAAAGAGAAGCAACGAAGAAGAGAAGTATCGAGAGAGCCTGCGACGCTTGTCCACGAGGTTTGTTATGAGTCACGAAGACAAAAGGACACTAGGTCGGATGAGAACCGATGAATAAGAACCGACTGGATGATAACTATTTGCATACTTTGTCTATTCATTAGCGTTTGTCTCTCATATGCGAATAGTTCTCATACAATCGGCTCTCATCCGACCTAGTACAAAGAAAACGAAAGCAGAGAAAACTCTCCTCGTTGTGCACAATCTCTCGCTTCTTTTTTCTTTTCTTTTTTGGACTTGATGATCAGCGTTAACGTCCCTTAATGTTGGTTAGTGCGTGTGCAGACAATGCTCGATTCCAGGCTGCTGTCGAGTCCCGCCAGATGGCGCCTGCAGCTCCTGCGGCCATTGCTGCACAACCGGTATACTGTAACTTAGTGGAAATTGCAGTTATCGATTTACACTTTAGGTAATGAATGCGCAAGAGGCAGAGGCTGCGAACGAAGTCGGGAGAGTTGTTGAAGTTGCGCAGGAGCCACACGAGCAGGAGCACCACGTTGCTGAGGTTTGAATAATAATAATGATAATAATAATAAGCATATTCATAATTTATTGTAGTAGAATAGGTTATAGAGTAGAATTTTAATGCACGCCCTGTTAACGATTCTAGGCCGTCCTGTATGTTGAGAATGCTTTTCGATATTTATGTGGTTATTAGATTTTAAAATTAATGTGCATTTGTAGTTTTTAATTATCATTAATTAAAGTATGTATTAATGTTATTTCAGGTTGCACCATCTGTTGAGGTAGATCAGCATGGACAAGATCCACAGTATTCTACCACATCTTCATGCTCCACACCGATCGTCACGTCTCCGATCACCCGAAGCCAGGCTTCAGATGGTCGTGAACCTCGACGTCGTCGTCCCGTCGCTCCTGATGCCACGGACGAGAATGTACGGTTTACGGTAGTTGATAGGCAGGTTACGGTAGCTTTTGTGCGCTCAAAGTACTGTACCGCCTAGTAATGAGGTTTCTTCGCGAATTTGGTTTAAGTTTCACGAATGGTATGATTAGTCGAGCGCTCATTGCCGAATGATCACATCATTCTGTGGATAAACAATATATGTTTTTATAACACATCCGAGTTAATTTTGAACTCTCCGTTCTGGCAATGCTCTCTCGCTCTTTTTGTCCGCGAGAGAACGTTGCCAGAGAGGGGAGTAATTAGGTTAGGGTGTGTCTTTAATGGGGAATACCGTATGATGATGGTTGTGGACATTTGCAGATTGCACAAGCCGCACTGGAGGCCGATGAGGAACTGCTGTCGGAGATTATGGTCAAGGAGGAATCGTCGAACGTTGAGGTATACGGTAGCTCCCTGAATCAGGGACCTTATGGAAGTGTATTACAGTATACCGTCTGATATTGATTGATTGATTGATTGAGCCATATCATAGGTCGAAAAGTATGTTGCAAAGTACCAAGCCTGTCCGGATTTTGAGCCAAAATTTCACAAAAATCGAAAAACCTGTCCGCATTTTGAGCCAAATTTGCCAAAAATTGAAAAACATTACCTGATTTTGAAAACCGATAACCTAGCTATTCGACTTTTGAGCCATATTTTTCCAGGCCCGCTCGCCGGTTGTCGCTCAGATTACCACGATCAATCAGGAGGAAGAGAAGGTACTGCGATCCCTGATATTGATTGGTCACGATGATTATTGATTGATTTTCTTGTAGACTGACACTGTCCATTCTGCTGGCAGTGAGCCAAAATTGGAGGAGCAGGAACAGCCCGAAGAGGTATACGGTATCTGTGGCTTGCTATTGATTGTCAAATGATATTATTGTTCGATATTAATGAGATATCGATTGATAGATGTTGGAGATGACGACCAAGTGTGGTGTACCGTATCGATTCTCGCCTCCTCGTCGTACCTGGAGAGAAGAGCCAGAGCGTACTGTAACAGAAGAACCAAACTCCTCGCACGAATTGCCGATTACGGTAGCTCGAGTGGAGAGTACGGTAGAAGACGTTCAATCGATTGCCGCGGTCAAGGAGGAGGTTACGGTGGCGCCAGTTGTATCTACGGTGAATGACCAGCCGGTTGTCATGGAGGAGACTACTGTAACCGAGCCGGATCCGGTTACCGTAATGGAGACTACGGTAGATGCGCCTCTTTCTTCACCTACGGTATGCAATGGGCAATATTTTTACTTTTGATTAAGAAAAGAAATATGTAAATATGCATAAAACCTATTTGCAGTATCATTAAAAGGGATGAATATGTATGAATTGTATTTTATGCGTCCCTAAAATATTCCTTCTGTATTTCCTTGTCATGCTTTTTTCTCTCTAAAACCATATGAAAATTATTATTATTATTATTATTATTATTATTATTATCATTATTATTATTATTATTATTAATTACTAGGGATGTGTGTGATTACAAAAACGTTATGACTGTTTCGCATCTTGTCGTCAAAATAACGCTTATTATCCTCTGCAGGGTTTCCTGGATAAGATGCTCTTCACCACACTCGAGCTGAATAAGGATAAGGTAGGCTTTATCGATTGAACTAGGAATATCGATTGATTCATTATTTATGTTACGTGAAATCAATCGATAATGTGGGAAAATGGGGGAGGTGAGATTGTGCGAGATTGAGAAGTGCCCCTGTTGAATCCGTGTTTCATGATGGTGATTTGCCGTTTTTGTCGCATTTTAAGGTAGATATCGAAGATCAAGTAATGGCACACGGCGGCTCAATGATAGTAACTAAGAAGCTCTTGCCTGAGAAAGAAAGTATCGCAAACTGACAAGGGAAGTATAGTGCGCCGGTCCCGGACTTCGGAATGGGACATATACCATTCGATAGGTCTCCAAAATATAAGACTCCCATATTAAGGATTTTGGCAACGTACCCCTGGGGGCCGAGTAATTTGCATATTTCTGACTGTCTTTTTTTTTCGCCCTACAATGAGATCCAGTCTCTGTGAGATCTAGAGCAAGCGGTGGTGGCCGGATGGATAAGAGGATTGTCTCTATATCTTTTGCTCGTTAGTTCGATTCCCACACAAGTTCAACTTCTTTTGCTATTTTTCTATGTATGAAAATCTTACAAAAATCATTTAAAAATCAATCAACAATATTTTGCATTATCATATGATAATGATAATAAAAATACAATTTATAATTTTTACAAAGAATAATGATTATGATTATAATTTATGATAGTTTAAAATAAAAATCGAATTCATTATTTTCAATTGTTGTTTTTTGTAACATTTTCCCTTACGTGGAGTGGACAGGCGGTCGTTAAACATGTAGGCCTGCGAATACGTTCGTAAATATATTATAAAAGCGATTCATTCTTGATAATAGCGCTCCTAACGCTCTGGAAAAGTAAAAGTAAATTTACAATCCGTTATTCAAGGCACATCTGACCTTCAAACATACTCCTTCAAATATTTCATAAAAAATGTACCCGAATCCTTCGCTGCATAAATCCTCACAAGGATACGTGTTATATACTATGAATCTATACCGAGGACTCATCGATTTGAGATAATTGATTTTTACCGTTTGTTCATGAAAGATTATCGTAACCCCTAATTACTGCATACCGAGCGTTAGGAGCGCTATTATCAAGAATTAATCGTTTTCATAATGTATTTACGAAAATATTAGCAGGTCTCTATCTTTAACGACCGCCAGTCCACTCCACGTATGGGGAAAATGTTACAAAAAACAACAATTGGAAATAATTAATTCGATTTTCATTTTAAACTATCATAAATTAAAATCATATCAATATATTCAATATAATTACCATTATAGTCACAATCATTATAATCACCATTACATTATAAATTGTAATTTTGATAGTCATTTTCATATAGTAATGTAAAATATGTAGTGTTGATTGATTTTTAAATGATTTTTGTAAGATTTTCATACATAGAAAAATAGCAAAAGAAGATGAACTTGTGTGGGAATCGAACTCACGAGCAAAAGATATAGAGACAATCCTCTTATCCATCCGGCCACCACCGCTTGCTCTAGATCTCACAGAGACTGGATCTCATTGTAGGGCGAAAAAAAGACAGTCAGAAATATGCAAATTACTCGGCCCCCAGGGGTACGTTGCCAAAATCCTTAATATGGGAGTCTTCTATTTTGGAGACCTATCGAATGGTATATGTCCCATTCCGAAGTCCGGGACCGGCGCACTATACTTCCCTTGTGAGTGATGATGAGCAGTAAAACATCTAGGTTCTCCCAGCGCGAAAGTTGATTACGGTATAATTGGGCGCTCGCTTCTGACTAGACCTATCATCGAGTTTTACGATTCGCGAGACATGCCGAGATGGCTTAATGGATAGAGCTTTTGTTTAGCGATCCGAACCTCGTAGGTTCGAATCCCGCCCAGTGCAAATCAACTTTGCCGATTTTTCGTAATGCAAGAGCCTTTAAGCCAAAGTTAAGAGCCCGTTTGCGTAAGAGTCGGACAATCAGCAACAGGATCCCGTACAGCAAAAAAAATAAGTTTTGAGATAATAACGTTTTTGGGTATATATGTTAGAAATATGTTAGAATAGTAGGCAAACCCTGGTGGTATGCAAATTTTTTTTGAGCTCGGTATGGAGCTCTAAAGATGGCCCTTTTTCAGAGTTTTTCGATTATAGCCGGAGATCCGTTGAAGGAAACAGAAAAGTCACAAGAGCAACCCCTGCTCAATTTGTATGAGGATCATAATGATGATTAGGGTAATATAAAAAAAGACGTGTTAGTCGAGAGATACAAATATTATTTTAATTCAAACAAAAATGTAAGAGCGGAGACGAATAGGGCGTGTGGATGCGGTCATGATAGACTTGCAAAAAAATTGATGTGAGAAAAAACCTCCCGCAAAGCAAGTTATGATTTATTTTTTGTGGGGGTCGATTTAAAAATTCGCGAGGTCTCCACACAACAAATCCCAATGGGTTCGTTAACTCATCTATCAAACATCTCATCAGCGGCGTGTATAGTGTAGTGGATAAGGTGTCTGCATTCATTTTTTTTCACACTTGCGGATAAAATAAAGTGTGTTCTATTTACCGATTTCCTAATCACAGTAAAACATGCCAATCTTTCTACGGCAACAAAATCAGCAAAAGAAAAGTGCCGCAAGGGGGATCGAAGCCATGACAGCCAACAGCGAATGCGGACACCTTATCCACTACAGTATACACGCCGCTGATGAGATGTTTGATAGATGAGTTAACGAACCCATTGGGATTTGTTGTGTGGAGACCTCGCGAATTTTTAAATCGACCCCCACAAAAAATAAATCATAACTTGCTTTGCGGGAGGTTTTTTCTCACATCAATTTTTTTGCAAGTCTATCATGACCGCATCCACACGCCCTATTCGTCTCCGCTCTTACATTTTTGGTTGAACTAAAATAATATTTGTATCTCTCGACTAACACGTCTTTTTTATATTACCCTAACCATCATTATGATCCTCATGCAAATTGAGCAAGGGTTGCTCTTGTGACTTTTCTGTTTCCTTCAACGGATCTCCAGCTATAGTCGAAAAACACTGAAAAAGGGCCATCTTTGGAGCTCCATACCGAGCTCAAAAAAATTTGCATACCATGAGGGTTTGCCCATTATTCTAACATATCGAGAGGTACTCAAAAATGTTATTATCTCAAAACTTTTTTTTTGCTGTACCGGAGCCTGCCCGACTCTTACGCAAACGGGCTCTTAAATGTAGATATTTCTCTTCATTGAACCGCCGTGTGGCAGGCATGGTCGTGTGCTCTACGTGTATTCGAATGAGCATATGTTGAGAGTGAGCGAAGTTATGATGTTGGGATGAATGAAGCAAGATATCGATTGATTGAAAGATTATTGATTCTATTTATTGATTGACTGATCATCATTGTAGATCGCTCGGGATCGTGAAGAGGCGGAGAGACGAGAGCGGGAGGAGGAGTTGAGACGATTCGAAGCAGTCGAGAGAGCCATCCAGAGGGCGACGGAGGAGGATGCGGCAGAGGAGAGACAGAGAAGAGCAGAGGATGAAGCAAGAATGCAACGGGTATGAGTGGGATGAGTAATAATAATAATTATTATTATTATTAATATTATTATTATTATTATTATTATGTGATGTGCGATATGCACAACCTTGGCCGTTCTAGTAGGCGCGTGAGTACTCAGAAGTTGAAACGAAACAAACGTTTGTGGCTACCCTAAAAACAGTGAAAGCTTGAAGAAAACGATCAATTTATTGTCCAATATATTAGGAGGATTTTTAATCAAATTTCGTAGCATTGCATGGTGGTTATAGTGGGTGTGGAACATGAATCCTCCGGGTGATTGATTCCATGCAAGATCAGGAGTATATTTAGTATATTTTGATATTTTAATTATATTTTAATATATTTATTATATTTCATCAAAAACATAGTGGTTGGACGATCTAGCGCGGAATATACGTCGCATCGTTCATGAAATATCCCATCTCTCTCCCGAGAACAGTTCCAATCGATCCGCCGTGGTCGTAAACTCTGACAAAGGTCTTCCAAGTATCGACAAAAAAATTCCAAAAAAAAGTAAATTTGATTTTTTTTTTCAGTAAATTTGACCGAATTGCGTTTTTTTTGTAAGAGAGGTTAATTTAAATAAGATGCATTAAGGAGCAATCGAAGGCGACGGAAACACCGAAGAAAACGTATGAGCAAGAGGGAATCATCCAGGAACGAGAGGAGAATGAGGTAGAGATTCGGGTTAAAGGTGATTACGGCTTACGGTAACGTGGCATCGAGGTTACGGTAGGTACGGATGCTGTAATGTTATTCAAGTGTGTTGTAGGTACGGTAGGGTGTACTGTATCATGTTTTTCAGATGCGTTCAAGCCCCGTGCAGATGGAGTGGCCCTCGTCTGCATCGATGAGTCCCGAGACGACGACTATTCAGGAGATAGGTATACAGTATACGGGGTAGATTATCGATTTTTCCAAACGATCTGTAGGTATACGGTATAAACGATTGATTATCGATTGTTAGTATGGGTGAAAGTACATTATCTCAGGTTTATTGATTGATTTTGTAGATGAGCATGCGGCCGCACGTCGTTCGTCCTCGAGCGTCATTGGAGCCTTTAGCGAGTTTTCGGTAATTATATTATTATTATTGTTATTATTATTATTATTATTATTATTATTATTATTATTATAGTTATTATTATTATTATTATTATTATTATTATTATTATTATTATTATTTTCCAGTGCGGCAGCGGTATATTCCCTCCCGGATCGCCCACTATCAATTCCGAAGTGAGCAGCTCGCGTATGATGTCGCAGTCGTCGGAGACTACCTACTCCGCCGTCTCTTCCCCCAATGAGGTACTGTAGTGGTCTTACCGTATCCCAGGATGTACAGTATCCTGTTGTGGTGTGATTAGTGAACACTTGAGTACGGTAATAGTGTATAATAGTATCTTACAGTATGCTGCTTACAGTACCTGTAATAGTACGGTAATCGATAATCGGTTCGTACTATTCCGTGACAGTGTTAATGTCTGAGCTCTCGATCTTGACTTTACTACGTGATTTAGAGTCGTTTATTTTACCTGTCATCCTTTAAAAATGTCCTTCAGAAGATGTACGAGAACGAGATGCGTGCTGCAATCTGGTCGAATGGCGCAGCTCCGGGAGCTCAATCGGCTCCATGGTCTTCATCTCAGGGAGCTCCGTCAGCTCCATGGCAATCAGCTACTCCGGGAGCTTCGTGGCTTTCAACACAGGTAGCTCCGTCAGCTCCGTGGTCTTCAGCCCAGGGAGCTCCGGGAGCTCCGTTTCCTTCAACTACGCAGGTAGCTCCGTCAGCTGCTTGGTCTTCTGCTCAGGGAGCTCCCGTAGAGCAATGGTCCTCCGCAATGCCTCAGGTTGGCGTTTTGATGTATAATACTTTGGGTATAGTTGTCCTTGAGTTGATTGGATTTTAGATTTAATTATTTATTGAAATGATTAGTCACAATAAATGTATTATATTATTATTATTATTATTTTATTTTATCTCATTTATATTTATATGTTATATATTTGCAAGGTACATATGAGAGAGTCATCATATGGTCCACCATAGTCATATGGAATAATATTATCTATATTTCCAGCAGCACACTAATAACAACATGCAGCAGCAACAACAGCAATTCTTCGGTTCTCAACCTGTGGTAGGATTTTATTGATCTATCGATCGATAATCGAGAATATTCACGTTTGATTACGGTGAGTTGGTACAGTAAATGCTATGTTGGTTTCAGCAGCCCCGTGGCGCACCAGCGATGCAGCACCAGCAGCAATCGCTGCAACAGCAGAAGTCGATGATGCACCAGATGGAGGATTGGGCAGATATTGCGAATATAACTGCTACTGCTACTGTTGGCGGTTCGTTCTCTAATGCCACCGGTTGGTCTTTGATCTTTTGAACTTTGATAGGCACTATTAGTGTTATTATTATTATTATTTATTATTATTATGAATTATTAATTGTTGTTATTATTATTAGCAGTTGAATCTGTGTTCCAGTATGCCATTGTAAAGTACTCGAATATCTCTTTTGCTTTCAGGCTTTGTTGGCTTTGGCGGAGTAAGTGTCGGCGCTGCTGGCTTCGGTCCTGCTGGAGGCATGCAGCACTATCAGAACAGCAATAGCAATCAGCACCAGCGTCCACATCAGCATCCCGGACAACGTTTGACTGATGGTATTGATTGATTGAGTACTGTATCTGACTCATCATTGAGTGATTTTCGTTCAAGGTACGGGCTTTGGCGCACAAGGCCTTGGCAGTGCCGGTAGTGCACAGGGAGGAGGACATAATGGAAGAGGTATCGATTGATTGATTGATGTCAATGTATCGATTTTCCTCTAACGCCTGTTGTTCAGGTCATCAAGCTGGCGGAAGCAGACAGCACTTTAGGCCTTCAAATGAAGGTAGTGTTTTTTTTGTTTCATCTACTTTTCCCCCGTTTTTACATTCGAAATTCGATTTCGACTGTCGAATTCAGTATACCATCTGTAAATGAGGACACGCTCATGTCTGTTTCTGGCTCCGCGGATGAGATATATTTATTGATGTGTCTGTATTTATTGATTTTTGTCTCAGGAGGTCGTCAGGGTAACGCTCGTGGACCTCGCAGAGATGGCGGAGGAGGTGGACACAATCAAGATCCTGAGATGCTGATTCATAAGTCGAAAAGTATGTTACAAAGTACCAAGCCTGACCGCATTTTTGAGTCAAAATTTCTGAAAAATCGAAAAAACATGGCCGAATTTTGAGCCAGAATTCCACAAAAATCAAAAAATTCTGACCGCATTTTGAGCCATATTTGCCAAAAATCGAAAAACCTGACCGCATTTTGAAAACCGATGACCTAGCTATTCGACCGACTTATTGATTGCTTTATTGATTTATTAGTTGATTCTTGTAGGTCGTAACGATGGCAAGTCTGGATCGTTTGGACAACAACAACAACAACAACATGGCAGAGCGCCAGTGCAACTGGAGGAAGAGGAATGGTAGGGTGCCCTGTGTCTCGAACGGAACAACCCTTCTGGATTACTGTAGTCACTATCGATTTATTGATTGATTTCATTTTTTAATTTTATCTTTTTAGATTACTGTTAATGTTTCTTCATCATTATTACACGCATACACAACTTTTTATCCGTATTTTTCAAGAATTTTCATCACTTACTTCACATTCCAGCCCTCTCTTTTGAAGAGATTCCATAAGGTCCTAGAAACACTTCTCATTAGTAAACGATCTATCATAATTATATCATAATAATATCGTACGTCAATTCCCATTACGTTCTAAACTACATAGCTCGTCGTCTTTTAAAAAGTTTAGTTTCAGTAGTTCCCAGTCCCTTTTAGAAATTATGTAGCTCTTGTAACTTTTTGGTTGTTTCCGGTTGTTAATAAATACACTTTTTTATCTGGAAAAGATGGTGGCTACTGAAGGTGTACTTTTGCCATCGGAGTACTGTATCCGAGAAGATAGTTGTTAGGTACTGTAACGAGTACACAGGAGTACTGTAGACATGCACAATATTGATTGTGGAGTGGATAACTGCCTTCTGTCACGTCAAGTCAGCTGTAGTGATGAATGATTGATGGTTCTTGTGAGAGTGAGAGTGTACCGATGTGCCCACGGCGTTTCTCCGACACGGTAAAAGCGATCACTGAATACTTGGCAAAATGCCAAAACATTACGGTATGACACGCCATGGTGTGCTCTAACCGTCTGCGCGCTCTCACTTTTGCGTTCTCTATATCTTTCGCTTTTCCTTTTTTTCTCTGCCACACCACGACCGCTCTCGAACACACTGTGTGGTGTTCAAGCCCGCGCGTTCAACAGTTTGGAATGTGAAAGACTGACTACGAAGTGCGATAGATATGTTTATTCAGCTATTAAGAAAAAAATGATGAAGCGGTAATAATGATATAATCTGAGTGGATATTTATGAGTATTGTCTGAGTAGGATGGGTTGATTAATAAATAATAATTATAATAATAATAATAATTAAAATAATAATATTTAGAGATGTAATCATAGAAGGTTTCACTTCATTAATGGACGATTTTTCTACTTCAACTAGGGAAGTATCCGTCATTTTCTTTTCGATTGTCATTTGACAATTGATATTTGGCATTGACAATTGGCAGTTGACATTGATATTTGACAGTTGACAATTGACATTGAAACGATCTAAGAATTGTTGATGCGAGAGGATCCTTGGAATGGTTTCTTCTGGATTCTTAGACATTTGAATCTTGATTTCGTTCTTCGAAGTTTCAGGATCCATTAGTATACGACATGCAGTACCGTTTTTCGTGAGATATTGATTCTTGATCTAAAATTTTGGAAAAAAATGATAAAAATCAAAGCAGAATCATTAAAAAAATAATGCAAACTCATTAAAAATCAATGGAAAAAAAGAGATAATATTGATTTATCAAACAAGAAAAACACTCGCCTTGGAAAGAATATGGTGGAGGAGTCCATACGCGTGTTGTTCACTTATACTATTATTTTTTATTCCTTTATATACACTCCGCAGCTCATTTGACGTGTAATGCGCTGTCTGAAAAGACTCATCATTATAAATGAATAAATATTTATCGTTTCTTACAATTTAAAGGAAATTTTAAAGGTGAAATCATTGATAATCCGAGTGATAAAATAAGTAGAAGCCAAAGTATTACATTGGGAATATTTAGAAGACTTTTTTTAAATAAAGTATTGTTCGTATAAATAAATAGAATAAAATAATAGTGTAACTAAAATAAATATTAAAAAAATAATCGTTAAATCCAAGAAAAAGTATATGAGGAAGAAATAGAAACGATGGCGAGTAGTACCTTTTTCACCACGAATTGATCATCTCGAATTCCGACGACAAAATTGTTGACATCAATGAAAGCAGTTTGAATGAGCCATTGAACAACACTGAAGAAACCAGAATAATTTGACTCTCCGCTCTGGCCACACTCTCTCCCAGACGAAGAAAGTGGGAGAGTGTTGCCAGAGCGGAGAGTAAAATTAACTCGGGGTGTGCCTTTTAAAGTATCACACAAAGTGATTGTAAACAATCCGCTCTGACCACACTCTCTCGCAGACGAAGAAAGATCACACAAGATAATGGTAAACCCTCCGCTCTGGCCACACTCACTCGCGCAATCAAACTTCCGCTCTGGCCACACTCTCTCGCACAATCTAACTTCCGCTCTGGCCTCACTCTCTCGCACAATCCCACTTCCGCACACTACCGTACTCTCTCGCACACAATGAGGGAATAATGATCTTACTTGGAGGGAGAAATGCTCTGCGAAGTCTGCTTTATCTCGTACATGGTTCCACCTGAATAATGAAATTTCGGTACTAGGTCGGATGGAAAACGTGGAATGGATGAGGGCAATTTCCATGCTTTGTCTATTTATTAGCGCTTGTCTCTCATATGCAAACAAATTCTCATTCCATGATTCTCATCCGGCCTAGTGCCGAAATTACTCTAAATTGTAATTTCACGAGAATCTTTTTGGGGACATTTTTGTAACTTTTTTTTTCATGGACAACTTCTCTCCGATTTCTTTTCATCTAATTTTTTTACCATGGGTAACATTCTCTTATTAAAAATGCTCACCACTTTTAATCGTTCTATTTAAGGCATCGACTTCTCCTCCACATAATAGAACATACGACTTGTCCATCTTATGTTCGAGTAGGCACGTTCCTATGACCTATAATGGTAAACCCTTTTTTTTTAAATTTAAATCGTATTTCACTTGTTGAAACATATGTATGTATGATGTATGATAAATAAATAAATAAATGAGTAAATAAATAAATAAATAAAAATAAAAACCATGAAAGTTACAATTATATTCGATAGAACCTCACCTCGTAGAACTCATCGCAATCATAAGGGCTCATACTGATCTAAAAAAATAATTATATTAATAAATAAATAAATAAAATCAGAATTAACAAAAATGCTGAGAGTTCCAAAGGGTGTCACTTTAAACCAGCTTACATTATCGTTTATAGTTATTTCTCGAGCATATTTACATCCACTGTATGCAATCTTTTTCAGCTCTTCGGTTTTCTTCTTTTCCGACGGTACGACGACTTCTTTGAGAAAGATTACATCCCCCACTCTACATGCATGAATCTGAAATTGGAAAATTAATTTGTTAGTAAAGCTAATTTGAAACTCTCCGATCTAATTTTAAACTATCCGAGCTAATTTGAAATGCTTCGCTCTGGCAATGCTCTCTCGCTTCCTTTGTCTACGAGAGAGTGTTGCCAGAGCGGCGAGTAAAATTAGCTCGGGTAAATCATTAAATTAAAGCAAATTGCATAACTTTTTCGTATTTTGTTGTCAAAACGCATGCCAGGTCAACAAAGAAATGTAAAAAGTGTACCTCCAATTTGACTTGACGATCGACAGTGGGAAAGTGTCTGAAGAAATAACAGATTCTTTTGAACGTTCCTCTCCAGGCAACGAAATCAGCCCCATGAGCAGCCTGGAAGTATATTTGAAAATTAAAATTTTCAAAAATATAATTTGGATAGTCTAATCATAGTGATATAAGCTAGAGAAACGTGATTGGTGTTTCGGCCTTTGGCCTAGATACCGATGATCAAATTGTATGAGATGTTAGAAATATCTACAGCGGTTCTATATTGTCTTTTTCGTGTTTCTAAAACAAACATGCATTATATCTTTTAAACAAAATTTGAGTCTAAATCACAAAACTCAGTCACAATACTTTGATTAATTTTCATTTGTTGAATATTTATTGGAATATTACACGACAAAAGAACAAATTTTTTTTAAAAAACACAAACCTCCTTGATCGTCTTTCCGGGTTGAGTCCAAATAAATTCCAATAGGCGCTTAAGACCATTCTTATCATCACGATTCTTTAAAATTTATACAATAATTACGCAAATGTAAAGAGTGATGATATAAGATAAGATGATATGTGATAAAGATGATATAAGTAAAATGAGAAAGAATATCATACTTTTTATCTTTTTAAACATTTTGTTTCATTTAACTTTATCAAAACAAATAAATGAATGAATAAAACATACCAGTTTGAAGGTCTTTTTGACATTGAATCCTACTGAAGTATTAATACTAGTTGGATATATAGTCCTTAATATTGGAGCATAACGCTCATCATCTTTAATCATTTTACAATCTTTCCCGACCTGAATTATGCTTTATATTATATGAAAAAAGGGAAAAAATGAAATACCGAGTGTCTTGAGAGAGGTTTATGGCCGACGATGGAGACTCGTTTGTTGCGAAAATCATTGAAGTCGAATTTTAGAGTATACATTACTAGTGCCAAAACATAGTGAAAGAGAAAAGACGACTGGATAGGAAGTGACCCTTCTTCCATCCAATCGATTTTGGCAAATCGATATTTGATTGTTATAAGGAATAGGCTGACATCTGATCTGTTTCATAATAAAATTATTGAATGCAAAGAGATCATGGATAGGTATAGAACTTCCCTAGCATACATCTGTTTATTGATGGCCTGGTGATATTCGGCGCAAAGGCCGTAGCTGACAAGTTCCACTTCCACTCTACAGGGTGCGTGAAAATTACGAGCACTCGATTGTATCAGATTGCTCAATAGCGGCTAATCAATATTTCGCAAAACCAATTGCATTATTATGACGTGCGACCTTTCGTATAAAAGCATTCGAGGTTTCAATCCGATTAGTCTAATTAGTCAGCAATGGTGAAGGCAAACCCGATGAGATCTACTATCCTGACCCTCTATCGAGTCCAGCCCGCCAACATCTTCTTTCGACTCAACTTTCCCGGTAGAACCGTCTACCACGCAAACCGACGGTATCATGAACTCGGCACGAAAGGTGGCCGTCGAGGAAGAGGGACACCGGTGTCCGCAACTTCACCCCAGAACCGTGAGATAATTCGCCATAAGATCTACCGTAACCCCACGCGGTGCATGATCCATATGGTTGAAAGCTCGATATCTTTGACTTCTTTATTCGTAAGATCGTCAAATATGGCCTGAAGCAGCACCTATATAAGTACTGTAAACTGCTTGGTTTGAACGATCCTCAGATCAATCTGCGAAGAATGCGATGCCCTATCTTTCTCGACCGGTGTAACATTTACGAACATTTCAGCGCTCTTTATTGACGAATAAATTTTTACCCTCGATTTTAATTTCAATACTCTGAACGACATAATCATAGACCATGAGTCCTAGGAATCTACCAAACTAGGTGGCATCACCGGTCAACCTCGTATCCTGTCAATGTGATGGTGTAGGAGGGTCTCTTCTCCACCAGTCGGATTCCTCTCGTCTTTGCGACGTCATGCATAAATGCAAATAGGAACTACTACGTGAATCACATCCTGAAAGAGGTACTCCTCTCTTGGACCAACTCACTTCACTTCGGTCGGCGCTTTTGGACGCTGCAGCAGGATTGCGCAGACAGACACACATTCGAGGCCAAAACCGATCAAGTGATGAGAACGTACATGGCTCAAAATGAATGAAAAATTCCCGTAACTAAGAATAACATGAACTTGGCCGTATGGGGGGGGGTTCTGAAGAGCAAGATATCCTCTACCGAGTACACGACTCTATTCAGCCTGAAATCGGCTCTCCTCTGAGTATGGGACACCGTCGACGATGACAATCACCGTAAATTGCCGATTGCAAACGAAATGCTCTTTCGGCCTAACTCCAAAGCGAATGGGAGGCAAATCGAAATCCAGTTATATGTTCTTGTTACTAAATAACTGAATAAGGAATGGTATGAAACTGGTTGCTCAAATCGCATTCTAAGGGGAGATATTGATCAAAGTTCGAGTGCCCGTAATTATCACGCACCCTGTACGTTGAAAATTTTTGCTGATTTCCATGAAATATTCTAGTTCGACGACTTTTTTGTATGGGGATCTTCCGTGAATTTGAGCATGTACTTTTCGTAGGTATACCGTCCTTTAAAGTGACTGACGCCTCAAGCTAATTTGAAACTCTCCGCTCTGGCAATACTCTCTCGCTTTCATTGTATACGAGAGAGTGTTGCCAGAGGGTAAAATTAGCTCGACAAACCTTCAAAGTCCATATTGAATATGTTCACGGTATTGTTTTTATCTTCTCATCTTCATTCTGTTATTTTATGAAACATAGCCATCCTGTAAATTCATTCCTCTGAGAAAATCGAAATTTCCGACACCCCTGAATTTGGGTAAAAAGGTCATAACTCTGTGTTCAGTGAAGCTGCAAGCTACAAACTTGGCAGAGATAATATTCCTTGAGTAATACAAAACTTGACCGAGTATCAGCTCGATCGGTTGAATTTTTAGAAATTTCGAAAATATATTTTTCTCATTTTTCGAAGTTCAGGAAGTGCATGATCAGTTTAATTTCTATTCTTCTCAACAGCAAGATGTCTTCTATATATAGTAGACGACAGCTTACTAGTGTTTCGTGAAATTTCGAGTTCTTTGAGAGAAGTTATAATTGGATAAATGAGGTCAAAAATAGTTTGGCCATTATTTATTCTTTCCGTCTAAAAAATTAAAATAATTTTTGTGAGACTAAAAGAGTATCGATAGCCATTATATTGTAGGGATCATCTTTCGTCTTCAAGATAATTGTCTTGGCAAAGTCTCAGCCTAATCGGACAAATTCAGACAATTTCGAAAAAAGCGTGAAACTGGTTTCTACCATCTTTCTTCAATTATAACTTTTCCCGAAAAACACGAAATTTCATGAAACTCTAGTATATTGTCGTCTACTATATATAGAAGACATCTGGCCTTTAAATTGAATCGAAATTGACCTGAGAAGGTACTGCCTTACCTCTCAAAATAAGAAAAAATAAAATTTCCCAGAATTCAACTGATCAGGCTCATACTAGACCAGGTTTTGTATCTCTCATTGGGTTGCATGTTAGGAATATCATTACTCGATAGAAAGACGAATGACTGGATGAGAACACGGACCGGGCAGACGGACTTCGTCCAGTGCTACAGATTGAGACGGTGGCGATGGGCTGCCCGCTTATCTTCACTTGATCCTGACAGATGGTCGAGAAGAGTGTTGGAATTGCACCCATAAGGGAAGCGATCAAGAGGAAGACCCGAATTGAGATGGAAGGATGAATTTGTGAAGATAGTCGGGCCAGGCTTTATCAACGTTGCACGCAACAAGGATCAGTGGAACCATATCATGTCACTACAGATCCGGTGACCCACCGCTTAGTTGATCTCGATAAAGTGTTTAAATGTAAATGTAAAAATGGGGTATTGTCTCTGCCAAGTTTGAAACCTGCAGCTTCATTGAACACATAGTAATGGCATTTTATCCGCTCATGCGTTGAAAATATTCATTGAAAATATCGATTACCAGAACATTTTGGCAACTTTTGAAAACAGTTTTGGCGGTCTCCACCTCAACCCTAACGACCCATATGGGTCGCTTTCAGAGTCGTTTCCGTCGCAACTGGTGCTTCCCTTGTCAGTAAATGTTGTTCATGCACTGTTAACAACAAGTCTCAGAAAAATCCCGCTAAGGAAATAATTTCTGCTGAGTAAGTACAGAGAGGTTCCAGGATCACTACACAATAATACGACGACGAATCATAACATCGGGGGTAGGATATGATGCACACTAGTACTATAGTATCCTGCCAAAACATGAGCCCGATTTCTCATTTGGGTCAAACGTTATGGTATTGCTAAGTATGGTACGAATACTTTTGGCTGCTACTGTATCCTTTCGTCTCTGAGAGAATTGACCTCCATTCAAGACAGCGTCAGAACAGTTGTCCTTTCTTATGAACTTTCTTAGTTATCTTCGTCTGAAAGTTATCTTGTATCATATTCTTCGGATCAGTGATGTTCTCCTGTTGATCTCTGATCTTTGATCTACGATCGCTTTGAGTTGCAATTCGAAAAGAAATCTTTTCAAAATGGCAAAAAAACACTGTATCGTCTATGTTCTCTCATGTGGTGTTAAATTCTTGGAAAAGTAGATGGAAAAGTGAAAAGTAGTGTTAATTTTGTGATTGTAAAAGTAGTTGGAAAAGTAGTAATCCAACAGGCTCGTGAAGGGTTCTTATTGTAAAAGTTTGTCAATTACGAAGCTATGCTACTTTTCCAACTACTTTTACAATCACAAAATTAACACTACTTTTCACTTTTCCATCTACTTTTACAAGATTTTAACACCGCATCAGTTCTGCATACTCTTCCGCTTCGACCCAACCTTTTCTCTGCCACACCATGACCGCCGTGTTGCACACTTCAGTTCCGTTCATGTTTGACTACATCTCTGATAGATGGTCTTATCAGTCATACGAAGTTCAAACACCAAACAGAAAACGTTTCAAAATTATTGCCTTTGTCGTTTTGAAATGATGTAGCATAGGTCCTGTCAAAGATAAGATCGTTGCTAACATTGAAAACCATTAAATAAAAATTTAATCATCGTCGTCTTGCAAGTTAAAAAAAACTTTCAAATGAATATGCCGATAATTTGTTTAAAAATATTATATGTAGGTTGCCATTAGAATGCGTTTTTCAGTGATAGAAAAACCCATAATAATGGGAAGTAGGACATCATGGGAAGCCAACTTCTTCGGTCATCTCCAAACTGCCTGTCGATCTTCTCGGATTTGTGAAATCGAAAACGCGCATATGAAGATCAACGCCAGTGTTCTGGGACTGTCGGAAGTAAGAAGAGCTTTCCCCCCATGCACATCAGAGTCCTACTCTTGATAAATGTGTTTAAACTGAAAACAACTGAATGGGAAGTTCGCATTGGGAACTCATTGTGAATATGTTTTTTTCACTGATATAAATTTTTCCAGTATGCAATCAATAATCAATAACGTGTCTTCAGTATTACAGTGTGTGATAGATATGTTTATTCCGGTATCAAGAAAATCATGAAACACAAATATATGAGTACATATGAGTATCATTTGAATAGGCTAATCGGATGATAAAGTCCTTCACTTGTTTTAAAAAAAAACACGTAATACAATGTAAAATGAATGAATAGGGATATTGAATCGTGGTATAATATTTAGCGAAGATCTTCTGCAGCCACAGAATTCGCACGTCATTTAAAAATTTCGGGAGTAATAAATATTCGTTTTTTCTGTGAAAGAAAAATTCAGAATGTGTAGATTTGGGTAGATATGATTTTGGTATTATTGGGGAATTGGGCGAAGATATTCTGTGTATTAATTAATTAATTAATTAATTAATAATAATATAATTTAGTGAGGATCTTCTGCAATCACAGAAGGTTTCACTTCATTGACGGGCGATTATTCTACTTCAACGCTGGAAGTATTCGTCGTCATTTTCGAGCTGATTTAGACATTGAAATTGACATTTGACAATTGAATTGACATTGACATTTTATGTTAGAATTTTACATTGGTATTAACATTTGACTATTGACATTTGACATTGAAATTTGACATTAACATATTGACTATTGACATTTGACATTGACATTTAGACATTGAAACGTTCCAAGAATTGTTGATGCGCGAGGATCCTTGGAATGGTTTCTTCTGATTCTTAGACATTTGAATCTTGATTTCGTTCTTCGAAGTCTCAGGATCCATTAGTATACGACATGCAGTACCGTTTTTCGTGAGATATTGATTCTTGATCTAAAATTTTGGAAAAAATCATAAAAATCAAAGCAGAATCATTAAAAATTCATTAAAAATCAATGTAAATATGAGATAATATTGATTTTTTAAACAAGATGAGCACTCACCTTGGAAAGAATATGATGGAGTAGGCCATATGCGTGTTGTTCACTTACACAATTGCGCTTCATTCCTTTAAATACACTCCGCAGCTGATCTGATGTGTAGTGAGTAGTCTGGAAAGGCTCCCTTTTTATTTATTTATTTTATTTTATTTTATTTATTTATTTATTTATCATTGATTTTTTTCGAATATAACAGTGATCTCTTTCGAGTTATTTTGAAACTCTCCGCTCTGGCAATGCATACATTCTTAGTCTACGAGAGAGCATTGCCAGAGCAGTTAAATAGCACGTGGTGTCCCTTTATAATGATTCAATCCAAGAGAACCTTATAAGGGAGAAAAAAAGAACTTAAAAGGAATAATAATAATTTTTTAAATATAATAACAATCTTACAAGGGGATGGTCGCAACTGGTCCTGGCCATATGAGATGGCAATAACATGACTAGGATCAGTTTTCGATGCTGATTACAAATCCGTTTTCAGAAAGTGCCTAATCGACCTGATTTTCGAGGAAATCGATATTTTAATTCGGAAATTCGTGTGGTTTCCTGCACAAACCGTCCGGGTGGGCTTGTGAACTCATCTAGAAACTCTCCCAATACTTTACCTTACATTGCCGGATCTTTCCGATGCAATCCTGTTAGTTTGTGAAGGAAACTAGACGACTTTTCGAATTAACAAGCCAAATTTCAATACCGGTTTTCTCGAAAATCAGGTCGATTAGGCACTTTCTGAAAACGGATTCGTAATCAGCATCGAAAACTGATCCTAGTCATGTTATTGCGATCTCATATGGCCAGGACCAGTTGCGACCATCCCCTTGTTAATATAAAATAGTACCTCTTTCACCATGAATTGTTCATCTCGAATTCCGACGACGAAGTTGTTCACTCCAATGAATGCAGATTGTATGAGCCATTGAACAGCACTGAAGAAACACTCGAATAGTTTGACAATCCGCTCTGGCCGCACTCTCTCGCAGGCAAAGAAAGTCAGACAGTGTTTCCAGAGCGGAGAGTTTCAGCTTGGTTTGAGGCACACCCGAACTAATTGGAAACTGTCGTTTCCTCAGTCTCCAAGAGGGTGTTGTCAGGTCTGACAAGGGAAGTGTAAGAAATGTCTTTTAGATCTATGGACGAGAGTATTTTTCCTCGATAGCGATAAGCAATATAAGGTCGGAACCAAAAAATCAGAACCTGGCATGCACTTTCCGATTTTATATAAATAATTATATTTTGTACATTCGAACGCGCTGTTTAAAGGTATAAAATAAGACTCCCCTGATAGAGCCCATGAAAGATCAACTTAGACATGGCTGCGTGGTGTAGTGGTAGTGTGTTCCCATCTTGATCACTGTGTGGGTGGTTCGAATACATCTATGGACATTTTTCTTTTGCTGATTTTTAAACGTTTCGGACTTGTAATTTTGATAAGAAAAAAAATAAAATCTTTTTCACAGTTTTTATATAGCTGTTGAACTTGAATTTAATCATTTAGGAATATGTTTTATATGTATTTTCTAAAGAAACCTGTTGCCATAACATTGCCGTATTGTAATCGGCTATTCAATCACATTTGGAGCGTTTCAAAAATATTCACACCGATTAATTGTCCCAGTCTAAAGGAAAGTTGTTTAGAAAATTTGGCCAAACGTTGTATGCTCAAGTTATCAAAATGTTATTCTTCCGTAGCCGCTTGGTACAGATGAACTCACCCAAAATTAAATGAAAATCGAAATGTTGCTTCATTTTTGCATTCCTAAATGATATAATTCAAGTTCAACAGCTACATAAAAACTGTGAAAAAGATTTTATTTTTTTTCTTATCAAAATTACAAGTCCGAAACGTTTAAAAATCAGCAAAAGAAAAATGTCCATAGATGTATTCGAACCACCCACACACTACCACTACACCACGCAGCCATGTCTAAGTTGATCTTTCATGGGCTCTATCAGGGGAGTCTTATTTTATACCTTTAAACAGCGCGTTCGAATGTACAAAATATAATTATTTATATAAAATCGGAAAGTGCATGCCAGGTTCTGATTTTTTGGTTCCGACCTTATATTGCCTATCGCTATCGAGGAAAAATCCTCTCGTCCATAGATCTAAAACACATTTTTTACACTTCCCTTGTGAGAGAAAAATCAACTTGGGTGTGCCTTTAAAAGTAACATAATTGGAAACCCTCCGCTCTGGCCACACTCTCTCGCACACAATGAATGTGGGAATGATCTTACTTGGTTGAACTAATTCCCCTCGAAGTCTGCTTTATCTCGTACATGGTGCCACCTGAATGGAGAAATTACTATTTTTTTTAATTCGGGAGAATTTTATTTTTTAGAGGTAGTTTTGTGGCTTTTTTCATAAACAACTGCACTACAATTTGTGTTCCAAAATAAAGACTATTGTTTAAGGTTTTCAACACCTAAAAATCTTTCTCACCACTTTTAATCGATCTATTTAAGGCATCGACTTCTCCTCCACATAATAGAACATACGACTTGTCCATCGAATGGTTGACTTTGCACGTGCCTATGACCTATGAGGAAAAATCATTAAATCAACAAATATTATTATTATTATTACGAAAAATGTTCGATAGAACCTCACCTCGTAGAACTCATCGCAATCATAGGGGCTCTTGCTGACCTTATAAATAATAAAATTAAATAAATAAATAATAAAATTAGAATAAAAGAAAAAAATCGATGGTTAAGCCAGCTTACATTATCGTTTATCGTTATTTCTTGAGCATATTTACTTCCACTGTATTCCATCTTTTTCAGCTCCTCGGTTTTCTTCTTATCCGACGGTACGACGACTTCTTTGAAAAAGATTACATCCCCCACTCTACACGCATGAATCTGAAATTGGAAAATTAACTTGTTATCAAAGCCACACACCGATCTAATTTGAAACTCCCCGAGCTAATTTGAAACTCCCCGAGCTAATTTGAAACTTCGCGCTTTTTGAAACTCTTCACGCTAATTTGAAACTATCCGAGCTAATTTGAAACTCTCCGAGCTAATTTGAAACGCTTCGCTCTGGCAATGCTCTCTCGCTTCCTTTGTCTGCGAGAGTGTTGCCAGAGCGGTGAGTAAAATTAGCTCGGTTAAAAATTAAAGTAAATCCTGTTACTTTCTCGTCTTTTGTTGTTGAAACACACGTCAGATTATGTTTTTTTTCAACAAAAAAATATGTAAAGGGAGTGTACCTCCACTTTGACTTGACGATCGACAGTAGGAAAGTGTCTGAAGAAATAACAGATTCTTTTGAACGTTCCTCTCCATGCGACGAAATCAGCCCCATGAGCAGCCTGGAAGAATATTTGAAAATTTTAATTTGCTAAAATATTATTTGGATTGTCTTGGATTGTCTAAAGTGATATATCGTTTGAGAAATTTATTTCGAGAGAATGCGCAAGGAGAAACGTCTAAGTCTAAGCATAATGCATCTTTATATTTGCCTTACGTGCGCCGTAACCTCCGCCGTAACGACGGAGACGCGGCGGAGGAGGTTACGGCGTAGGTACGTAAGGCAAATGTAGATAACGATGCATAAGCCTAGAGAAAAAAAAGAGGGGGGGGAGAGGGATTCATGGTTGATACTCTCTACAACCGTCTTATTTCATCTTCTCCTTTACCGAACATAAAGAAATTTTTAAAAAAAGGAAAAATAAAGAAAATCCAAACTCAAACCTCCTTAATCGTCTTTCCGGGTTGAGTCATAATAAATTCCAATAGGCGGTAAAGACAATCCTTATTATCACGATTCTTGAAAATATAATAAAATATTAGCGGAAAAAATAAGTAAAATGATAAAGAGCATATTTTATTAAACATTTTATCATTTGGAACATTTTGTTTGCAGACTAAGTCATTTGGTGGCAACCATTGATTTCTCAAATGGTTCTATGCTAGATAAAAGTCATTGTATAATATTTTATTTATTTGATAAAACATACCAGGTTGAAAGTCTTGTTGACATCGAATCCAACCGAAGTATTAATATTAGTTGGGTATACAGTCTTTAATATAGGAGCATAACGCTCATCATCCTTGTACATTTTGAAATCTTTATCCACCTGAATTATGAACTTTATATTATATGAAAAAAAGGGAAAAAATTAAATACCGAGTGTCTTGAGAGAGGTTTATGGCCGACGATTGAGACTCGTTTGTTGCGAAAGTCATTGAAGTTGATTTTAAGAGTATACATTACTAGAAATATATGATATTGGTCCTGATAGTTTTGCGTCCAAAACTATTAAGGCCACAACTGGTGATAGTCACCTAGAGACTGTTCCTTATATAGCGGTTTCATCTGTAGATGAAAGCTTCTCCGTTTCAAAATATTCGTAGTTTCAAAATTTGATAATGTAGCTTATGACTAAGCAGACCTGTCAAACTTGTGTACATAGTGCTTCGAAAGCACCTACCGATATGATAACGCCCGATTATGACTGGTTATTTCAAAACATCTTGGAATCGAAAAAAATGAAGAAAAAATGTCTTACAGGTCCATATTGAAAATGTTCACGGTATTATCTTTGTGTTATCCTCAACATTCTGTCATTGCATATAACATAGCTATTCTGTGATCTGTACAATTTAGTTACAACTAAATAATAATAATTTAACATGGTAACAACGATTTTCATTTCATTTTCAATTAAAACACGTTTATCAAAAGTAGGTTCAGATGTCCGTCCATTGTTCATTGTCAACAATGATATTCATGATTATTCTAACTCACACCGTTCCTTCAACACAGTTGGTCAACACAACACACAACACAGAGTGGTCATTGACAACGTTTCAAAATTCCAAAAAATCACTGCATCGTCTGTGCTCTCTCACTTCTGCGTAGTCTCTCGTTTCGCTCTACCTTTTTCTATGTCACACCATGACTGTGTAGCATATGTACATCGGTTCCGATCATGTTTGACTACAACTTTGGTAGATGGTCTTATCAGTCATACAAAGCTTTATCATCAAACAAAAAAAGTTTCAAAAGTATTTCTTTCGAAATGTCTTTGTCGTTTTGAAATGATGAAGCATAGGTCCTGTCCAAGATAAGATCGTTCCTAACATTGAAAATTATCCAAATTTATTCATCGAGAATTAGGAATACCTGTAAGTAAATAACTTCCAAATGAATATGTAATTTGCATTAAAGGTGGAGACCCGCGAATGTTCCTGCAAATCCCTCACATCTCTCTTGCCAAATGCCAAGTGATATGCGAGAAGTTAGCGCAACCATTCATCTATCCCATAGCGCAGTGGTAAACGTTCAGATTCGTTACCCATTTGTCGCAAGTTCAAATCCTATTGCCGAATTTCCTCAATTTTCAAAAAGCGCGCCTTTCCCTGCACGAGCCTGATGGTTCATTCATGTTTCTAGCGATCAATAAGCTGAATCATCATAAAATAAATAGTGTACGGTAGGTAGAATAACTTTTGCCGCCTTTCTGTCCTCACAGTTTCTTTACGAAAATATTCGAGGGACTCCACCTTTAAAATATTATATGATGGAAAAATTCCCAAAAAGGAAAATTTATGTAAAGATAAGCATAGTATGTATGGAATAATCGATGCATATTGAATGAATATGTATTTTTTGTAGAAATATAAGATTTTATTGATCGACGATTAAAGGGAGCGTAACCTCTCTCAAAGGTCTCCTCGACGCACAATGCTCTCTCGTTGTTAGAGAACAGAGAAATAGTGTGCGCAATGAAGAGACCATTGAGTGAGGTCTCTCTCTCTTTAAGCGTGCTGTTCGCTTACGGGTTTCTTCTACCCTGTGCGAATATTCATATTCGATATCTCCTTTAGCTCCTACTTTCTCATGTGTGCAGTCTGTGATAGCTCTATCGCAGTTTTGCGTTGTTCAAAGGCGGAGAAAATGAATAACTGAAAGTTTGACAGATATGTCTTCTATCAAGTCACTAGTGCGGTCAGCTGCATTGGCGAGTAATTGTTTGTAAACATTCCTTCGAGAGTGAGAGGGACTCGATGTGCCTGGAGGGGTCAGATACGTGATACTGATACACGAGGCAGGCGTGGTGTCCAAGCCCGCGTGTGCAAAATTCTGCTACGTCATACAGTGATCGAAAAGTAGGTCGAAATCTGAAACATCCAATAATTGAAAACGATAACGATCATTTACCGCGAACGTATAGTACCGAATTCTTTTGTTTTTTGCAAGTCTGAGCTTTGGCGCGGTGTCCAAGCCCGCGATGTCAATCTCGGCTTACAATTCGAGACAATACACACACAGATCAAGAGAGATCAGTTTGATCTTCATCCTGGCTACTGCCATCCCCTGTTTCTCTCTAACTAATTGTACTCTCTCATTTACTAATTGTCTCTAGCCTGGTCTCTAACCGTCTGCGCTCTCGCCTCGACGTCGTCTCTCTCGGCTCTGACTGAAGTAGATGAGTGTAATCAGGGATAGAGAGATGCTCTGACTCTCTGCGTCTCTGCCCCCTCACCTACTCTCCTCGGCATCCCTTGTCGTTGGCTACCTTTGATCCGCACTGCTTACAGTGCCGTAGTGTGGTGCGTCGTGGTGTACGGTAGGCGACGTATCCGAAATGTCGAATCGAGTGGGTAGTCTGCGACGGTCCAGCTATTCGTCGTCTTCTTCATCACTACGAAGAAGTTCCGTCTCGAGTAGAGACATTACGGCCATTCAACAGGCGCTATTGGTTTGTGTATACATTTTGAAAACGAAAAGAAAAAAATCAGAGAAACTCTCCTCATTTTACACACTCTCTCGCATCTGTTCTTTAACCTTTCGCGGTCCGTGAGATCGTAAATGACTAGTAAAACCCATTTTATTTGAAATCCAAGCGAAGGAAAGCATTGATTTTGAGATAATTTCTATCTTGAGCTGTAATTATTTCATGATTTGTTCCCTGATCTGTTACATATCCCAGTTTCATTTCATTACAGTAATCCTTTCTTACAGTAGCCCATTTTCGTTTCAGAGGCAACGACCGATATCAAACTACACTGTGGTAGTGTTGATCGCGCTACTACCATGGCTATCCTTCTTTCTGCTCTACTCAATACACACGCATCAGGGAGCACTATGGGAGGTACGGTAGCTTACTATCGATCGATATCAAGGACATTGAAGTACTTAGTATTATCGACTGATATCAGGGGAACACATATCAATTGGTTGCAGTAACCGGGACTATGCGTTGAATGTTACTACTGTAGATACGGTAGAAATATGTACTGATTGATATTGTGAATGGTTTCGGTATCCGAATGGATACTGTAATAATGGGCATTGATCAATATTGGAATTTGTTTGCTTAGAGAGATCTAATATCCGCGTGATATTGCATTACAGCATCAAAGCCGATTCGGCTCTTGATAGTGGTGGTCTATTTACTTTTTGTCTGTCATCGTGTGGTACTAATATGATAGCACATAAGACATTATTTAAAATTATTATTTTAAATTTATTTATTTTAAAGTAACTATGACTATGACTGTCACTCTAGCATCTTTTGATATCAACCAATAAATCAATAATTCAAACTCAATCAATCAATAATATCTTCCAGACCATATCATCACTACTCTTCCGATGGCCATTCCTCGTCTCCGCCATTCCTCCCTTCTTCGACGTCGTAGCCTGGAAGATTCTGGTGGTGTTCGCCTCGTGTCAGCTCCTACTGTACGAAGTGTTGCCGAGGGATACGGTAGTCATCGTCAATGGAGGAACAAGTGGGTTTGATCTTTGATCTTTGATCTTTGATCTTTGGTCTTTGAAATTGCTTTCGCTAGGATGGCTTGTAAGGGAGAAAGAGTTGATGATCTTCCTAATTCATTTTTCGCTCTGACAAATTATGATTCTTCTAGAAAATTAAACAGGATAGAGCTCTCTGTTTTCTCTTTTCTTCTCTTTTCTCTATTACTATTCACGACATGGCTATTTAGCCTTTTGAGCAAAATACTGCTGGTCTTCACGTTCCAATTCAGTTTCCTTATTCATTCATGTCCATTTATTCGTTCCGATCGTCACCACATTTCCACCTTCTCAATTCTCCATCTTCTTCTTTAATCTTCATAAGCCTCCCTTCCAAACTTTTTGCGGTCATTCTCTTACACATTTTCCAGACGGCGATGGAGAGGGGGGATGAGAGCGAGAGAGAGGGAGAGCGAGAGAGAGGGAGAGGGAGAGGGAGAGGGAGAGGGAGAGGGAGAGGGAGAGGGAGAGGGAGAGGGAGAGGGAGAGGAGAGGGAGAGGGAGAGGGAGAGGGAGAGGGAGAGGGAGAGGGAGAGCATGAGGAAGTTTGAGGGGCACTGCCGGACTAATGTGTGACGGGAATGAAATATGACACGCGAGACTCGACCCTGGTCGAATCGATGAGAGTTAGATAATCGATAGAGCAATCAGAAAATCGATAAAATTATCATGATACAACAAGCGTTAATAAGTAACGGTCTTATGGCAGGCAAACGGTCTTAGAAAATCAATAAGTTGTCTGAAAATCAATATTTAACCTTCCAGGCGAGACTACAACCAAGGAAACGAACGGTTTATCGTGTACTGTAGTGATTTGCCTTGCCTATGTACTGGGCGCCACACTGAAGCTCTACCGGCCAGACTTGATCTACCAGCACTTTCCCGGTGTGAGTGATACTGTAGTCGCTGGGTTTCGATTGATGTATGGTGAAACTATAATAGTTTCATGGGAAATCAGAAAATTTGAACAACTGAATGATAAAATAAACAGATTAGAGACACACTAAAACACAATGTCAAAACAAGGTATTAACAACAAGGTATTAAGATAATGAATGCAAAGGATTATGATGTTTGATCTTTGATCTTTGCAGATCGTCGCTGCGCTATCGATAATAGCCGTCGTATCGACCTTTCTGCTCTATGTAAACTACCATTTTGGAGATACATATAGTGGTAGCTTATCATTGATTTTTTTATCTTTGAACTTTGATCCTTTCAGTGGACACAGTCTATGAGTTCTTCTTCGGTCTGGAACTGGAGCCACGCATTGTTGAGATAGAGATCAAGCATTTCATACGGTATATCTTGACCTTTAATAATATAAAAATATAATTTAAAAATAATAATAAAATTGCCAATAATAATATAATTTTTTTAAATAAGTTCTATGCAAGTGCTGAGTCTGTCTGTCAGTATACCTGTTTATTGATTTGTTTGACATATTATGCAGGATATTTCTCAATATTAGTCACTTTATCGATTGACTGTATATCTTACAGTAGCAGAATCACCATGGGCTTGTACGCACTGTATCTCGTTTCCGCTCTCTACTACAGCCATGGACAGGGCAAAGGATTGCATCGTAAGTCATTTTATAAGGAATTTTAAGAAGGAATAAATTGTTATTATTATTATTATTTTAATAATAATAACAATTTGTTTATTTTAACCCTAAATTTAAGCATCCTTTATGATCTACCGTACACATACATGATTTAGTTGTATCTTTTTATCGTATTCCTTGATTTTATTTATTTTTCCTTAGTAGTACCCCGCACTTTCCTAGATTACATGAGTGCGACCTACCGTACTATCGACCTACCGTACTCTTGATTTAGAGTACTCTCACTTTCAGATACGGTATCTATAATGGGCATGGCACACCTCTTCTACATTCTCTGCTGGCAATGGTGTGAGGAAGTTCAGTTGAACGGAATCGATGCGAAGATTGTAAGATCAAAGATCAAAGTTCAGAGTTCAAAGATCAAAGTCCATATTTTCAGGTTACTCTCGGTTTCGGTCGGTTCTGGCTCGATCTCGTACTTTATCCCGTGCTGCTTACGAGTCCGGTGGCGATTGTGGTAATGGAACGAAGTCATGTGCGTAAGTCATGAGACTGTGGGTTACTGTGGTTAGCGGGTTACGGTAGTGTGTTGAATTATTGTGGTTTGCGGGTTACGGTACCGTGTTGGATTATTGTGTTTAGCGGGTTACGGTATTAATTTGGATAAGTTGTGATTAAGGAGAACAAATAAGATATTGACCCGATCGAAATCGAAATGTGTACGCAGATATTATTACACTAGAGATACGTTGTATCGATTTTTTAAAGAGTAACCTACAGTATAAATCAATTTGGCCTTTTCAGATCTCTCCCATCTTTGCTGCCATTATTCTTTGCATAACGTTCATCAGCACAGTCTTCGTCTACATAACAGCACGACAAAAGTGAGTGATGTCAGAGATCAAAGATCAATCTGCCTCTATTGTTCGAAGATCAAGGATAGGTATTAAAAAAAGATCATTTTAAGTAGATTTCAAAGATCAAAGATCAAAAGATCAAAGATCAATCCCTTGCAGATTGAACTTCCGCCTGCATAAAGGTAACGTGAAGATAGGCGGGCACGATCCGTACTTCATCATGGCTAAATATCGAGCCGAGGGTGGAGACACCATGGCCAATCTGTTGTTGGGTGAGTACGGTAGTTCAATCGGAGCAAAGGGATAACTACGGTAGTTATATCAAGACAAAGGAATGACTACGGTAGTTCAATCACGACAAAGGGATTATCACTGTGGTTCAATTGGGGCAAAGCGATGACTACTGCTGCTCAATCGGGGCAAATATGTGACTACAGTACGATCATTCGGTGCTAAAACGACTATTATTGCTCAATCGATAAGAATAGAGAACTACCGAATCATAGTTCTATAGATGTCAAGCGTTGTCCTGACTACGGTAGTTCAAATGGGTCGAACTCATGATCGTTCAGGTAGCGGCTACTGGGGCGCCTGTCGACATCCCTCGTACTCCTTCGACATCGTCGTCCATCTATGCTTCAGTCTGCTCGGAGGATGGTCGGGTCCGATCGGGCATGCTCCATTCATAGTCATACTGCTCTATTACGTGGTAAGATCCGCTCTGGCCACACTCTCTCGCTTTCTTTGTCTGCGAGAGAGTATTGCTAGAGCGGAGAGTTTCATAGTCATACTGCTCTATTACGTGGTAAGAGGTTAACACCCCGAGCTAATTTGAACTCTCTCTAGCCACACTCTCTAGCTTTCCCTATCTACGAGAGAGTATTAATAATTAGGTTTGTTGTAGAAACGCTTTGTTCACCCAGCAGCACTGGGAAAAGTAAGCGAGAGAGCATGGGCAGAGTATCAAATTAGCTAGGGTGTGCTTTTATTAGTAGGGTAAAATGAGAAAGAGTGCTGCCATTTCACCGGTTGAACGCGTGTTTCATCATTATTTGAAACGCAATCGGTAGATACCAATGCAGTGAACTACATATGATTAGTATACAAACATTCTATTATAGGCCAATGTGTACACTACCATAATCCAGTTACATCTATCGGTGTACTGTATCTTACCGTAATTCTTTCAAATTCATACTGTATTGTACTGTTCGCGAACGGTAGATCAATTATCGTTACTATAGTCTTTTTTGGCTTATTCGTACATTCCCTAGCTGAGCAGTGCGTTCTTGAAGCGCTGCGCTCATCGAAATCAAAACACAAGAAGAAATCGAGAGACGTAACTTCACCCGGTGAACGCGCGTTTCATCACTCTTTGAAATGCCATCGATAGTCGTATGTGCCAATGGGTCCACTGTCTGTGTATAATACACCCTATTATTGTGCACGCTACCGTAATCCACGAAAACCCATACGGCATACCGTATCTTGTCTGTAATACTGTTAAGCTGTACGCTACCGTAATGCACGAATACACCGTATCCTACCTTTCAGATTCGTATCTCCTTTGACGAGACTCGATGTCTAGCCAAGTACGGGCCATCATGGGGTCAGCATTGTGCCCGAGTGCACTATCGATTGATTCCTGGCGTTTATTGATTGATTCATCCCACCCTCTCGTCCTCTCGCCCATTCCATCCATAACTGAATACGAGTCCCACCACGATTGCCTGGATACTGTAACTGTCCCCAGAGCACAACCAAAATTGTCTTTATTCGCGATCTCACAGATTATGTACATGACGAATAAGCCTAGCCTTGATCTATATTTTTTGCAATTTTTTAATAAAGGAAAAAGATACATCGGGAATGTCCTACAATGAAACTGGAAGAATGTAAAGCATGACAAGATTATTATAAATGACAATAATAACATTTGTGACTAGAAAACTCTCAATTGACACTTTTGACATTTTTTTGTTTTAATTATGGCAAATAATTAATAAAGCTATTTAAGTATTATCTTATATAGACTAAAGATTAAAGATCATCGTAATGTCACTTGAGCAAAGACACAGTGCATAGAAGAGGCAAAACAAAGCTCATAAAGACATTTGCATGAAAGAAGCGTGGAGTAAGTAATGCATAGTTAATTATTAATTGTACAATTGAAAAAAAAATTTTAAAGTGTAAAAATTGAAAAGCAGTGGGATTCGCACATAGGTCGAACAGCTACGTTACAGATTTTCAAAATGAGACAAGGTCCTAAAGAAAATTCCAAAGTGCGGCCAAGTTTTTTTAAATCCCAAAACGAATCAGGCTTCTAATTTGTAACGTACTTTTCGACCTAAGGGATTCTCGTTTCACTCACACTACATGGGGAGTGTGGTTGAAGGTATTGTTGTTGAGGACTGGCGTCGCGTTGGGACGACTTGTTCTTCTGACTGGCACTGTGGAATTCGCACGACGTCGAGTTGTGGATGCAGTCGATGACGTCATCTTCGATGACGATCCACACTTGGCTGTGGTATTGGAGTATTTGGTGGAGACGGCCGATTGTCTGCAATGGAGCAATATTAATTTCACGCTATAAATAAAATGAACTAGTTTTACTATTACAAAAAAAAAACTAATCGATATCAGATTAACATTCTTAATTGTTGCGTAGCCAGTACTATGTATCATGTTCTTTCATCCGTTCAAATTATCACATGTCTCGTTGGAACTCAGGCGTAGAATAACATCGAAAAGCCAGGAGAATGACAATACTAATGTATGTGTTGAAACAAGAAAGTACCTTCTCGAGGATGGTTTGGGCGGCTTGCACTCTTGGTAGTACTCGTCGAGTAGGGCATCCTGCAAGGCATTTCATTTAACTTTTTTTAAAAATTTATTTGTTTAAAAAATTTATCCAAGCATAATAGTTGATGCTAAAGACCACTGCAAATAGTTGATCAAGAGAAGATGAAGTAAGAATTACTAATGAAAGAAGACCCCTGTTGTTAAATAATAATTCGTAATATGAATTTCGTATTGATTCTAGCTTTGCTTCTTCAAGGCAGTTAATTAGTTTTATTTAATTATTTTATAGAATATTATTAAAACGAATTTTGCAAATCATAGCAACATCACAAATAGGAAACGCTCAGAAAATTAATGTACTTCAAGAGAAACATATGTTTGTTTAATCAATCATTGTAAAGTCTCCAAGATGACTAATGAAACTAACATGTGTGCATGATTGATATTATTGGTAAGATTGATCCAAAGAATAGATAGATTATACATTTTCAAGCATCCACATTGCTGGTACGGGTCAGTTTATAAATTGGTTGGCTCATTAAAAAAAGATTAAGACTATTTGCAAGGTTGATCCAAATGAAAGATAGATTAAAATCGCGTTTACTTCAAATCGATTGCTTTCGCGCCTCGGACATAGATAAATTATTATTATGTGCACACCAAGCAACGCAATATATAATCTCTATTTTTAAACTTATGTGTCTGAACATACTATGCACGCAAGCGAACGACGTGAAGTATATTCAAAGAATAGAATATAATAATGATAAATAAATAATGTTGAGATCGATCTTTTTTTAAATATATATTTCCCCCATTATACCACATTTCCCTTCAACCCATTCGCTGATAACGCGGCGGATCTCCGCTAACTATCTATTCTCTCTCTCATTTGTTGTGACGAAAATAAAGAATGAGAATAAAAATAACAAAATAAATACTACCTCATAACTGGGAGGCGGTGATCTACCACAGGTGATGGATCCTCGTTGAGCCGATGAATAGAGTGGAGGAGACTCGTCGTCCTTCTTCGTCTTGGCTGCAGCCGCCTGTTTGCGCATACGACGAGCCTCTGAATCGGTTGAAATCAGTTCAGGGACGATCAATAAATCAAAAAGTCAATAAAACATCAGAGTCATACTTTGGTCGCTATGATAAGAATATTAACAGTTCAAAAGCTCAGGGGCAGACCAGAATTAAACATAATAATAAGTATTAGACTAGTAACTCTACTACTAATCAAACTCAGGATAAATTTTGATTTTACGATGCTAAGTGCTACTTGAAAGTTTGGCTAAAACATTTACATCAATCTATATTTTTTATGATGAATTATACATTTCATGATATTGAATTAAAATCAGGAGACTCCATCAATCAATCTTAATGCCAAAATGGACAAATCAGAAAGCTAATTCAATTACCCCATGTGAGAGTGAATGGAGAGAAAAGCGAAAAGGATTAGGAGGTTTGAGTAAATTTTAATGACAATAACATGAACAAATCACTATTGTTAAAAATAATTTCGTTGTAACTAATGAATTACATGAATAGGTTGTAATGAGCAAGTATAAGTTCGTATGGACACTAGATTAAACTTATATGATATATTAATAATAGTAAAAATATATTAATGCACATACTTTGTATGGTGCGGAAGTTCTTCTCGCGAAGTCGAGCAGTGATACGTTGAATGACACGGCGTGTGCGCCGCATCTCGACAACCTTAATTTATTTATTAAATATTTTGTAATTAAAATCAAGTTAGGCAAGTGTTCATTGCAAAAGTGATATAGAAAAGCAGGAAGCCGTTAAATTAAATTGAAACATTAAAATACAAATAAAGTGTTCATAACGTACATTAAACATACCTTATCGAGCTCCCATTGCTTGCATTTGTTGATGCCCACAAGCATGGCGACAATCAAGCCAACACAAAATCCGATTGTCGGAAGCACGATCGTGGTCATTACCTTAAATTTTGCGAGTTTTCTCGAGTATTCAAGCGAAGAATCAATTGAGGAATCGATAACGATATACGAGAACTTACCTCATCGTTTGGGGTGAATGGCTCCCGAGAGCTCATAATGCTAGTCGAGCCGCCCTAAAATAGACTAACAGAATAAGAGCAACGCGGAAATCGATCAACCAACAGAATACGCGAAAAGCGAAAAAAAGAATAATCAGTAAGCGTTTGGATTCGTCAAACTGAGCGATTTATATAAATAAAAGGTCCCCCAATGAGTTTAACTATCATTGACAAGGAAATCAAATCTTAAACTGTAAAGAAACAAAGCTAAAATGATCATACGACGAGAGAGAAAAAATATGGATAATCACACTGGTCCGAAAAAGTACCCGCAGCGACAAATTCAAACCTACAGTAAGATTCAGGCAAACTGAGTATCAGCGTGAGATAGTGTGTGTTCAACAGAATTTTCTTTATTTTGCTTTTTCTACTCATTTTCTGAATTTGACGTATTTTAGTTTTTCAATTTGTGCTGAAAATCATGAATTTGCTTTTAATAATACTTTTGATGTTAACCTATTCGTCGTTGCGCTTTGCGTTTGCATAAATAAGGAATTTTTTGTTCAGGGTAAGATGGGACGTAGAATCCGCGTCCAGCGTAAAGGACCGGGAGGTATCTTCAAGGCCCACAACAAGCACCGCAAGGGAGCCGCTAAGCTCCGCGCCGTCGACTATGCCGAGCGTCACGGATACATCAAGGGAGTCGTAAAGGTGTTGAATTCTTAAATTTTTATTTTCATACGTTCTTTTCGAGCTAAATAGAGTTGTCGTGTTTTTGTCTATTAAAATATGTGCTTAGATAACATCTATTTGCTCTTATATCGACCATGTTCTTATTCTATTGTATTTTCTTATTGTAGGACATCATCCACGACCCCGGACGTGGTGCTCCCCTCGCCATCGTTGAGTTCCGTGATCCCTACAAGTACAAGAAGGTCAAGTCCACCATGATCGCCTGCGAGGGCATGCACACCGGACAGTTCGTCTACTGCGGAAAGAAGGGTAAGTTCATCGATTAATTTTGTATTTAATTGGATATTTTTTCTTAAAAAAAACCAACCCCATTCCAGCCCAGATGCAGATCGGAAACGTTCTCCCCGTCGGAGAGCTTCCCGAAGGAACCACCATCTGCAATCTCGAAGAGAAGGTTGGAGACCGTGGACGTCTTGCCCGTACCTCCGGAAACTACGCCACCGTCATTGCTCACAATCCCGACTCCAAGAAGACCCGTGTCCGTCTTCCATCTGGAGCCAAGAAGGTCATCCAATCCGCCAACCGCGCCATGATCGGTAAGTTTTTGCAATATTTATTTCTTTGTACAACGTGTGGATGAATTGGACGTTTAATTTGTTATAGGAATCGTCGCCGGTGGTGGACGTACCGACAAGCCCATGCTCAAGGCTGGACGTGCTTACCACAAGTACAAGGCCAAGAGAAACAGCTGGCCTAAGGTCAGAGGTGTTGCCATGAACCCCGTCGAACATCCCCACGGAGGAGGTAACCATCAGCACATTGGACATCCTTCAACTGTCGCAAGAGCCGCAGTTCCTGGACAAAAGGTATTTTTTATTTGGAATTGGTTATTAAAATTTCGTTAATAGGAATTGGATATTATGATTGTGTTAGTGTATTTGGCATGCAGCACGTACTATGTCTTGCTACACATAATGTGCATAATTTGATCTGTATTTTACTTACTGCTAAGTGTTACGTTATTCATAATTTTATTTCAGATCGGTCTTATTGCTGCTCGCAGAACTGGTCGTATTCGTGGAGGAAGACCCGAGAAGACCAAGAAGGAGGAGGCTGTTTAAAACGATCCTCGTTCAACTGCTTGTTATTAAAGTTGTTGATATTTTCCACAACTCTGTTATGTACACGAAAAGGATGAACGTGAACAATTTATACGTAGCAAGCTCAACAACATATGAATTTATAAAGTATGAAAGCACCTGAAGAAGATAACCAGTATGGCAAGAGCGGTTAAAGATTAGCGGGGGTAGGCGAGTCATGGATAGATTTGATTTGTACTGTTGATGATACGATGTTTGTGTTCCGGTCGTCAATGAATTCCATTTCATCTCCGATCTTGACGGATACTTGATTCCTAAATTTTAGCTTGATTTTTTTCGAAAGGTTTTGCGTTGAATACTTGTCAGACGGCGATACTGTGACTGTAACGGGAGGGGTAGGAGCGCGTTGAGGCGTCTTCTTTCTTCTGAATGTGCTGAAAAGTAGAGCTTTTCAAGTTTATTGTGGCTGCTCAACTTACTGTCTAATCTTATCGAATACTACCAGCCAGATGAGAGCTAGCACAGCACAGATGACACACGCTATGGTAGTTATGATTAGGACGCCGTTGAATTCGGTCCTACTCAAAACCGGGAAGGGATGAGTGGGTTCATCAGCCGATGCTTCTTCGCCGAGTTGAAGCATACCCAAAAAAGTCTCAAATTAGTTTCATCAAGGTAATATGTGCGGTGAACACCGAGACGTATAATGTGGCAAGACTAGAGCGAAGTTGGAATGAGTGTAAGCAGATGAGGTAGGGGGGGGGGGAAGAGATCCCTCGGGGGAAATAGAGAGCCCCCTTCTACATTGGAATGAGAAAAGAGGCTGCAGTGCGTTCCAATGGGATAGATGTAGAGTGAGGGAGGGGAGGGAGTAAGTAGAGGAAGGGACGGGACATATGAGTTATGGATAGTACGAACGAAGATGAATAACGACTATTATGAGAGGTAGAGGGAGAGAGAGCAAAAGGGAAAGGTAGAGAGATTCTGAATGGACTGGAGGTATTAGGTGTATGTGGGCATAGAGCCACTCATGAAGTGAGGTTACGATGGACACAGATTGAGAAATATATTATAAGGATTACTGTAATAATGGGCTAAAGAATTCGTTGTAAGATGAAATTGGGAGGGATTACGGTAGCCAATGATAACAGTCGAGCAAAGATTTATCGAGTTCGAAGGAGGATTACGGTATAAATTGACTGTAGGTTACGGTAGTTTAACTAGAGCAACTATGGTTCCGAGGATCATTTGCAAAAGTCGCTGCCGCTACATGGATAAGTGACCGGAGAGGGTGCAGAGAAGTAGAGAGATGGTGAGAGAGTATAGCGAAATGAGAGAGTGTGCCAGAGATGCAGTAACATTTCAAGTGAATGTGGTGCATGATAACTGTACACAGTGCTGGTGGGGCTGAGTACGGTACTATAGTGTTACGGTATGTAGCAGCAATATAACGGTCGATAAGGACAGGGTTACGGTAGAAGTACGGTGTGACAGACTATTGAGCACCAGAGAGCGGCGGCCTACAGATTCCGATGCATATTCGATGCATAGGATATGCGGGCAAGAGGAATGCTTGATGATGGTGAGAGATAAGGTGAAATGAGGAGAGCGGCAGACAGTTAGAGAGAGAAGGCCATATATCATGCGAAATGAAGAGAGGGGCGAGAGACAATTCGAAAGTGAGAGAGCGACAGAGAAAGAGAGCACGACTTGCCGCATGGGAGGAGTCATGCCCCTCTCGGAGAACACTTGCCCCATTGTTATGACCGAATAAGGATGTGGTCTTGACCGGAAATATAGGCATTCAATTACGGTAGGCTATTGATATCGATTGAATGAAACGTGGGAAATGTGTACCCTAGCAACTACTGTAGTACAATATAGATACGCGCTAAGTATTTTCTTCGAAATTTCTTCGAGCCAAGTAAAGGAGCATTAGTTGTGAAAGTATTTCAGTAGTGAGCGGCCATCCTGTCGATTTGACTATTAAGAATTTTGTGTACGGTTGACGACGGTGGGACTACGGTATGCGTACAGTACGATTACGGTAGATAATAGGGCTACGGTAAGTGCTTGGGGAAGTCGACATACTATTGATTGTCTGAAGATGTTGTTCTTGCGTTGTAAGAAAACACTGAGAGGTAAGATGAAGGGGGTTGAGGAGGGGGGGGGGGAGGCAGCTCGAGTTTCTACTTTGCAGATCCCCATCCTAATGTATCTCACATTATTGAAAACCGAGAGTGGGCGAGAGAGTACTGTGACTGTGGAGGGTGACAGAGAAATAGATACGACGAGAGAGCATGTGATTATGAGAGAGTGCAGACCAGGTCTTGGATTTGACAAAAAATGGAACAGGGAAAACAAAAAAAGCTCGAGTTTTGGTAATTTTGGTTTTTCGGAGACAAAATTGCAGACAGGAATTGTGCCGTTCTGAAAGACGGACGTCTTTGTGACTGATTAGTCTGAGCTTGTTAACAATAAAGCTCTATAGAGAATCATACACTCTTTTTTTCTGAGCAACTATTGAAATTGATCGTTTATATAAAAATGTATTGATTGGATATTGATTGGATATGGGAAATAGTGAGCATCAATAGTGACAAGGAACAAAAGTATAGTGGTGAAATAGAGTGAAATTGCAATACCCAGAACATCATTGAAATAGTGAATGAAGAGGGAAATTAAAACCTAGAAGACGCCAGTTGCTTTCTCTATTTACTACGTTTCTCCCAGTGGTAAAGAGTATCAAGAAGAACAAAGAACATACTCGATTTTCACGTCTAGTCTAAATGATTTATTTGTTTATGATTTATGATGCACAAACTCATGATGTTTAAATTAGAAAAAAAGGAAATGATTTATTTATTTATTTGTTTTTCAATTAAAGATGGAGGCCCTCGAATGTCCATGCAAATATACAACATATCGGCTATTCAAGGGCTAAATGATATGCAAGAAATTAGAACTTTCATTCGTGCATCCCTTGGTGTAGCGGTAAAGGCGCTATCTAGTAAGCGTAACCTCACAGGTTCGAAACCTATTGCCGAACTTTCTTATTTTCAAAATTTCGCGCCTTTGCCTGTACATCAAGCATGATTCATTCACGATTCTAGCGATCAATAAGCTAAATTAGCATAAACTAATTTATGGAAGGTATGCAGAATAACTTTGGCTATCTTTCTGTCTTCACAGTTTGTTCGCGAAAATATTGCCCGGACACCACCTTTAAGGGATTGAATGACACAGGGATAGTGATGGGATTTTGCACACTTCCTCATCTGTTTGGCCACAAATAATAATGATCAATCTTTGACAATGAGGGTTCTGCACTTCAGACACTATTTCATTAGTTTATGTCGACTGATTGCGAATAGAAAAGAAATCAGTGAAAACTCTCCTAGTTTTACACATTTTCTAATCAAGTTTTCTTTTCGTTTCTCTTCTCGACCCACATTTCCAAGTTTCAGACGACGCGTGAACTATCCACAATAAACAAGAACATGACTAAGGACACTGGAATTACAATTCTAACTACACAGTGTTGAAAAATACCCAGTGTTGAAAACTACTCAGTGTTAACTACTCAGCGTTGAAAACAAGACGGAAATTAAAGGCTTGCAGACCGCCTGCTCATCTTCCCCCAACACCAGAGTATCAACAACAGTGGTAAAGATACGCTTGATCAAAAACATCAGTTACGAATTCTCGCTGATGAGAGACATTCTACAAATGTTAACTACTAAAAATATTAAAAATATAATATTATGTTAAATTTGAGAATTGAAAATATTAAAATAGAAATATTAAAAATAAGAAGTTCCAATTTATGAAATACATGCCGAGATATGTGAAATATTATATTGAAGCGGTGTTTCTACAAGAGTGACCTAACTTTGAACCGATTTTCTGGCTTGGCTCACAGTATTCTGGTCCAAGCCATTTTTCTTCCAAAGCAAGACAAAGGAGAGACCATTGTTTTCGAGAGAGTTTGTATGTTGAGCGGTCGTTCTTGCTTTGAAAGTCATGAGAACGCTGTGGGCTATAGAACGCTAGGATTTTTGGACTTCACCTATGATCTTATAACACGTTCAGCTATGTCTATGCAAAGTTTCATCCAGTTTGCTTTCCGCGAGCTGAGAACATTCCCTTGTAAGGAAAGGCGGACTGAAAAATTCTAACTACTCAGTGTTAACTATTCAGTGTTGAAAGCAAGTGCGGAAATTAAAACCTTGCTGGACGAAGGCATTTTCTCTCAGTGCCTTTGCGCAAAATCATCACGAAAAATATATTTTACGCTAATAGCTAGAAAGATGCATCCACTGTTTGTCACACAGAGCTCTCGGAGTCATTGTTCGAACATACAATTCTAAAGGCATTCTGGTCGTCAAACAATAATTATTGTTTATCAAAATTATTAATTGCGAAATCGGAACATACCATTTTCGTTTTCCGTTTTTTTCTTCCGTTTAAAATAATTACATTTTCACTGTTACTAAAGGATATTTTACCCCTTTTTTAAAGTTCCAAATACCACAACGTAAGTTAGAAAATGGATGATGCCGTGAAATAAAGCGATTAGCGATAGCGCCGAGAGGTAACGCCCCGCGTTAGACAAATAAATAATACAGCAACTACGATGAGCGTTTCCCACAGTAAGAGTCCAGTAAATGGCTCATCCCTCCAGTAACCGCATTCCTGGAGGAACTAGGGAACAACAGAAAGGAACGGAGAAGGTAGACGGAGAGAGAGAGAGAGAGAGAGAGAGATAGAGAGAGAGAGAGAGAGAGAGAGAGAGAGAGACCGAGAGAGAGACCGAGAGAGATACGGCCAGACAGACAGACAGAAAAACGAACGGACGGAGAGGAACAGGGAAAGTAGCTGACCAATTGGATTTGGGGAAGAAGCGACGGGGAGGAAGATGGCTATGTCATTCCTCTACCCGTCTACTTTGTCTTTCTCTGCTCCTCTGACTCTCTGACTCTCTGACTCGCTCTCTCCCGCTCTCTCTCTCTCTCTGTCTCTCTCTCTCTCTCTCGCTCCCGCTCTCTCCTAGTGGCTAGAGAGCGTAGTAAGACGATAGAGCGCAGAGAAACGATAGAGGCAATATTGAGCATAATGATGCGAGAGGTGCAGACAGGCTGAGAGGGAGTCCTGGACGAGAGAGTGTAGGAGAGTGAGAGAGTGGCGAGAAAGAGACAGATGAGAGAGTATGGGATAGTGAGAGAGTGCGAGTGTAGAGTTTAACAAAGATATTGAGACTTAGCGCAGGGACTGCAGTGATGAGAGGGGTAGATGATGATGACGATAGAGTACAACACAGGCCCACTTTTAACTGACTGCAAGACTTTCCAAAATTAGTTTGAGCAGGAAGTAGCTTGGAGTGATCTTGTGATAATGTATTAAGCTAATAAGATAATATTTCAAATAAGTTTCTCAAATTGCTTATAGTCCTTTAATGCTATAGGACGTGGATACTTGCGAAGATGAACACAAACAATTGCATGAAAAAAATTTATTTTAACTTTACAACGAAAGAATAGCTGAACGATGTTTTGGTCGAGAAAAAAGGGAGTTGAAGTGGGAACAACAGCGTAACTAATGCGTGAATAATCCTCCTCCTGGGAATGACACAGAGCTACTCTGAATCTGAAAAGGCTGTTAATAGAAATGTTAATGGTTAGTACTTTGGAAGGGAGAGCTTTAAAGGCACACCCTTGAAACTCCACGCTCTGGCAACGCTCTCACGTAAACAATGAAAGCGAGAGAGTGTGACCAGAGCGGAGAGCTTATTTATGTGCTTGTATTCATGTTCATGTCATCCACCGCAATCTCTCGTAAGCGCTCAAATGTATTATTTATTTAATTAATTAATTTATTATTTATTTTTTTATGAACTGTTTTAAATTAAAAAAGTAATCAAAAATTCTGATGAAATTCTATGTATAGGTAAAAGAAAAATTAAGGTCGAGGAGTGAGTTTGAGTATTAGAGCGATTTATAAAGTTCCTGGTAGAAGGTTCATCACAGCCACAGTTGTTCCGTGTAGTATGTCAATGTGTAACATCCAAGTAACTACTCGGGCTTGGACACCATCCGTCAATCCACATGAGATCATGCACAGATTATCACTAATCCATGAGTTTGACAGCTCGGTTTTCGGGGGTGGACAATTCGGCAACGCCCATTTCGGCAACGAGCATTAAACCGATTGGGAAAAGGTCTAGGGCAACAAAAGTTGTATCGTTGTTATCAGTAGGAGTGTACGGTATTGGGCTACCGTAGCCGTTGGGAATCGCGAACTGATTTTTTCATTCGACCCATAACCCGGGGTCATGGTTGAGAATGGCCAAAATTCAATTTTCTCTCTCCAAGACCAAATACTAGTTGTCGTTAAATCAGCAGAAAGCCATAGGGGTCATATTCAACCATGAACCCCGGGTCATGGGTTGAATGAAAAAAATCAGTTCGCGATTCCTAACGGTTACGGTAGCCCAATACCGTACACTCCTACTGATAACAACGATACAACTTTTGTTGCTGTAGGCCATCTCCCAACCGATTTATGACTCGTTCCCGAAATGGGCTTTGCCGAATTGTCCACCCCCCCCCCCCCCCCGGTTTTGGACACCGCCCTACAGTCCACAATGAGATCGCTTGGAAATAATCGCAATTTTTGAGTTTTGCATGCGCGGGCTTGGACACCATCCGCCAACGCACATAAAAATATCACTATATGGTCGATGATTTTAACTGTGCGGGATTGCACATCAAAGTATAAAGAAGTAGTGCCGCAAATAGAAATTTTCCGAAACATTCCAGGAAATTTCCCGAGTCGATTGGGTTATGCAAAACAGTCGACGTTCTTGAGGGCTTGAGGCTCGACGTGCCCTTGGGGAATTTAATCGCCTTGGCCCTTTGCAGACAAAAATATGTAAGCCAGTGAAGCGTTCGAAACGGTCCTGACGCATAGACAAACAAAGCGAGAGAGCGTTGCCAGAGCGGAGAGTTCGAAATTAACTCGGGGTGTGTCCTTAAAGGGAACTGACGCTCTCTCCATATCACACACTATCTCGCCGCTCTCTGGTTTATCGATCAGGGCTGAGATAGTGTCATATATGGGGATGCTCGCACGCCGCTTTACACACACCGATAAGAAAATGGTCGTTAAAATGTTCATGGTATGAGTCTCTCTTTTATACTCACCCTGTCTCTATCGTTTTCGCCGCCTTCGCTCGTTGTTAATTATTACGTCGTCGTTATTATTCGTTGCCCAATGCCCTCACAATTCACGGCCTTTTAATTCCATTCATAATTGTAGTTCTGAAACGACAGATGTAAACATTGCAAAAAAGATGCTTTTAAAAACACCCGAGCTAATTTGTAACTCTCCGCTCTGGCAACGCTCTCTCGTAGACAACTAAAGCGAGAGCGTGTTGCCAGAGGTGCCAAATGAATCTCAGATTTACGCGAAGTGCCCGCTTACTAATGTATGCAATATACTAAATTAAATTCAGAAAAATAAATTCAAAAATTCAATTCAGGGTAAATTATGGCGGCGCCGAATTTCTTTCTCCTTATGCTGCTTCCGACGATACTGACCTTTATCGTCACATGTGGCGTCTGGATCGGAGTGAGTCTTGTTGACCTTTGATCTTTGATCTTTGAACTTTATTCTTTGATCTTTGAAATGCGATCCTTGAACTTTTCAGGTATTCTTCATTGCCGGATTCGATCAGGGATCTACGACGAATTATTACTGCGGTTAGTTTGATGATTTTCCAGTTTCATTACACACATTTTTGGAAAAGTTACATATATTATTATTGAAAGTTTTAATGGTATTATTATTACTATCATTCCATATTTCTCCTTGACATGGTGGATATTTCAAAGAATTTTGAGTAGACCGTTTACAGACTTTGAGAACCGATTACGACCTAAACATTGTGATAAGATAATAACGTCAAAATGGGTTACGGTATTATTACGGTGGGTTACGGTATGATTACGGTACCCAGGAAAACAGTCGAATGCATTTTGCAGCAATAAGAGAAATTAAAATGGTACGAAAAATGTTCCAAAAATGCATTTTGCAGCCACAGCTTCGAAAAAGCTGCAAAAAGTTATAGAATTGCTATAGAATTGCTACTAAAAAGGTAGAAGCCACGAAAAAGCTAGGAAAAGCTAAGAAAAATGGGCATTTCTTCGGCACTTCTTGCAAAATGCAAAAATGCATGCAAAATTCCTGCATTTTTCATTTATTTTGACATCTCACATGCATTTGAGTTAGCTGCAAAATGCATTCGACTGTTTTCCTGAGTACGCGTTACGATATTTCAGATACAGCTTCTTCCACACCCGCTCCCCAGTCTCAGACTTGCCCACTCTCTGGCGACCACAGCGCCTGCACTGCGGACTGCGAGTAAGTTTGCTAAGTATCATGATTTTTGCTGCGTATATGAGATTATTGCCTGAGTATCGTTAGCCGTTCATTGGCTGCGTAGCTGGAATTCTTGGAGTATCATAATTCAATTTCATATTTGTGATATGCGAGACGCTCATGGATGATTTGTATAATGGTCAAGACTATGGCACGACGTCCACTGTAGACTGTTGGATGCGTCTAATAGGTAGGCTGATTGTGAGTATCATGATGCATTTTTCGCTACGTTGCTAGACTGAGTATCGTCCAGAGTCCGCACAGTACGAGATCGTGATTGGGTCGTACTACTGGTCCTTGTTGATGGAGGAGACTGCGGACTGCACCAATGACTTGGGCTTCAGTGCTAATGTAAGGGTATTTGGCTGCATAGAAGCTTTCGCTGCGTAGCTTCACTGAGTATCATGATATTTTCTTAGGGCAAGAAGATCTTCGACGGTCTCAAGGCAGCCGTGGCACGTGGTGTATATGTTAGAATCGCGATGAACATGCCATCAGGCGAATACAGTAATCCAAAATTCTTTAACTTGGACCATGAACTGACTTTATTCCAGCGTTCGCCGAGCCTTATGCGATAAGAGATGTGAATCCGGAGATAGTTGAAGTTCGCGGACTCAACTTTTCGAAATGGTACTCCGACTACGGGATGTTGCACACAAAGGTTCGCCTGACTATCATCTCCATTTAGCTGCGTAGATGAATTCTAAAATTTGACTGTGCAGCGTGACTTAGTATGATTCCAATTAACTTCATTGCAGTCGTGGGCGGTCGATGGCAGTCACTCGTACGTTGGCTCGGCCAACTTTGACTGGCGCTCTCTGGCACAGGTAGGAAAAGGGGCGGAGCTTGCACGTAATCTACATTAGGACTCATAATCAGGTGAAAGAGATCGGCATGGCCACATTCAATTGTCCGTGCATCGCCGAGGATGTGAAGAGAATGATCGATGTCTACTGGTACATGGGTATGTCGGACCAAAGATCAAAGATCAAAGATCAATTTTCAAACGTAAAAAAAATTTGAGAAGAATTTATGAAACCCCGTGCCAATTTGAAATTCTCTGCAATGACAGCGAGAGTCTTTGTCTGCGAGAGAGTAAAATCTGCATGGATGACACCTTAACGATAGAGAACCCGGGAACATAGTTTGTTTATAAACGTGGTACGAGGACTGTGCAATAATAATTATTATTCCAGCATGAGAAATTTGTAAAAAAAGCAGAAATTTAAAAAAGGCGTCGTTATTGATTATTTCGTGAAGGCTAACAAAGTACAATGCTTTACTAAAGTAAAAAATTAAAGTAAATTTAAAAAAAAAATTTAAATAGCAAATAATAAATCATTTTTATATTAAGATATCTCAAAAATAAGAAAAAGACTAATAAATACTTTAAAGCGACACCCCGAGCTGATTTTAAACTCTCCGCTCTGGCTACACTCTCTCGCTTTCTTTGTCCACGAGAGACTATTGCCAATGCGGAGAGTAAAATTAGCTTGGGGTGTGCCTTTAAAATCTTCTAAAGGCGCCGAAGACGCGGTGATTCCTCCTCAATGGCCGCCAGAGTACGCCACGAACGCCAATCATGATGCGCCCTATGTCGTTCCTCGCGACAACTCCGGTCCCGCCACGTCCGTCCACTTCTCGGTATACGGTAGTCCGATATAAATCAATCGATAATCGCTATTTTCAGTCCTCTCCGAAGGAATTCAACGCGTGCGGACGCGACAATGATATTGACAATATGGTATGGATTAATTTGTAAAATTAATCAATAAATTGTTGACAATAAATCAATAAATCAATCAATAAATCGATATTTGCAGATAAAATTGATCGACGAAGCCGACGAGTTCGTATATTTGTCAGTGATGGACTACGCTCCGGCTACCACCTACGCCATTCCGCATCAGTTTGTCCGATTAAAGACCATTACAAAAATACTTAAATGCACAGTATTTTGACTCTCCCCTCTGGCCACACTCTCTGCAGCCTAAGAAAGCGAGAGAATGTGGCCAGAGTGGAGAGTTTTGAAAAATTTAGCTTGGTGTGACACTAGTCACGAAAAGAAATGAAAAAGAAGCGAGAGAGTGGGTGAAACGGGGAGAGTTTACCTTTTTTTTCTGTTCATTTCGAGAAAGCACAAGTAATTAAAATTTTCATTCAAGAAAAGATCTATTTCTCAGAAATGATTATGCGTTTTCAAAATTAAATAGATTTTTTTATTTTTGTAAATGTTTTAAAAAATCAGCATACAATTTCAGATATTACACGAGGCTTCAGGATGCGTTGGTTCGTGCTGCCATGGAGCGCTACGTTGAGGTTTTCAAGTTATCAATCAATAATCGGATAGATACCGTAACCCTCAGGTTCGATTCATGATGTCCAAATGGGACCACACCATTCCCAAGTGCTATCCGTACCTGCACGCACTGGACGCCTTCAATAGTGGACTACCGTGTAGCAATCGAGCATGTATGATATTCGATCAATACTCGATCAATAATCACTAATAGATCGATCAGAAATCGATAATACAATACAATACAATACATTTATCTTATCAGCACTTAGTGCAGAAGAGTAATCAGGGGCAGGGGGGAATTTTCTTGCAAGTTCTTTCTTCCGTCTCTGAGAGATGTTATTCTCCATTCAAGAAAACGATCGAAGTGAAACTTGTTTATTGATGTAGAAAACCCACGAAAAACGTTCCGCTATCGTCCATTAGGCCTGCTTGACAGTTGGAAGTACACCTCCAGGCATTCCAAAGCCTTCTAGGAGTGGATTCGTCTGTTGATCCTTTCTGTTGATGGAGTTGGCGAGAGTGGAACGGAGAGCGTACTCGAACCGACCGCACCGCAGACAGAAAGGCAGAATGAATACTCGATCAATAATCACTAATAGATCGATCAGAAATCGATAATAGTCGATTTTAATAATAATAATAACATTCACACTTATTAACAATAATAATTTGTTTCACTAATACTCGATAATAAATTCAGATAAAAAATCGATAATAGTCGATTTTTTAATATCCGTAAGAGCAAACTGCACATTTCACAAAGTAATTGTTTTTTGTGTCTTTGCAAATCATTCGTGAGCAAAAAGTCAATAATTATGAAAAATCGATGATTTTTTTAGGTGATGGGAAAATAGGCAAAATCGATGTGAGGATATTCGAAGTAAGACAATTGTTTTATCGAAATTTAAAACTAAAAATCGATAATTTGGCAGATTCCAACTGCCGGTTTTGAGTCGATACCGTATTCAAGAGTACAGCATAACAAGTATTTCGTCACCGATAAAGCCGCGTATATTGGTGTGTTTGCCAGTTTATTTTAATTATTTAATTAATTTATCCTACATCATAAAAATGTTTCAACAAGTAAGTTACGATTAAAATGAGAAAATTTGCACAAGGAGAAATGAAATGGGAGACAATGGGAATGAGGAAGGTGAAGAAAAATTGTCAGTTAAACACCCCGGGCTCATTCGAAACTCCGCTCTGGCGACACTTTCTCGTAAAAAAAACAAAACGAGAGAGCATTGTCAGGGGCGGTAAGCTTGTAAGCTTGCTAGCTTAAGCTTATTGGTATGCCTTTAAAGGTACGTCGAACTGGCTGGCTGACTACTGGTTGACGATGGCTGGTATTGGAATGACAGTGAGAAGCGCCGATGCTGGTGCTGAAGAACCATTGGTGAAGCAGATTAAGGATCTCTATTTGAGGTTTGAGAATTGTTTGACAATTGACAATGATAATGACAATTGACATTGCAAAAAGATAGACATGACAATATAATTGCAGCTTTGACAAGTGATAAAAATTAAAATTGAGAAAGATTTGAATAAATAAATATTCATAACAAATAAAAAATAAATTATAAGTGTTTATAAGTATAAATATTTCAGGGACTGGGACTCGAAATACACTTCGCCCATCGCCGATTTCGACATGCTCGGAAAAAGAAAATAAATTTCTCGCTATTACACTAATAATTGTTGTTTTACTATTTAACATTTCTCGTTGATTGGGTACAAATCTTTGGTTGACTGACAACTATCCATACTAGACTCATATCTGATTGAAGCCATAGGTGTCACTGATTGGGTAATAAAATAATATCAAATGAATGAATCACAGCCGTTTGTAGTTTGCAAATGAATTGATCATATATTTTGTGATGGAACTATGTCATAAATAAAATAGTTAAATACAATCGAATTATTCAATCGCGAAGCATGGTTTCGTAGAATTTGTATAGAGGAAACCACAACATTCTGGTTCACGCCATTTTTCTTCGAAAGCCAGCGACAATCGAGAGATCATTGGACAATGCAATACAAAATCATGACCTTTATCAAACACATAACTATCAGTCTGGGCGTACTGAAGTCCCATTAAAGGGGCTGACACCTTTGTCAACGGTATCTTCAAAGGTCTACGCTCTCTCGCTGTTAGAGAACAGAGAAATAGTGCGCACAATGAAGAGACCATTGCGAGAGGTCACTCTCCCTTTAAATCCTTTACCAGAGACTAATCCGAACACTGCAGTGCTTACAAGGGATTGGCAAAAAATCGTGTCTTATCATGGCAGTTCGAAAGGTGTATATCGCTAATCATAACTCCAGTCGGATTATTTACCATTCCCTTGTGAGTCAGCACGCTCATTGTCAGACTAATCATTCAGTGATATTTCCATTCCCTCTCCAATAGTTGTGTACTTGATAAAGGTCATTGTACAACAAAAAAATCCGTCAGTTCGATCACTCATTTTGCTCCGTCATTCTCGGAAAAAAACCAATATAGAGATAAGAGTCTGATGATAAGATGACAATAAAAGAGGGAGCCTCGTTTGGGAGCCTAATCCGCTTATCGTCTCATCTGTCAATTATATTGCGCTAATGAATCAGCGAAAGAAGCACCTAAAATTTGTCAGACGCGGACTACTACAATGAACAAAGTGAGACAGTCAACGAAATTGTCTCAATTAACAGTGCACGAAAAGATGAGTCAAAATCGTGCCGAACCATTTTTCATCATTTCGACCTAGTTAACCCCTATATAAAAGATCGCAAGTAGACCGATTTACCGCGGTAGGTTTTTTGAAATTTCTTTTGTCAAGACGTTGGGTGATTTATGCCAGATTCCGGCTACTGGGGTTTTCGACCACGCCGGATCGAATGGCACTGGTCCCGAGCCGATCCGGAGCCGTCTTTTAGGTGAAACGCCGGCTCTCGGGTTTTTTGCACATTTTGGCGCGCAACTTGGTGTCAAGTGTGTCAAAAATTGCAAGTTGGGGTGTGAACATGATCACAAGACTTGGGGCAATCTAAATCGTATTTTTGCTGATTTTTCCCAATCACGGGTTTTCCGGAAATTCCGGTCAAAATTGGCGGAGGGCAAAAAAACGCAAAAATCAAAATCGGCAAATATGAATGCTCGAAATCGGCTCTATAACTTTTTGAGATTAAGACTTATATTAAACAACTTTTTACGGCGCATCTTTTGGTGCTAACGCCGCGCGTCTTGTCCCCCGGGATTATGACGAAATAGGCCTCGGAAGAAATCCGGAAAGTAGGTTTTTCGCGATTTTCACCTATTCAACTTAATTTTCGTGCCCCGGCTCCTGAAAGTAAATTGTACAACTCGATGAGGCGCAACTTTTTACTTTTGGACCCAACTCATTCCGAGCAATATTCATGGAGCTGCGCGGTCGCGAAAAATGGTCGATTTTTAACTTTTTCAAAAAACTCAAATTTCGCACCTTTTTTATTCAACCAAACTATGCTCATGTTGTAGCGCTTGAAAAACTGATTTAGAAAAACTATGTCTCTTCACCTCCGCACGACCTCTTTGCACCGCGAAAAATCGCCGAAAAGGTGAAAAAACACGATTTTGCCAGTTTTCTTGGCTAAATTTATTTTCATTTTTATTTTAGGCGTTTTATATGGCAAAGAAAGTTGTAGTCCTACTCTTTGCGCGTCGATTGGGGTATAATATGACTATATTTAGAAACGAAATGAACTCATGGCGTCGAGGTAAAGAGGTACCACTCTAAAATCACCGAGCGGGTTCGAACCCCGGTTCGATCCAAAACTTTTGCTGATTTTTACTGGTCTCAAGAAAGTGTCCTAGGGTAGTTTTTTGTGCTATGAATGATGAAACAAGTTATTTTGAGTCATTCTGAGCTGGAAAACATGTCATGCATGACTCTTAACTCTTACCTCGCTTCAATTGATATCTGTAGTGACATTCATTCAGTTCAACGAAATTTTTCGATAATATTGAGACAATCATTGATCCTAAGACATCCGGAAAATGTCGGAAAGCTTATGATCGAGTCCACGAATGTGTTTCGTGTCATGCAATATAGAAAATGGGGGGTTGGGGGGGTGTCCCCCCCAAACAATCAAAAGCTACCTACTTCCAAGTAATTTTGTTGTTCAAAATTCAAAGCAAATAGTTTTATGTTGTCGTTTTACATATATTTTTTCGACAAATTGTCTAATAGGTCAGAAAACAAGAGAAGAGCGTCCATACTTGGCGACTCGAGCAGTCTATGCGGAAGGGTGCGCAGCACCCTTCCGCGCTAGCGCAATGCTCCTCCCGTGCTTCAAGTATAATAATGAAACGCTCGGAAGTAAACAAAATTAATGGATCCCCCTAGCACTGCTAGTTCATTCTCATAAAGCTTGTACAAACCAACTGTCTAGCTTAAATTCAGGCGGTAGTTGGATATCAAAAATATAAAGCTCTCGCTGCAAAAAAAAGTAAATTCTTTTGACTGTGAAACTGTTCACTCAAAAGTCATCAAAAATCAACATTGCATTTGTTTTCACAGATCAATGGACTCCTGCAGTCTATAACCTAATTTCTCCAGCTCTTCGCGCTTTTCACATTATATCCGCGTTACATTTCAAATCGCGCTCGTGACGTCACTTCTAGGAAGTACTCATGATTGCTGTATTCATAAGATGAAGCCATCTAATTGTAAAAAGTTGCACCTTGGTCTCATAGTGTGTGAGATTGGATTCATATTGGACTTTCTTCCTTTATGCAAAATCTCACATTATGAACATGTGTATTGCATTATTTGTCTACAAATTCATTATATAATCCAAACCGTTATGTTATCTATTTTATTTAAAAAAATATTTTTATTTCCCTGAAATCGATCGGAACGTTTCATTCATTTTTTTGTCGAAAATTAGCGATGATAAATTGTTAAGCCTAGCCCACTTTTACGCCCCTTATCATGCACTATAATTCATGAGTACTATAAAGCGTTTTTTCTCTAGTTTCACAAATCTTATTACACAGATTCAAAAATTGCACTGAAAAATTGCACTATGTTTCATTCAAAAGCTTTTCATTACACAACTATCCAAGCGATACATCCTTTTTATCTTTAGGCGGTACAAAAAGATGATTGTCCGTAAATTGATAGATATTGGAGTACGCCTAAATACAATGCTACTATGTTGGTATCAAAGTTCACCCTTTACTCTCTATTCTCCACAACTTCTCCAACTTTTCCCTACCGTCCCTGATGTTTCGTCTAAGAAATCGATCGGAATGCATCATCGTCGATCGCAAATTAGTGCTGTTTAATTGGCAAGCCCCGCCCCTTTTATGTTTCTTATCATCTGTTAAGGATGTTTTACACCCCTGCAATATAATTCATGAGCAGCACAAATTGCGAGACGAAAGTGTCTTTACAATGTGCCCTCTATTTTGTATGACGCTTCTCATCTCACGAACTGATGCGTATCTTTGAACTTTGAACTTTGATTTTTGATCTTTGAACTGTGATTTGTCTATCTTCAATCTATGATTTGTGATCATTGATCTTTTTTGCCACTAGACTGTAGTATTGATTTACCGATCGCTCTATCATATCGTAGTTGCTAATAACAGATTGATTTTGCCAAAGTCTGATACTATATGTACATGTGTCTTTACTGTGGTGATTGTGGCGCAAGGAAAAGACAGTTTTGTTTTTCTGTAGAGATATTTGTTGATAGTGATCGGTTTTGTTGCTAGTATGAACAATCTAACCTATGCTATAATATCATTGATCGTAGCAGCTATAGAACTTGGAAGTAATGATTTTCGATTTGGATAGAATATGTAGCTTGGTCCAAAGAAGAGATTAGGATCTCCGGAGTGAATTAGCCTTGAATTTTCACTGGCCTGTCAATGATCTCTCCCGCAGGACTTTGCGCACATTTAATAATTGGATTATTTAAGATTTTTTTATGTAACTTGTTGCACTCATTGTTCTTTTTCGCTTCATGGCTTTCCCGCACGGAGCAAAAAGTGTACTCCACAGTACACAAGACCAGGGAAGTGCTATATAGTAAAAATTAGCTCAGGTGTGCATTTTTAAATGTAGCACACTCGCAGGTCTTGGTACTGTGGAGTACACGATTCTATACGGGTAAAGTGTTGGTAAATGCGCAGATCAAAATGTAATCATTATATCATTTCTCAGCCATGACGAACATGGTGCTGCTGACGCTACTGCCTGTATTGATCACATTTCTCATCACTTCCGGTGCATGGGTAGGGGTGAGTTGTTTTCAGATTTTTAAAATTTTAAAATTTTCTTAATTCGGGCATCACAAACATAATGAAGCCGGTTATTGTTTATTATGGTTATTTTTTTCATATTTAAATTTATTTGATATCACATCACTCTAAATAAGGTAAAATCAGCGAACTATGTTTGATACAAAAAAAGAAAAAAATTTAAAAAAACGCGTTTTGACTACTAAATTCTGGCGATCAAATATCACACAGTGCAACTATACCAGATCAATTGCAACGACCGGCAAAAAGCTGTCAAGAATGCTATAATTGTTGTCAAAGAATTTTACACGTGACCGTTATAAAATATTTACGATCAATGCACGGCGGTTCAATGAAGAGAAATCCCTACATTTAACTTTGGCTTGAAGGCTCTTGCATTACGAAAAATCGGCAAAGTTGATTTGCACTGGGCGGGATTCGAACCTACGAGGTTCGGATCTCTAAACAAAAGCTCTATCCACTAAGCCATCTCGGCATGTCTCGCGAATCGTAAAACTCGATGATAGGTCTAGTCAGAAGCGAGCGCCCAGATATACCGTAATCAACTTTTGCGCTGCTCATCATCACTCAGTTTGCGATACTTTCTTTCTCAGGCAAGAGCTTCTTAGTTACTATCATTGAGCCGCCGTGCAATGTGACCGATAAATTGTCCATTTCATCTCTAATCAAGCACTTCCTCTGTACGATTCGAGACATATCAAAGACATTTAAAAAAAACGATCCGGAACAAAAAATTTCTTTTTTCTGTCTCTAATGTCGTTCGCACGAGTGAATCAGTTCGAAATGTTGCTTTGATATAGAGCACGATATTGGAAAATTATTTCTATGTGCAAACAAGAGAGTAGAGTAAAAACAGCTTGTCGGCCAAGAAAAAAGATGTCCTGTAAAATTGCACTTTTCAGGTATATTTCCTCTTTGGCTTGAATAATGGGCAGGTCACTAACAATAACTATTACGGTAAGACATTATCTTATCTATCTTATCTTATCTTATCTTATCTTATTCCTTATTCCATCGCATTATACGTGACATTAAAACGAATAACAAAGGGGTTGATGGATGTCCGTCGTTAGGGTTGAGGGTTTAGGGTACAGTGGCAGTTTGGGAGCTAAGGGCGAATCTTGGAAAAGGGTATAATTATGTATATCTGGGGAAATCTTAACTAGACCTGCACGGAAGGTAGATTATATTAAAGGGCATTATATATCGCCCAAAAGGGGAAAAAAACAAGTAAGAGCAAGAGAGTGTGTAAAGCGAGGAGAGATTTTCAAATTTTTTTCGTTTTTGCGACTTTATAACATTGTACTATCGTATCAAATATCGATGGATTCAGGCGATGCCTCAACGGCTTCCACATCCCTTCCGTCAGTAAATCCTCCAGCAAACCCCACAAATCCTCCCGATCTAGCGCAATGCCCCAACACTGGCGCAAAGTACAGTGCGTGCTCGGCAAAGTGCGAGTAAGTATGGCAGACAATGAGTTTCATAAATTTAACTGCGTAGATTGGCTGAGTATCAAACGTTTCAGATTCGTCATATGCGAGAGTTTGCCTGCTGATTTGTATCCAGGCAAGGATTACGGAACGACATCCACAACTGATTGTTGGATACGATTGATGGGTTAGTAAGACTGAGTATCATAAATTTGTCTGCGTAGCTTGACTGAGTATCTTCGTAGAGGCTGCCCAAGAGGAGATTGTCATCGGTTCGTACTACTGGTCGCTATTGGTCAACGAAACCGCGGGATACGATGACGTGGGAGGATACGCACAAGACGTGAGTTTGGCTGCGTAGCTGATGTTCTTTACTGAGTATCATGAGTTTGGCTGCGTAACTGATGTGCTTAACGCAGGGTGCCCGGATCTTCAATGGATTGCAAGACGCAGCGAGACGAGGAATCGCCATTCGTATAGCGATGAACGAACCTGACGATGATTACAGTATGCATCTTAAATTATAGACTAAAGTGAACTTTGATCTTTGATCTTTACAGCCGTAGCCGAACCTGAGGCCATTCGCGCGATCAATCCCGAGATTGTCAGATATCGAACGCTTAACTTCCCGAAGTTCAACAACGGACAAGGCATTCTGCACACTAAAGTGGGAAAATAGATTTGACTGCGTAGATGGGCTCATCAGACTGAGTATCATTCTTAAGGCATGGTCGGTCGACGGCAAGCATTCGTACGTGGGTTCAGCGAACTTTGATTGGCGATCGCTCACGCAGGTTTGCGATTGGCCTTACAGTATCTTACAATTATTAGTTCTCTCTTTAAGGATCTCTTTAAGGATAATAAATGAATTTTGAAAAAAGACAAAATATATGTAACCCATTAATGAATCGATAAAAAATTGACAAAAATAAATAGAGTTGTTTTCGTTTATCGTTAGGTGAAAGAGATAGGAATGGCCACGTTCAATTGCGATTGTATTGCGGAAGACGTGCAGCGCATGCTTGACATCTATTGGTACATGGGTAAGTCGGACCAAAGATCAAAGATCAAAGATCAATTTGTACTCTCTGAATGCAATCATTTTTTGCCAGAACAAACCATTCACTTCACTTGCATTCATTTACAACTGAATTATTAAAACCAAGTAGATCAATAAATCAATATTTCAATAAATCGATATTTCGATAACTCAGTATTTCAGGAGCGGAAGACGCAGTGTTGCCCGAAGTCTGGCCCTCGGAGTACTCCACGAATGCCAATCACGACCATCCCTACAACGTGCCCCGATCGATCGGTCCCGCCACGGCCGTACACTTCTCGGTATACTGTAGTCTTGCCAAACTAATCGATATCACGATCTTCTTCAGTCAGCCCCTCCCGTTCTCGATTCATGCGGAAGAGACAGTGACATCGACAATATGGTTGGTGAAAGATCAAAGAACAAAGTTCAAAGTTCAAAGTACAAAGATCAAGTCCCTTTCAGGTTAAAATAATCGATGAGGCCGAGGAGTTTCTGTACATGGCCGTGATGGACTACGCGCCCGCCACATTGTACAACCACCCGAATACGTAAGGATTACGGTAGAATTCCAGTCGAGACTCCACACCATTCAAATTGCAGATACTACAGTGTGCTTGACGCGGCGATTCGACGTGCAGCAATGGACCGTTTCGTGCAGGTATAAAGAAATACTAAGTATAATATCCCTTATTTCCGCTCAAATTTTTCCAATAGACAAGAAAAGTAGCGAAAACTCTAATCGTTTTGCACACTTTCAAGCTTTAAATCCGGAACCACTAAAGACCCGAACGGTATCGATCGGGTCTTTACTGGTTCCGGATTGATCGGTTCTTTTCTGGTTCCGGATTGATCGGTTCTCTTTGCTCTCAGGTTCGGTTCATGATGTCCAAGTGGGCCCATACCAACAAGAAGTTCTACTCGTATCTGTTCGACTTTGACAACTTCAGTTACGATCTGCAGTGCAAGAATCCCTATGGACAACGTATGTTTTCGATCAAAGATAAAATTTGAAGGTTATAGAGTTGTACGTTAATACAAATGTACCTTATTTTGTTAATAAAGCTTGTAGTTTTCCTAAATTTTTCATTAAGATCAAACTAAATAGTCAAAGATCAATCTCCAAACCTTACAGCTTGCGACGCTGGCGATATCGACGTCAGAATCTACGAGGTTAGACAGTTCGATCGGTAGATCAGTCCAATCAATCGATTTTCAGATGCCCACAGCCGGTTTCGAGACGATTCCGTACGGGCGCGTGCAGCACACCAAGTACTTCGTCACGGAGAAGGCAGCTTACATTGGTATGATACTCAGCTAAGCGATGGATAGCTACGCAGTCAATATAGATTACAATATACTGTGTGATTTCATATAAAAACAATGATTTATCTGAGTCGAGAAAGGGAATCAATGAGTGCGCAGCGTTTCGAGAGGTGAAAAGGAAGAGCAAAAAAAAAACGTTGGGAGAACGCAAAAGTGAGAGAGCACAGACGATTAAAGTACACTGTGGTGCACCATACCGATATTTCACCGATAATTAAAATCTTTTAAAATTTAAAAATATAAATATGTATCAGGGCTGTGCATTTTACGTTTTACAATTTTACGAATTTTACGATTTTACGACTTTTTTCGTAAAATTTTTACGTCGTAAAATTTTACGAAATGTTGAAAATTTAACGAATCGAAAAATATGACAATTAACCTGAATAATTGGTGAAATTATTGACAAGAATTTGCGGAAAGTCAATCTTTGGAGATGTATACATAATTTTCTTCAAGTTTTTAGCTGAAATTTTTTGCTTATTGTCTGCCCTTTGCATAAGAGAGTCGTTTATGAGCATTCGCTTGTTTCATATCTTTTATTACGAAATAAATTTTGGAAAATTTCTTATAAATTTGGCTCAAAATGTTTTACGAAAATTTTATGAATTTTACGAATTTTACGAGAAAAAAGTCGTAAAATTACGTTTTACGAAAATTTTACGAAAAAGATTTTACGCACAGCCCTGATATGTATATTTTCAGGTACTTCCAATTGGTCAGCGGACTACTGGTTGAGCACGGGAGGCATCGGAATGACGTAATTTTATTTTTTAATTTTTAAATTTTTTTAAAAAATTTAAAAATTTTTAATTCTTACCGAACAAAGTATTAAAAATTGACTACATCTCTGCTATACCGAACCTGACACTATCGAAAAAATATTAAATTTAATTGTTATTATATTATTTTTCCAGTGTCCGATCCGCTGACGCCGGAAGCAAAGAAAAGCTCGTGGACGACGTCAAGACTCTCTTCGAAAGGTTTGATACGAGTCATGGGTGTCCAAGCCCGCGAATGCATTGTGCATGCGCGGGCTTGGACACACATTGAAATTTGTGTGGTAAATCAATGGTTTCAGGGATTGGTCCTCGAAATATGCAACGCCTATTTACAAGTTTTACATCAACGGCACGCGGATACCGGATAACGCTTAAAAGCTTTTATAGAACGACTTGTTTTTGTACATATAATTTCAATACAGACATTACTTTAAAGGCACACCCCGAGCTAATTTGAAACTCTCCGTTCTGGGATCACTCTCTCGTAGACAAAGAAAGCGAGGGAGTGTTGCCAGAGCGAAGAGTTTCAAATTAGCCCGGGATGTGCTTTTAATAATTTGTTCTCACATTGTTTTTGCACCGAATAAATAAAAAAATATACATATATTTATTCTTTTTAGTTACAATTAGCATTTTACAAGAAACATACAGATGAAAATCACACAGTAGTATAAAACTCTGCGAGGTTAGACAATTCGTTCGAGGTACAAGTGTTCGTTATCAGATAAGGCAATGTATAAGACAATATGATCGTTTCATAAAACACAAAAGTTGCGGGCGATAATACGTGCTAAAACATGCGAGTATGGTACAAGTATGAAACTGTGAAAATCACAGATTAATCAATAATACAGGGTACATTATCGATTCACCTGAGCAATGGGTACGGTATGTTCATAAAGCGAATAGAAATGGGGATAATTACAGTGAGAATAAGGGAGTCATGCAAAATTCTTGGCAGCTTGCCAAGACTCTCGAGTATAGTTCTCGTCTTCAAGTGGAACCATCGTCGTCGTCAGCGAACACCGGACCCTTGCTCGGGCCGGCGCGCTTCTTCAGGTTACGATTGAGCACGGACACCTGCAGAGATCAAAGATCAACGTATGCATTGCTCTAGTGAAACTACGGTAACTAATGTATGATGCAAAGATCAAAGATCAAATATCGACCTCAATTCTCCTCCTCAGGTGTTTGAATCCATGCATGGTCCTGCCATTAATAGCACAAATTATCCGTGATCATGCATGGATTCAAACGCCCGAGTCCAACCCCCAATCCTTGAGGCGATATCGCCACAGTGATCAACCCTCTACTCATTGTCACTCTTATATTAATTCTGATGGAATAAATAAATCAATAAATAAATAATTAAATAACGTACCTCCTTCTTGTTAGTCATTCGACTTGGGGGGATCTTCTTGGCGTTGGCGTGCTTCTTAAGCGGGGTCTTGCCAGTGACAGCGCCCTGCAAGCTCAAGAGTAAAGAACAGAGATCAAAGATTAAAGATCAAAGATCAAAGAACAATCGCCCAGAATGAAACTACAGCTCACAATAAGAACCGCTTCGAACAAGTTAGGGCACTGTGCCAGTGATGGTCATATGCCTCTACTTCGTACTCAGTATCAATTAATACACAATCGCATACAGTACAGTACCCCAAACTCATCCTCCCTTTGAGACCCATCAATAATCAATAATCATAATGACTTACCGTACTCCTCCTCGCCTTCCTCGCTCCTTCATAGCTCGCCAGCAGCACGTGAAGCACCTTCGACAGCAAGTTCATCGGTGACGACGTCTAAGATATCCACACATCAATCGATTTATACCGTACCTCCAACCTAGCTACCGTACTCCTCTATCTCGACTACCGTACCTTCTCCAGCTGCACACGCTGTTTGGTGCCGAATCGCAGACTGACTATGTCATCATCGTCGCCACGTTCGATGGCGAATCCGGCCTCGTCGAAGACGTCACTGCAATGTAGATTTGAATTTTCGCGCCAATTTTCAGGAATTCAAAAGTGGCGGGAAATACCAACTTCCACTTCTCCTCTAGTAGCGCTATCGCGATGTTGCCACCGAGCAGATCGACTCGATCCTGTTGTCGCATCTCCTTCGCCCATGCGACGCCGTTGAAGTCGGCCACTCCTGAAACGATACCTACAGTAATCTGCCGATTACTGTATCGTTACTGTATCAATTACTCTATCAGTACTGTACTGCAGGCGAACGTGGAGCCCCTTATCACATTTATTTTATTTTCATATCTATAGTTTAATACAAGTTTATTATGTGCATTTCAACAAATAATTTAATCAACTATACCCAACCTAGCTGACTCGACTCCGGTATCCAGAAGACGTACAAACCACAGCCGTCGACGTAGATGCGTGTTCGTCGCAGTGACATTATCGATTGATTGCCCGATCAATCAATCGATAATGATGACGTCACACTCGCGGTTGTCCCTAATAAGAGACCGAGTGGGGCCACTCCGACTCCCCTGTAAGACACGCCCCTCAATTCACAAGTCTAACATGTTTTAACAACAATATTTCTCCCGATTGCAAACAGCACCATTAACCATGAACAAATCAATCAATAAATTACACTTTATTAATTAATATATAGCTACCGTTATAGATAATAGTAGATTTTACACGAGAGACTCTGCGGGTGAAGGATTAATCATGGAACGGAACGATCGTTCGATCGATAAATCAATAAATCGAGTGCAACGCGGGCTACGGTAGTTAAGGGCTACTGTAGTTAATGGAGAACAGACATCGGAGGCAAAACCGGTAGCGTGTTCACAGAGAGGATACGGTATACACATGATGACTGTCAGATTAGGTTGGGGACAAAGATCAAAGACCAAAGATCAGTTTTAAAAAGATGGGTTACGGTAAGAGGGGTGGGGTAATCGATAGTAGGCAGGGACACGATGGTGAAAGGAATTTAAGTGCTGGTGAGAAATATAGTGTTTGTCAAGCTCAAAATGGTCTGGCAACGGCAGGGATACGGTAGGCGTCAGGCATCAACCTGAGCCCCTGATTCAGGATACAGAATGGGCGTGGTCTAAAATCGGGCTAGAACAGAACGATACAGGGTGAAAAAGCACACAGGGCGATGATAGTAACAAGGATGGGAACACAGGCCTATTATCAAGAAACGGTAGATCAAGCAATCAATCAATAAATCAATAATATACACACTATACGGTAGACAGGAGAAGCAAGGACATACCGTAGGAAAATTCTAGAAGAGGATTACTGTATCTACATATTCTACAAAACTGGGGGGAATGGTAGCGAAAGCACCAATAAAGGGGCGGAGCTTATTCACGATGACGTCAGCACATCCGCGTCCATGGCCTCGTCGGATAGCGGGCGGACGGCCGCGACCACCGCGTCGAGCCGCTTCTGATCCGCCGCATCGAGCAGAGAGAACTCGGCGGAGAAACGCGCCAGATGCTCAAAGACCAGAGCGCACTGAAATGGATATGATATAATAGACGTAGCGGCCGAAACACCATAGGGCACATTATAAAATTACGTCATTCCTACATTATTACATTATTACCTAACTTAATTAGTTTAAAAATCTACATTTAAAGTGCATGAATATTGCTTCTTGTACATCTATTAACACTATTATTTTAATACTATTAATTTAACGACATGATAAGTGGAATGAGGTAAAGGAGTCGTTCATAAGATCAATATAATATAGCAATGGTTACTAGAGATCAAAAGATCAAAAATCAGAACCACACATCGATCATTTTATTTCTAACCGTCGATGATTTGTTGCCCCCTATGTCACTTATGCTCTCAACCAGGGCTGTTCGGAAAAAATATTTTCGGAAAATCGGAAAAAACGGAAATTTACGAAAATATTTTCGGAAAATTCGGAAAATTTTTGGAAAATATTTTCTTAAAAGTTGTTATTGTTCTGCAAATACTAAAAGCGATATTGGCAATAAGTTTATTTTTGAAAATCAAAATATAAAAATATAACAACATCGTAGGTGAACTATTGAGTTCGTATTCTCTGGTGTTAATTTTTTGAATGTGCAACTGCTCAATATTTTCATGCCGAGAGAGATTGAGCGAAATAATGTACTTAGCAGAACTAAACATCCTTTACCTCCACAGGTACAGGAGAAGAGCAATGATACTTAGAAAAAAGGCGGCAGTGAATACGGGAGAAAAAAGAAAAAGAAAAAGAAAAAAGAAAAAAGAAAGGGAGAAGAATTTTGTCATACCATTATAATGGTCAAATGGGCATTATAATGGCCTATAGGTCAAAGGTTGCGAATCTGTTTGGGAAAGAGTTGCCACCTATCAGGATTGATGTTAATTTCGAGTACAGTATACTTTGGTCAGCATACATATAAAAAATCGAAATGAAAAAATTTTAGTACTGATTTTTTTGTTTTTTTAAATGTATATTTTCATGAGAAAAATGTTTTATTTAATGTATTTTAGTCACTAGAAATTTTCCGAATTTTCCGAAAATTTTTCGGAAAATCAAAATTTTAAATCGGAAAAACGGAAATCCCAGCCCTGCTCTCAACCATTCATATTATCAATGTACACCCTGTAATGCTTGCATTATACGATTATTTTGATCGGTAGTGCGCAAAGATCAAAGAGTACAATGTACAAATTCATAGACCAGTACCATTTAACCATTTCCAAGAAGAGTACTATTCTTGAAGAGTACCATTCCTAAACCGTCTACCCTCCTCGTTTTCCCATTTATTCCAATAAATCTAGACTTGATATCATAGCGGTACTACGGTAGTTCAACCGGCTCACGTACCTGGGGCACGAGATTGATGGCCTCGATGTGCTTCCAGTGGCGCTCGTAAAGATGGCCGCCGCACTGCCACAGTAGCCGAGTAAGTGCGGCCACTGATTGGGCAAAGTGCGAGGGGAACGATTGACCGTGCTGAATTATAATAACAATAATAATAATAATAATAATAATAATAAATATAAACAGTCGACACCTGCTGAATATCTAATTGTAAGGAAGATTAGTTCTCAGCTCTAATTACAAGTCAGCTACACGCAATCAACAAGTCAGAATTAGAAAAAAAACACATTTAAAAAATTTAGAATACTTTTAACTTTAAAACCATTAAAACATAGAAAATACATGAAATGCTTGAAACAAATGATATCACAAAAAGTAGTTCATTGTGAGTATAGTTAATCGTTTCGTCACTGCTATTATATTCAGCCATTTTCTTACAAGTGTGCAATGTTTCAGAAATACCCACATCATAAAGTATTATTATTATTATTATTCCTATTACCTTGGTCGGGAACAGCACTGCATCGTCGCACTTCTGCTCGCAATGAGCGAGGGCCGAGTCCATGTACTGGGCCGCGGAGTAGGCCGAGTGTTTCTTGCCCCGATCGTCCACCCATACGACCTTGCCCGAACCTGCAAATCGGACGAAAACCTTATTCAATCAATCAATCGATCGATCAATCAATCAATCAATCAATCAATCAATCAATCAATCAATCATTCAATTAATCAATCAATCAATCAATCATTCAATTAATCAATCAATCAATCAATCATTCAATTAATCAATCAATCATTCAATCAATCATTCAATTAATCAATCAATCAATCAATCAATCAATCAGTCAATCAATTCAAGAATCAATCAATCAATCAATCCAAGAATCAATCAATCAATAAATTCAAGAATCAATCAATCAATCAATCAATCAATCAATTAATAAATCATGGGTCGAAAAGTATGCTACAAAGTACCAAGCCTGACCGGATTTTGAGCCAAAATTTTACAAAAAATCGAAAAACATGACCGGATTTGGAGCCATAATTTCACAAAAATCGAAAAACCTGACCGGATTTTGAACCAAATTTTCCAAAAATCGAAAAACCTGACCGGATTTTGAAAACCGAAAACCTAGCTATTCGACCTATGTAATCAATCAATCAATAAATTAATCAATCAATCAATTAATCAATCAATCAATCAATGAACCAATTTCTTCATATCAAGTAAATTTCTAGATTAAAGGAGCTCCTCCAAAAGATAAATATAGAAGCTGTTTACAACAAGAAAGCTATTACAAGCCGTGAAAACAACCGGGAAAAAAAAATTTTTCCTCATCTTTTCTCGTTAGGGACTCTTATGACTTACGACATGACAATCAATCAATATCGGTGGATGAGGTTACCGTACCTGGATAGGTCATGGTGGGACACGTCGTCGACGTGCACATCTCCGATACGCTGCCCCTGCAAACAATAAATATCTTAGTGTTTATCGTTCGTTCCATTGTTTCACATTTTCCATTTGGACAATTTTACACGTTTTGCATCAATAGTCAGGACGCACCGGCTCCCTGACTGATTTGACGCGTTAAAATGTGATGGAAAACCGAAAAAAAGCGAGTTTCCGAGTGTTAAAATGTACCCTGTAAAACCGAAAATGGAAAGTCGATATTTGAATTCGCGGGCGCGAATAAGGTGCGGGAATTCAAATTCCGACTGCCAATGTCTATGTTTTAAAAATGAAGTAAATACGGAATTTCTTTTTTAAAAACTTTTCATCTTCTTAAGGCATCGGAAAGTGGACTTATACAACGTAGCGCCAATGGGAGCAACCAGCGCATTCATGATATATGGGTGCTACACAAAACCACCAGGCGTGGTTGTGGGAGTGTGATGATCAGACCAGATGCGACCATGCATTATCATACCCTCATAATGTCACGGAGAGCCATTTTCAATAAAAAGAGCAAGTAGAGAATCTACGAAAAGTCGAAATGAGCAACAGAGTAATCGTAGTGGGATTAAAAATGTAAATCTTCGCGAATGCGAGGATCGACCCACTAACAACATTCTCAGGATCCACTATATAATACTCATTTTTAAGCGAAAAGTAACGATTTTTTCTAAATCTACCGGCCATATTTCAAAAATCTGCCCACTATTTTTAAGAAAAATGTATTACTATAATCACTTCCACTTCACAGTATTTTGTTTAAATGTATGATTGTTTATTGGAGAAAGCCTCTAGATACTATTCCGAAACACCCACAGCTCAAGACAGCGCAAAAAGGAAATAGTGTACTAAAAATGCTTGTGAGTGACACTGGTGAGTGGTGACCCTTTGCAAGATTAATCGCCCGAAAATCAATCAATAACTACGGTATGACTTGCAAGATCAATCAAGCGATAATCAATCAATAACTACAGTGAGACTTGCAAGATTATTTAATCGATAATCGATCAATAACTACCGTATACCTGAGGGCGTTGATGTGCTCAAAGAGCGCAAGAATGTGCGAGGCGAGCCACTCATTACGGTCGACACCATCGGGAAGGATGACGATCCTGAATCAGGGAGAAATCAGGAATATCGATTAATTGACCGAAATTTACAGTACTTTTCGTTCATTTCAACTTCGGAAAATTACGGTATGACTACCGTACACTTATACATCACCCAAAATAACAATTATTATTCTTATTATAGATTAACAGATTAAAAGCGATCGATAAAATGACTAAAATTATTATTATTATTATTATTAATAATATTAATATTATTATTATTATAAGCCAAACGTATACAGAAATTATCTCACAAGGAGTCTCTTATGTCTTAAGGTGGCGAAAACTGACGATTTATAGCTTATGTGAAAGCCCTTTCTCTGTAGAATAAGAATGTATGTTTAAAAAATTCGGAAGAGCTCTGTACATGGATATAAAAAAATCCAAAGTTTGAGCAATTTCTGCCTTGAAATTTCTTTGTAATGGCTGCTGAATTCCCGTTCAGTGATGGGCTACTTCTCCACGCTCTCTCTCCGAGCTAGTGGTGGCGCAGTGGTAAAGATGTCGCTTACTATTTTTGCGCAGCGGGTTCGATCCCCACTGATGCGACTTGTTTTGCACGATTTTTACACTTGTCTTTTTACGTCCTTTTTTTTAAAATTTTCAATGTGCTTACTGATATTCATGAATCCAATCAGTCTGAAAATTTGTCAGTGTTGATTGAAAGATTCAACGTATTTCAGAAAAAATCTCGATGAAACAAAGAACAACATTCAAAGATTTGAATAACAAAAGAGTAAGTCAATCAATAATTCTATAATCTGATCTACTCTTCTTTCTCCCTCCAATCAATTGATTAGCTATACATTCTTCAGAATCTTTCTAGTTTTTTCTTTTTTCCTCCTTTTTTTCTATTCTTTATGCAATTTCCTATACATAACATTTTGATATAGGCTTCGGTATGGGCACCGACTGCAGCTCCTTCGAGCCAGCAAGGGTAGCGCTCATGCTATCGCAGCACTTTTGCGATCCTGTTACCGAGCGTCCACCTACGCGAATGGAGAAGGCTCTCTACAGCCGCTTCAAGAGCATTCTCGTGGACGCTTGTAACTCCAGATTGGATATTGATTCGGAAACGGATAACGGAGAAGGTGAGAGTGATAGCGAGGACAACGACAGCGATATCGATTGGGCCGAACTCGACTCTCGCTCATCGACAATGACCGACACTCCACCGGAGGAAACGTGTTTAATGGGAAACAACAACGCCTGCACAAAGGAGAAGGTTCTTTTTTAAACTTATCACACACATCAAGAGTAATAGGGACTAATAAGTAAAGTAGGAAGGAGAATTTAAGATAACTTAACTTTTATTTAATTTAAAAATATGCAGATGGATCAGATGTTGGAGTACTACAGAGCACCCATCAAAGGATCTCGCTCATTCGCGTCCATGAAGTCGAAGTTCTATCGTGAAATAGTGACCCAGAACGATTTGACGCGCCTTCGCGCCTACGAAGCAAGACGTGAGTCATTTTCCCGTGCTTGTGAAACGTACATCGCTTAAATATTTTGCAGAAGAGGTCGCAGAGTCACGAAAAAACCAGTACAGACGCTTGCACGTGCTCGTCAAGGATGCAGTACTCGAGAAGATCGACGAAGGTAACCTCAAATCTTGTTTGTTTTTATGCTCACTTTTTTTAGGAGTCGCTCTGCACGATGCCGACATTGTGCAGATGGCTGTGCAGATCAATGCCGACAAGAAAGTGTTGCCTTCTGGCGTTTTCACCGCGTCACCATCCTGGGTTTCTCGGTTCAAGAAGTCGGTTAATCTGCGCTGTCGGCATATCACTCGCTTCGTGACTAGGAAGAACAAGCGAAATCAAGTGAGATTAGTTTTTTTTACTTTTCGAGTAGTATCGGTATTGAACTGATTTTAATCAGGCTTCAATTGATGCTTCTGGAGACGCTTTCGTCTCGAAGATCAGCCAGAAGCTGATCGGCCTTGACCCGGATGAAGTCTGGAACGGAGATCAAACGGGTATCGTGAAGGAGTCATACAGCGGCAGGTACTTATTTTATTTTTTGTTTGTGTGTCATACGATAAACTTGCGGGAAAAATTTTAAACCAGGGCTGTGTCGGAGTTTTCAAAAAATTTCAGAAAAAATCATATGCATAACCAAAATCAAAAATCGGATAATTCGAAATCGGGTAGAGAGAGGAAGAGGTAGAGGTGGAGGTAGAGGTGGAGGTAGAGGTAGAGGGAGAGGGAGAAGGAGAGGGAGAGGGAGAAGGAGAGGGAGAGGGAGAGGGAGAGGGAGAGGGAGAGATGCCCAGCCCTGGTATGAACAGTTACTTGACAATTATGGCCTATACTATCTTGACAGGTGTCTCGCCATCGTTGGGTCGAAAAAAGTGGAAGCTGTCGCACAATCGGCATCCGCTTTGACGCACTCATACACCGCCCTCCCGATGATCTCTCTTTCCGGCAAGCTTGCGAAGAAGCTCTTCATCGTGCTTCCAGAACCGAATGGACTCCCTAGGCGTGGCCACTGGACGGCGGACAACATTGTCGTTCGTCACGGGAAGAGCCACATGATGACGAAGAAGCACACCGCGGAATGGGTGAGTGAGTGTGTGTGTGCCCCAGGCATGCCTCGCCGTCAGCTACTGCTCATCGACTCTTGGAGTGGATTCAAGGATACGGCTGCTCTTCACGCTGCAGCTCGCCCTCGATTCCAGTTGGATCTGGAATACATCCCTCCAGGGACAACTTGGCGCTGCCAGCCACTGGACGTCTTCTTCAACAGGCAGTTCAAGCACTACCTCAAGAAGTTGAACTCGCACGTCATCGCCCTAGCACTCGATTTCCAGATCGCGAATAGGGACAACATGCTGAAGACCGTATCCCAGATGTACCGCCAGTTCAGCGCCGATCGGTTCAGGGACTGTTGGAAGTACGCCTGGTACAAGGCCGGATATGTCACCGTGCGTCCGCCGCAGTTCCAGACGCCTTCCGAGTGGGCGTTTGTTCGTCAACCCACCCCCTGCCACACTCCACTGTGCCCCAAGATGTCGCTGATCCGCTGCAGCCATTGCGAGGACTTCTTTTGTTTCATGTGCATGGTAGCTGCATACCATGATTGTTAGATGTTTGTTCTAATTGTTTGTATTTCACTTTGTAATAAATGGATTTTCTGTTATTTAATAATTTACGGATGAGAGATGGCAGTAAGATCGTAAGAGATGATAGGAATAAGATATTTTCAACACTGTACAAAATTTTTTTCTGTGTTATGTATGATTTTAAAAAAGAACGTAAAAAGACAAGTGTAAAAATCGTGCAAAACAAGTCGCATCAGTGGGGATCGAACCCGCAGCGCAAAAATAGTAAGCGACATCTTTACCACTGCGCCACCAGTAGCTCGGAGAGAGAGCGAGGAGAAGTAGCCCATCACTGAACGGGAATTCAACGGCCATTACACAGAAATTTCAAGGCAGAAATTGCTCAAACTTTGGATTTATTTATATCCATGTACAGAGCTCTTCCGAATTTTTTAAACATACATTCTTATTCTACAGAGAAAGGGCTTTCACATAAGCTATAAATCGTCAGTTTTCGCCACCTTAAGACATAAGAGACTCCTTGTCAGTCTAGACACAGCGCGCACATGGCAGTTACATGTTTCAGCGATATATTTATATGAGCGGAAACGAACTGTTGACAATTTCAATGGCTATTGGGAACAAATCGATAATAACCAGCCCAGCAAGCCAGTGAAGCATAACACACCCGAATAAATTATCTCCCGCATACATTTTCGAGCACCCACATTGTGAGTGAGCACTTTTGTTGATGCGGTCAGTTTTGAGACTCGAAACCTATCTAGGAATATGCGGGAGATCGAGAATAGTTAGAATCATCCAGTGCCGGGTCAGTTTTGAGTACTTGAGATGTAGATCGGGTCAGTTTTGTTCAAATTAGGGTCAGTTTACAATTCGCAAAAAACAACAGATTGTGGGTGGGACGAAAATGTATGATCTCCCGGCTCACGGCGTTTCGAGAGTGGTATTACAAAGGAAAAGGTAGAGTAAACGAGAGAGAGAGAACACGCAAAAACGAGAGAGTGCAGATGGTTAAAGTGCATCATACCATATTTTGCGGCATTTTGTCAAGTTTTCAATAACCAATCTCCATGCATTTGAGAAACGTTGAGTGAAAGTTGGTGAGCCAAGATGCCCTCGAAACATAACACGTAACACATGAAAACCCTACAGCTATTCCCATACATGGGCGCCGACATGGGGTGCCCACTGTAAAATTACAGTGGTGGCCAGAAGGATATCATATATTGGTTTTTTAAGCATAACTTTTCTTGTAGTTATCCGATCACCTTGAAATTTTTATATAGTTTGCTCAAACATGTTTCACAATGTATACCGAGGCATGGAGCCGGTTTTTCAATTTGGACGGCTTCCAGGCTACAGTATCCCAAAATGACCGCATGCCTCATTTTGAGTACTTGAAGTTGCGACGTATTTTCGTTGTTTCAAACAATTTTTTCACCATTTAAAAAAGTACTTACGCATGCTACTATAGTCATTCATCGATACTGTTCACATTTATTAGTTATTAATATTCATATCGTATGCATATTGTGAATTTCAAAAGTACCAACTTTTTTTCATCATTGTTGCTTGTTTCTTGTGATTTTTTAAATGTATATTTATTGTATTTTTGTTTTTATACTACGGTAATACCGAAAGGTGTACGATATTTCTTCCCTGATATCTTGCGCGTGAGGTTTGAGTGGTCTGAAGCAATCCGAACCTCACCAGTTTGGTGCGGGCGAACTCCACAATCAACTAGCAAGAAATGGCACTGTACGGTGAAACTCCTCCTTCGACTCGCACCATCCCTAGACAACGCCTACACCATGGTCTTAACCGTAGAGTTGTTAATACGAAGCCCATAATCTCTCCTAAGAACAGAGGGAATAATCCGAAGCAGGCAAAGGCTCATTTCAAAAGGACAGTCGCAGACTAGCGAAAGGTCGTCTGGCCAGACGAGTCCAAGTTCAATCTCCAGGGCTCGGACGACCGGGTTGACGTCCGTAGACCAGATGGGGCTTGAGATGATATTCAGAAGCTTGTTCCCAAGGTGAATCACGGAGGCAGAAACGTCATGGTGCACAGGAACTCGGACTATGTCCACTGCAGCGAATCATTGAAATCATGATTGCAACGGCTATCGTACGCCCCTCCTCGCTACACGCCTTCAGATCAGTCAAAAGCATGGAAACTAAGTACTAAATTTATATTTGTTAAGTTAATCTGTTTAATATTCGATTTGAACCTGAATTGTTGCCCGGGCATCACCCACGTGAGCTATGCATTTTGTCTGTGATTTAATCAATTATTTTGATTGTTAACATGTTGAATATTGTTAATAAATTTGTTTAATTGATTTTTCAAAATATATTCGCGATAAAACCCCGAAATAATGCATAAATACGTTTAAAAACTAGAGAAGAAGTAACTTCCTCAAAATGAGCCATACTGTCATTTTGGGATACTGTAGCCTGAAAGCCGTTAAAATTGAAAAACCGGCCCCATGCCTCGGTACACATTGTGAAACATGTTTGAGCACACTATATAAAAATTTCAAGGTGATAGGTTAACTACAAGAAAAGATATGCTCAAAAAACCAAAATATGATATCCTTCTGGCCACCACTGTAGGACTTTCGAAAATTTGTGGAATGCCCCACTGTAAAATTAACCATTCTTCGTTCGGATACCTCCTGTTGAACCGACTCCAGGTACCCCGCCAGACATGGTCTATGGTTATCCCATGGGATAGACCCACCCGCAAAAATTCGCCTTTCATGGGTACCCACCCGCAAAATTGGACCATAAATTGACGATTTTCTTGAAATTTTCACAATTTTGGGGTACCCACATGCGTTTTTATCTCAAAATCGGCTCACCCACACGCGTTTTTGACACAAAATCTAGGTACCCACACGTACATGAAGGGTCTGGATATTGATAGACCATCACTGTACCCCGCCCATGTATGCTACCAAGTTTAACCCCAGACAACGGAGATAAAAAGAGAGACTAACTACTCACTTGGCTACAGCATCATGTCCGAGCGTCTCACAGACTCCTCGTGCCGGCGGCGAAGTCTCTCGACTCGTCGCGCCTCCTCCATCACCGCCCGCGCCCGATCCAACGCCGCCATCCTTGTCGCCTTAATCAGAAGTAATTTAATTAAATTCCCTTTCAAGGTTCACTTAGATCATAATATTTTTTTAAATTTCAAACACCATTTTTAGTCTTTCTCTTTATCTCTTTCTTTGTAATATCAACTGAGTAAATGATGCGACTAGCGACTCCCATATGTAGGTCAGCCAAACGATTCCATGACACTCTTCACCATAGGTCGAAAAGTTACGTTACAGATTTTCAACAAAAAAAAATCACAAAATGCGGTCAGGCTTCGTCGTTTGCAACATACTTTTCGCGCGTATCGTAGTGATCAAATATACACATATAACCAAATCGATAAAAACCTGCTAACTACAGTAATATATATCCGAACATTTGTTGAACAAAAGTCAAGTTGGCTGCATACAAAAAAGATGTTCCATCGCTTCCATTCCCTTCCTCCATCATCATGTTTTGTACGATTGAACTACGCAATAGAATCATTTTGGCCAACATGCATCAGGAAATAGCCTCTTGCTGCGACCTCGAATCACCGTGCGCGCATAGCCAATTGTCTGGGCGTCAAACACGTCCATAGATCAGGAGACCAAGGAATAGGCCAAGGAAGATCAAAGATCAATTTTCAAAAGATCAAAGATCAACTATTCAAAAGACCAAAGATCAAATACCGCGTGGCGAGGATGACTTGGTCGCACGACCGCCCTCCACACTGTTCAGTGGCGAGTCGGATGGTCCACGGAGCTGCAAAATGAATCAAGTAAATAAGTAAATAATAATAATATTAATAATACTTTTAAAATAATAATAATGGATGAATGTATAACAATGAAATTCTAGGACGTTCCGGAGCATACAAATATGCAATATTTAGGGAGAAAGCACATCGGAGAAGGTTAATCTTCAATTGTTCATGGATAACAATAGCTCACATCATAGGTAGGCACGCTGGGGGAAGGCTGTTCGCAAACCGGGAAATTGTAAGGCAAGGCTATGCGCATGACCAATTTTTTGCAGATTTGACTGGAAAATTTCAAATTTTTGCTGGGCAAAGCTATGCGCAAGTCCACGCAAGGGAAGGCAAGGCTATGTGCAAAAATAATTCGTTTTCACGCGCCCACTTATGGCTCACATTCAGCAGGAACCATCAGAGCATCTATGAGCAGGAACATGAAAGCGTAAGCATACAATACCCAAAGAGCTAGGGAACAACAAACGCGGAGCAGTGGTGAGAGACGAGTTGTCAAATGAATAAGCGCAGCCAACCACTATCCATATCTCCCTCTCTCTTAATTATAACAACAGCTCTATTAATATTAGTACTATTGCGACATATACAACAAGCTCCAGGCACTTTCATGTTTCAGATTTTGCATAAAATCGCACAAAGCAGTTTGTGGAAGGCGAGCGAGGCCGGGCTTGCGAAAACGTCGATACTAGCTAGTATTCATGCCCGCAACGGCTTTCTCTCTCTCTTTCTTTTTCTCTGACTCTCTCTCTCTCTCCCTAGCTTGCTCCACCCTCTTTGCTGCTAAAAGATGCATGTGAACGCGCATTCAAGTGCATGGCAGGACTATTTAGTAAATTTTTATTTTTTTTATTTTAGCAAAAACCTTAAAGAGCGAATATTTTTGTTATACTTCTTAAAAAAATATCCTCGACAATGGTCGATTCACCCACTATCTAGCATGGAATATACTCAAATCATACATGAATTTTATCATGCATAGAACCACACACCGGTGGGTTCGTGTTCCACACCCAATACAACTCCATGCAATACTGGGACATTTGATGGTGCGCCTGTAGGAATTCCCGAAACTCCAAAATTTATAGCAAACTCGATTCCCCTTACAATTAACCATTATACGTTAATCACTCGATAAACCAACCTACCCAGTTAACCAATCGATAAACCAACATGCCCAGTTAACCAATCGATAAACCAACATACCCAGTTAACCAATCGATAAACCAACATACCCAGTTAACCAATCGATAAACCAACATACCCAGTTAACCAATCGATAAACCAACATACCCAGTTAACCAATCGATCGACAATCGCACGAACGTAACGCGCCACGCGCTCCAGTCTGCCACACTTCGGGACCTCACCCCCGAGACGACGATCCAAAGATCAAAGATCACAATCTCCGATCAATCGATAATGATGATGACGTCACCGATCAGGATCGATCACGCTGAATTGATTCACAATTTCTAATCAATAATATCTTCCGATAGACTAATCAATCAATATTCACAGATACCGTTATCGGAGCGACGCCAAGCACACACACTCGCAACACAAATGCCAACACTGTGCGATATAATCAATCAATAAACAGTTTTAAAATAGATATATCTTTATCGTAATTTAAGCAATAAAACTCTGGGATTATTAAATATATAATAGAGCTCTTTAAATAGAAGTAATCTCTCTAAAGGACGACTCTAGTTCAGGCTAAAAAGCACAAGTACTCGAGTGGGTCAGATTCATGATATATAATATAATATATGGCAAAGTATTGGTGTCGAAATGTTGCAAATTGATTGAGCAAAATGAAGCAAACAAGTAAACGCAAGTAGAGTGATAGTGAGGGAACACAGGATTCTATAAAAAAAACTAGCACAGAGTAGAATAATATTAGCAGTAAAATGATAAAAAGAGGGGTATTAAAATAGATTAACGTGTGGGGTAACTGGACTGATAGGACAACTACTTGAACAGGGATGTGGAGGAACAAGTATGGGACCGATATTCGAGCTTTTTGTATGTATGTCTGTCTCTCCTAGTCTCGCTTTCCTCGCATCTCAATTTCACTAAAAGGATGGGGGAATGGAAGAGACAAACAAAAACAGCCGAGAGGGAGTGAGAGAGAGTGAGGGAGGCCGAGAGGAACAGAGAGACCGAGACAGAGGCCATACCACCATAAACTACACACGATGGGTAAATGGCGAGACAGACTAGACACCAATGGGTGTAGCCAAGACAGACAGACATTCCAAGAGGCTCTAGTCAATCAATAATCTGAATCAAGATATAACCATCAATCAATCGCCCAATAATCAGCACAGGGGTACAATATAAAACCGTCTATAAGAACCGACGGGGGAAAGTAAAATGAATGAATGAATCAATCAATAATCAATCAATGAAGAAATGGTTGGATCATCCCTTCTAAGCCATAGACATAAAACTAGCACAGAAAAGCAGAAGAAGAACAACAAACAGTCCAAAAATCATTCTATGATCAATCAATCAATCAATAATCTGGGTGCTCTGGGTCTATAGGAGGAGGGTATATATGTATAATGGAAGGAATATCGAGATCTAGACATATATAAAGTTAAGAAGTAGTAGTAAGTGTTGTAAATAGTGGAAGAACGAGAGAAATAGAGTGAGAGAGAGTGTGGCGATCGAGTGCGTTTGTGGTGCGCCACACCACAAAATCACACCACGCGCACACACACCCGATGTGGTGTGGTGGTGCGCGATGTGCGCCTCACCGAGGCGACTTATCCCAATCGTCGTTCTTTACTTGTGGAGGAGGTACCAATCGTGCACGTACATAAGAATGCACATAGGCTGACCGAGAATGAGTGAGAGCCACACGACAATGTTGCCTGCAAAATAGGTAGTGATAGGAAAGATCAAAGATCAAAGATCAGTCAAGGGAAAAGATCAAATATCAAACTATAAAGACCTCCAAAATATGATCAAATCAAACTTTGATCTATACATAGTGAAATGTGTGTGGCCCAATATAATTGAGGGAAAGGAGACATGAAAAGACGAGAGTGAGCGTGAGAAAGCAGAAGACGGCGGAAAAAATGAAAAGATAATCAAACAGAAAGCTCAAAGGGGAATGCTTTCCTCTCGGTATTAAATAGACGTAGACGGATCAATGCAAGGAGAGCAAAGATAGGATATACAGACAATTGAGATCAAAAGATCAAAGATCAAAGATCAAAGATCATCGGGACTAACTCCCGCACACACCTGTACGACCGCCCTTGACGACGTGATCGGTGATGAATGAGAGTGGAATCTGCGCCATCATGCCGTAGTACGCCCACAGACGGAACATGTGCAGCGGGACGGACACCTGAGCGATAAATCGATAATCAATCAATAAATCGATAAATCAATCAATAAATCCAAAATCATTCAATAAATCGATCAATCAATCAATAAATCCAAAATCATTCAATAAATCGATCAATCAATCAATAAATCGATATCTCAATCGTACCAGATACTCGTGGAAGAAGGCAGAGACGAAGAAGACGGCAATCATCGCACTCTGTAATGCACAATGAATTACATAATTAACCTATTTTCGAAACATACTGGATCGATTTAGAAAAATCTATTTTATTTTTCGCTTAAATTGTATTTTTTTTCGCACAAATGAGCCGTATATGTGGTTCCATCGGACAATGTATGGCAACGAAACCTCCGGCATCCATGCGTAATTACCGTGATCATGCATGGATTTCAATCAACGACCCGCTATAACACAATCAGATTGGATTGTGATTTAGTTCTGATATAAACGACGCGAAACACGGCTTCACCTGGTTCACACTTAGATGGAGAAATGCTCAAAACTACAGTAAATACTCGTTCAGATAAACTTCTCAACTGCTGACCACCCATACATCGCACCACATCATACTACTATCCATGTAACTACCGTAATCATGCTCATACCGTGCCCACAAAACCCATCATCGCTCATGGGTATATGTAGTCTACAAAAACGTTCATAGTTCAAAGCAGTCTCAACTGTGATTTAGTTTGGATATAAACGACGCGAAACACGACTTCATCTGGTGCAAACTGTCATGTAGAAATGGACAAAAACAACAGGAAATACCCGTCAAAATCGATTTTTATCTGTCATAGGAACCCCATACACCGCACCAAATCATACCAACCATGTCACTACCGTGATCATGCTCATACAGTACCCACAACGCCCATTATCACACACTGTAATGTGCAACGATATGAATAGCGTAAGTGAGGAGAGGACAAATTACAGATTAAACTCGATCGAGATTTAGGTGTGATATGAGCGACACGAAACACGACTTCACCAGGCCACAAGTGTGACTGTGAAAGCAACAACAAACCGCATCAAATCCCAATTAAAATAAACTTTTCAACCACCAAAGACCACATAAACAACACTACATCATACTACTAGTGATCACGCCCATTCCCTACTCTACAGTAACCGAGCCGCTACCGTAACCCTACTGTAACCGTAATCCCTCACCTTTTTCGAGTACTTATTCCGCATCATCGGCATGTAGATGTGTCGCAGTGCCCATCGATGCACGGGGATGTTCCATGTCTTCCAAAAGTACTGAATCGACTCGGCGTTCCAGAAGTCACTGCAAAACGGTTATTTGTAGTCTCGTCTTTGATATTTGATCTTTGCCAATAATCTTTCATCTTTGGTAAGATTAGTAAGAGCCTTCATCTCTGTCTAGGACCTAATGACCGAAACACTGATCTTTCAACCATCTTCTCATGTTTTTGAAGAATGACAAATTAAATTCCCATATATGTAATTGTTAATATTAAAATAATTATTACCGATAGAACTCGCGGTCCGCAAAGCAGAGAATCTCGGCGGCCAGATTGAGTGCAGAGTGGAATAGGGTGTAGAAGCCGATTAGCCTGCACATCAATCGATTGGATATTCAATCAATCAATCAATCAATCAATCAGTATCAATTAATATAATAATGTGTTCAATTTTTGTTGAAATTATCATATTAATAATAATAATAATAATAATAATAATAATAATAATAATAATAATAATAATAACCAACCAAATGAGCAGATTGGGCACGGCCAACTTGAGCACACGCTCCACCATGCGGGAGATGTTCATCTCACTAAAGAGAGAAAGATTAAAGATCAGCAAAATCAAATATCCGTTAGAATTTCTAACTTAGGCAGATACAACAGAGCGCCGATAGGAGCAAGTATCGCATTCATGATACAAAGGTGCAACACAAAACCACCAGGCGTGATCACAAGAGATGCGACCATTTATGCAAGCCTTCGTAGAGCAACAGATCAAAGACCGAGATTAACTGAATGTCAGATGTCAACCCATTGATTTCACGTTTTACCTACTACTAATCAAATGAACGAGTTCTCCTACGCTGGTCATCACGTACGATAGGTGGGCGAGTGAAAACGAATTCTTTTTGCACACAGCCTTGCCTTCCCGTGCGGGGCTTTGCGCATAGCTTTGCCTCGCAAAAATTAGAAAATTTCTAGTCAAATTTGCAAAAAAAAAATGGCCATGCGGATAGCCTTGCCTTACAATTCCCCGGTTTGCGCACAGCCTTTCTCCCAGCATACCTGAAGGGAGCCATGCTGTTCTTCAGGAGCGGGACGACCCATTGCTGCACGAGGGCCAATGAGAGGAACGACAGGAAGATCAACTGAAGAAGTAGATTAGAAAACACTATCTGAGAGAATTCAACAACTGGGATATTTTTTGGTATCGATGAAAAATAGATTTTTTTGTTTTATGTATGATAATTACAGGCTCCATGAGTGTAGTTCACTGGTACTTGGAAATTCCTTCCAATTGAAAATTCGCTTCAGGAGGTGACCACACCACGATTTGGCGCCTTTTCCTAAAAAGTTTATTTCGAATCCAATCGATTCGGGAGTGGATGCAATCGACTCCTTAGCTAATTCTAAGAAACTATTGTTGAGGAGAGTTTTTCGATCAACGGATAACGAAGGCTGGAATTGGGAATTTTCGAAAAAATTTTTACATTAAATTAATTCTCACTATTTTCCCATGGGGCAGGAAAACTTTTTATTTGCTTAATAGCTTCTACATATTATATTACACCTTTGGTTTAAAATTCATAAATTTTTAAAAATACGAATTATATGAACTAATCATTTTTATAACGAATTCGTGAATTATGGTGTGCTCCTACAGTAATCCCTAATCAGTTAATTTAGTTTTTTCGCTAGTTTTAAGCATATTTTCAGCGCTTTTCTTTATAATGTTAGAGATATATGATTATTCTGCACCATCGGAGTGCAGCTGCACGGCATATGTGATGATCACATTACTGATCGTACTTGTACTGTACGTGTACTGTAATTTACGTGCTCTCTCTTATTCTCTGATCAGTCTATAAAACCGACAAGAAAGAGCACGGAACGGCATGAGCATGGTAACAAACTCGCAAGCTGGCTCGGATACGAAAGTGAATAAAATTTACAGTAGAAGTACGATCACTAATGTAATCACCACACATATCTTGCAGTTGCACTCTGATGGTGCAGAATAATCGTATACACCTAGCATTGTAAAGAAAAGCGCAGAAAAAATGCTTAAAACTAGCGAAAAAACCAAATTAACTAATTAGGGATTACTGTAGGAGCACACCATAATTCACGAATTCGTTATAAAAATGATTAGTTCATATAATTCGTATTTTTAAAAAATTATGAATTTTAAACCAAAGGTGTAATATAATATGTAGAAGCTATTAAGCAAATAAAAAGTTTTCCTGCCCCATGGGAAAATAGTGAGAATTAATTTAATGTAAAATTTTTTTCGAAAATTCCCAATTCCAGCCTTCGTTATCCGTTGATCGAAAAACTCTCCTCAACAATAGTTTCTTAGAATTAGCCAAGGAGTCGATTGCATCCACTCCCGAATCGATTGGATTAGAAATAAACTTTTTAGGAAAAGGCGCCAAATCGTGGTGTGGTCACCTCCTGAAGCGAATTTTCAATTGGAAGGAATTTCCAAGTACCAGTGAACTACACTCATGGAGCCTGTAATTATCATACATAAAACAAAAAAATCTATTTTTCATCGATACCGCACCTATGTCGATTTTCTCAGATAGTGTGTTTTAGCATCTACTGTAACCCGTGGCAAGCTACCGTGGGTCATTGTTTTTACTACGACATTTCTTTATTTTTACGTGTACTTTTGTTTTAATACTAACGCATACTTTAGACTAAACTTTCAATTGCAATAATTATTTCGCCGAATGAAATAATCAAGTTTCTATTTGTAACACCAAAGAGGCCGTATAAAATGATGAAATATTAAGTAAAAAGGCTACCGTACCTCAGCGGTTCTCTTGATCAGGAAAGACTTTCGTCTGCGGGGTGAGCGGGGAAAGGCCAGCTCGTAGCAGAGGGTGGGCGCGAACAGGAAGTAGTAGAGGTTGGAGAGCGTCAGCGTCCCCGGATACAGCTTCAGCGCGTCCGATGAGGTCAACTGAAAATAATACTACGTACGGTTACTGCAGCCACGTAAACTATAAATCCACTGTAAGGCTCTAGTGGTCCACACCAGCTCTGTTATTTCAAAACTTTAAAAAAATACTTAAAATGCGCCACTAACTTGAAGTTTACTTCAGGAACACTTTACGAAACGCATTACAGTGCATACACCACTTGAAGTGGACTTACAAGATCACTTCAAGTAAAAATGACAAGTGCACTTTCAATTTTGAAATACCAGAGAAGAAGGACCACCCTCGTCTTACGTACCTGTTCACCCTCGACGAGTAGCTCCTCCACAGCAGTGGTGCTACCATTGGCCTTCTTGCCGTCGGTGCTGCTCTTCTTACGTGCGGCCTGTTCAGAGCGTCGGGCGCATCGACACCAGTAGTTCACTTGCATGTACGAGACAAGCTTGATCGATTCGATCACGAAGAGGGTGAGAGCTCCCGATGAGTAGAGCGGGTTGCCCTGATAATGATTGAGGATGAATGGGATACACATGTAATATAAGACTATTCATTCGAGTGAAAAATCGCAAATGCTACGCATAGGCCGAATAGCTAGGTTATCGGTTATCAAAATTCGGTCAGGTTTTTCGATTTTTTGCAAATTTGGCTCAAAATGCGGCCAGGCTTGGTACTTTGTAAAATACTTTTCGACTTATGATGTTACGCTCAGAACATCTCTACTGTATTACCGTAGTCCTACCGTACTCTATACTACCGTAGTCCTACCGTACCTGTAGGATCAGGGTGACGACGGCGGGCGCTATCAGATGGAAGGCGATGAGCAGAGGGTAGAAGACGAAGGCGAATGTCTCGGACAGATAACCACGCTCTGAAAAGAATTCAATCAATAGATCAATACCATTAGACAATCAAGTTCTACGTCTATAGTTCAAAAATATTGAGAACAAATGCATTGATCAATAGATATATACACAATAAAGCAATCAATCGATAATCTACAACACTACTACCGTACCCAGGAGCTTCTCGATAGCCAAATCAATAAATCAACCAATCAATCGATAATCTACAGTACAACTACCGTACCCAGGAGCTTCTCGGAGGCGAATACGGCCAGGATGACCAGATTGGAGGCGAGAACGAGGAAGACGTTGGGGCAGTTCGTGAAGGAGAAGTCGGCCACAGCGAAGAGGAACCAATCGACTAGAAAAAATAATAATAATAATAATAATAATAATCGTAATAATAATAATAATAATAATAATAATAATAATTATTATTATTATTATTATTATAATAAATATTATTATATTTTCCAAGATTAGCCCGTAGCTCCCAAACTGCCACTGTACCCAAAACCCTCACCGATATCGCTACCTTATTGTTAGCGACGGACATCCATCGTTAACAGAAAGATTGAAATGATCGAAATAACATTAACAACCCCCAGGAATATCTGACTGACGAAACACCGATTCAACAGGTGAGCAAAACACCTTCATTTTAAAGGCATACACCGAGGTAATTCGAAATTATCCGCTCTGGCCACATTCTCTCATTTTATTTTTTCCGCGAGAGAGTGGAGCCAGAGTAAAATGAGCACGGGTGTCCCATTAAACACCACACTGCTAAAAATTTGTGGGTGTTCACGCGTCTTTAATACATTATAACAAACAAATAAAGTTATTAAAAATCAATAAGTATTTTTTTAAATCAATAAATACAGTACTCGGCGTGATCAGGATGCCGTACTTGATGACGTTCTCGAGCGCCACTCGACCATTAGAGACGATGAGAAGGAGCATCGAGAGATTGAAGAAACCTGAATCAGCGAGATTGAATTCCTGATATCGATCGGTTGAATAAGAACTACAGTACTCATCTCACAGCACATATCCAGAGTACTGTAGCATCCTACTTACCGTATGCTTTGGTACAAACATTCATATGATCACAACCTACTTCTCAAGACTAGAACATTAAAACAGAAGGACAAAAAATAAGATATCTATTAAAGCGCTTGCTTTGACGACATGTTCTTTGATCTTGGGATAACATGATCTTTGATCTTTAATCTCTTCCACGAACCTCGATAGTTCGTCCATCCAGAACTCGACGAGAACAGCGAATCTTGTGGCTTGTGCACCGGGCGAGACAGAGGACTGAAAATCGATAATTATCAATCAATACACCTTATGCTTCCCCGTTGTGGCGTACTAAATTATGTATACCATTTTCTTGTACGTTCCCAAAATGTATTCTTCATTACGTACCCGCATAATAAAGTATGATTATTATCATACATGGGCGGGGTACCTGGAGCTCGATTCTACAGGGGGCATCCGAACGAAAAATGATTAATTTTACAGGGGGGGGGGCCTTCCCTTTTTTATCAAAAAATTCACCTAAACGCAATTTTTTACAGGAGGCATTCCACAAATTTTCGAAAAGCCCTAATTTTACAGGGGGCACCCCCATGTCGACGCCCATGTATGATTATTATTATCAATTTACCAAATTTATCTATTTATTAATGCTCACTCACTCGTTAAAGTTGCTCAATCTCTTTGCGCTATCGGCCGCAGGCGTGCCAGGAGTGGACGGCGTTCCATTGGCAGACGTCGTCGTGGCAGATGACGTCGTCTTACCCAGTAACGTCCCTGGCCGTCGACGGTTTGTCACCGTCTCTGTCGTAGCCATCGTGCCACTGTAGATCAAGTATGATTATCGATTGGTAAATATCAATCAATAGAATAATCGATAATGATTATCGATTAGTTAACAGCGATCAATACCATAATGCAGACAATTATCGTCGCGTAAAAGGCATAATAACAGTTCCGAGGGCAGATTTTGACGCAAATATCACATTAAACAACAATACCGTATATAGAAGCTACCGTAACCCTTCCGAAGTAAACAACATTGACTACGACAAAGCACATCACACCGATAGAGGCATACACGATTACGATTCGGCACTAGGGAAGATAATAGGCCTCGTGATAAGAAACGACGAGCACACACGAGGAATAAGGAGGAGGAAGAGCAAGGTTCAAATACTAACTACTAGCTAGCATCATTGTGACTCAATCTCACTTTCATAAAAGAGGTAGAGATGATTAATAAATATATGAGGGTCAGAGAAAGAGATACATCATAGGTCGAAAAGTGCGTAACAAACTACGGAATCTGGGCGCATTATGAGTTTTTTTTGAGAACCTCTCCGCTCTTTGAAAAATCTGTATTGTAAATATTTGACCTGTGAGATAGGCATAGAGGGATGAGAGTCGGAAAAATGAGAAGGGCCAGAGAAAGTAAGAACAGAATTGAGAGATAAGAGAGGCAGAGAAATAGAGAGTGAGAAATGAGATTGAGAAATGAAGAGTAACGACCCTTTGAAGGAGCATGAGGAAGAAACAATTGTAGTCTAGCGTTGCATTGTCGACACTACAACATTGACCATCAATCAATGCCCCACAAACAAACAAACTACGGAATGATCTACTGATCTACTACCGAACAGGGCCAATCTATAGTGTTAGTGCAAGAGAAAGCGCAGCGTTTCGAGCGCGGGGTTAAAGTACACCATGGTGTACCGTGATTTTTGTGGCATTTTGCCAAGCTTTCGATTAAGGAATGGATGCATGCCCACTACAGCAATAACCCGAGTCGCTCTCGAGCCCGTGCAATTGCGTGTGTGCGCGCAAAACTCGTACAACGTGTGCAGATAAAATACAATATAACGAACAACGCAACGATAAAGAATGTGATATTTCGACAAAAACACCCGAATCGTTCATGTTGAAAACAGGCTACGCTCCACTCCCTTATTCGTTCATAAGTTGTCTCTAGGTGATATATGTACAAAACAAACAGACGAGTGTACTATGATCACAAATATTACTATCAAACATTTTCGTGCCCTCATAATCCGAGGAACGATCCACTATATACGGATCATTTTCAGGTCATTAGATGAAGTTGAAAGTCGAGACCGCTACGATTTGATAAATTACTCAATAACATAATGGATCAATCAATACATCAATAAATCAATATTATAATCAATCAATCAATCACAGAATCGATTAATCAATAAATCAATATTATAATCGATCAATCAATAACAGAATCGATTAATCAATAAATCAATAATATAATCGATCAATCAATAACAGAATCGATCAATCAATAACAGAATCGATTAATCAATGTCAGGCAAGGTCCAAGGTGCACTCAGCTGTGCACAACTCGATTGCACTTTGCGCTCATTGTCGATGAAATGATTAGATTAGCGTTGGTTGGTGTTGTGCGGTGCTACATTAGCCTTGCATGCCTACGCCGTACCGACGGAGACGTCACCGTAAACATTGCAGAGTGTAAATTTAGATAGGAATTTTGACACAAATGTTATATTTATATAATTTATATAAGATTTATGGCAAAATTCACATTTTGCGTAGTTTACGTCAACGTCTCCGTCGTTACGGCGAAGGCACGAGGGCAAATGTAACACCGTATTAGCAATAAAAAGAGAAAAAGGATATGAGAAGACGAATAAATGGCACGGACAGATGGGCGAATAGTCCCATCCTCAACTTCGCACAGGACAAAGGACAAAGTCAACCTTCCTCCAATCAATCAATCAATCAACGAATTGTTTGTTGTTACCGAACCACGAACATTCATGTTTCACATCATCCTCAAAGGTGCGACGACAACTCTCGAGAATACAGGTTTGACAACCTGGGCAATGTGTGACAGCAAGATAGACTATAGATTGATCAAACTGGGAATCGTGAACCGCAATATAGGCAGAGATAGAGTATGTGGCGGCATCATTTCAAGGTCGATAATCACTACACTACGGCATGTATTCTAATTTAGTGCGAAAACACCACGTGTGAGAAGTAAATGCACGTGAAAACTTTCAAAACAAGGAGAACAGATTGATCTCTGCATATCCCACACTGGAAAATCCTTCCCGCAATCCGATCGAAAGACTACAAGATCAAAGATCCAGAAATACAAAAATACACATAGAAAGACGAGTTGCCGCGCACGTTTCCCATAAAAACTACTACCAGAATACGAACAAGCTATCAAAATTGAATTTCATATGCAACCGATAGTGAACTGAGCATGATCCACGATCGAGCGTTCCCTGCAACGAGGGTCATGCTACAAATATAACAGAGTCGAAGGAGAGTCATAGAGGTAGAGTACGAGAGAGCGTAGGCAGTCAGAGAGACGCAGAGAAGCAGAGATACAAAGGAGGTTCGCAGTGAGGTTACACATTACACAATCGCAATACTCTCACTCACTCACTCATTCGCTACACTCCCCCCGTCAACCCTGGTCATGACTACATACTGCTTACTACTACTACTGGTTATGATAATTGTTTAGTTTACACCCGAAAACACCCTCGGGGCAATGTATTCAAACGGTCAACAACCTAATTCCACACGACGAACACACCAGGCAGAGGACTCAAACCGATCTACAGATCACAATGTCGATCGATGGATCAATATCTGAGACTGCAGTATTGACCAAACTAGATCGCGACGACTGAACTACACTCTAGTCTCGAATCGAGGCACAGCGTTCGTGACAGAAAAGGGTAGAGCGAAAAAATAGGAAGTACGCAGAATTTCGAGAGCACAGATGGTTAATTACACCATGGTGCACCATACCGTAATCTTCTTGGCATTGGCATGGCAGTTTTCGCTGACCGCTCTCCCTGTGTTGGAAAAACACTGTGTGCAGATTGGTAAGGAAATAGTAATGGTAGTAGTTAGCATACACAAAACAGATCGCAATCTCTGTCCCACAAATACCATTACATTCACCATTGATTCGGTCTAGATTACGGGAGAAGAGCGAGTTTGGAAATTGAGAACAGGGCTAGTTCCTGGCAAGTCAGCTGGAAACTTTGCACACCATCAGCAGGCAGTAAGATCAGCACTATATTATTTGAAAATTGTATCAAGATGGTGCTGCCTAAGCTAGGCAAAAAGAATAAATACAGTAATGAAACAATCGCTAAGACAGCCGTCGTCTTATAGGCAATTATATGGAAAGTAATAACCGTGACAATCTCTTTGAGACCAAATAAACCTCGTGAATCCTTATCAGAGCCAAAGACTACATTCCTTACCACTTAAATTCGAAACATATTACGAACTGTATTCAGGGACCAGGGAAAGAATCGGAATACCATCCACACCAGAGCCCTCGGCCTAACGAATACATGTTCGAAATGAATGAAATTAGGGACCCAGGACACAATCTCCGATTCACAAACAAATAATTGAAACTAATGACCGACAGAATCCGTTACTATTATCCATACGCTCGGTATAAATAGATCAATATTTTGCTTAAAAAATACATTTGAAAAATTATCAATCGATAATGATACTTGGTGCGAGTGCAACCCATTGCATGAAATAATCCAATCAAATCAAGTTTCGTATACACGCTACATATATCTCTCTTTATCTGTGCCCAAACAATCATTTGCGTTCAACTTACTTATCTACTATAAGAACAAGGTATACACCATGAGACAATTGATCTAGACACATACAGAGTGCAAATGGATGAATCAAGTACTAAACGACGGATGGCCTATAACCCGGCTCACTGCTACTCTAATGGTCGTCGACCTTGTCGGCACGTCTGAGCACCTTGTAGTCGGCGAATCGCTTCTCGATCTCGGGAGACTCGTTGAGACCAATGTTGCATGGATCGGGAATGCGGGGCTGGTAGCGGAGATCGTAGAAGTGCTGAGGGAAGTACTCGGCGAAGTGCTGACGGTCAAAGTGCTCAACTGGAGGAGCGGACGCCCACTTGGCCTCAACCTGCAATTAAATGTGAAATATATTACGAGAAACATGCAAATGTACTCTATTGTAATGTAATCTAACAGTGATAAAATGATGAACAATGAGAATTCATTTGCGGAAAAGATATTTGCATTGAATTAATGGCATTTTGGTGAATTAAAAAACCATGGGTTTCCTGATTCACGTTACGTGAATTATAGTCAAAGCATATTTTTTAAACAGGTATCATTAATTCTAATTGGTATTTACTTTAACCAACACAATAATTCGTTGTACAGTTACGCGAATTAAGTATACAATTGAAGATATAAAATATCTAAATATCAAACCTTCTTGGCCTCCTCGATTCCGTCGACGACCTTCAACTCGTGGAGTGAGACGCGCTCCTTGTTGTACTCGAGCCAAGCATCGATTTCCTAAAATATATGTGAAAATGTTTAGTAATGAGCCGAGAATTAATCACATTCATTCAAACGTTTATTTCTTAACACCAATGCTTGACAGGATGGCACGTACGAGAGGCCAGTCATAGTTATGGTCATACATTTTCGCCCCACCCACAATCTGTTGTTTTTGCGAATTATAAACTGACCCGAAATTAGAACAAAACTGACCCGATCTACATTTCAAGTACTCAAAACTGACCCGGCCTGGGGTGATTCTTACTAATCTCGATCTCCCGCATATTCCTAGATGGGTTTCGAGTCTCAAAACTGACCGCATTCACCAAAAATGCTCACTCACAATGTGGGTGCTCGAAAATGTATGGTTATGGTGTTTCATGGGCATTACTTTACAAGAATGTAATACCCCAAAAGGTGACGATGATACTGATAAAACAACGACTGAAGAACACACAGCAGATCTACTCTAATCCACTCTTTCATAGACGATTAAGACGTTCTAGCACTTCTCCACTGCTGGCTCTCATTCATATTATTTTTGTTACTTCCCCAAACTGTGCTCGTGAAGTTGTGCTATTTTATGACCACGAGACATCCCATTTATTTATCTATTCTGTACCGTGTTTTCTTGCAAAATGCACAAAATAATACTAACAATAATAATAATTATTATTATTGTTATCTCCATATTCTGAACAGCTTGACACCAACCTTGTTGAACTCCTGGGGAACCTCTCCATAGGGGATCTTTACAGCCTCGTACTGCTTCTGGAGGGAATCGAGAAGAGCAGAGTGAGCAGGCATCTGCTTCTTGAGAGCGGCGAAGTCGAACTGAACATCACGACTAATTAGACATTCAACTTAAATATTTGTCATATTCCTGATCAATTTCGCAGCAGTTGAATGCGATCATTCGTTCAAAATCATCGTATTGCACTCAAATACGAGGATGTTGTATATCAACATGTTTGATATTTAAGAAAACGCAGTACAGTCGATGTCGCAAAAGAAAACAACGAGCACACCTTGGGGAGATCACCGGGAAGCTGATCAACGAGGGCGGTGAAGGAAGAGTTCTGTCCCTTCAGACGAGCAAGCTCGGAGGCGTGCTAAAATAAATTAACGTTATGATTTTTATTGAACTTGTTCGCAAACACAAACTAGGTCGGTCAAATCAAAAATATTTTTAGTATATGAGAAATGCAGTAGAACCTCAGGGACAAGTCTGTCGCTAAGCTTGGCCCAGTTGACGGAGGAGGTGGCGACACGCTTCGCAGCCATGTTTACTACCTATAAAAAGATACAACTTGAGCAAACAAGAATACAAACAGATTACTCTGGTATTTTGCCACTTAAAGTCTACTTAAACTTTCCCACTTTAAGTAGACTTTAAGTAAACTTAAAGTGAGACGTAAGTCTACTTAAAGTGGTGTGGTATACTGTAATGCATTTCGTCAAATGTTCTTTCACTTAAAGTTTACTTAAAGTCTACTTAAAGTCTGTGACGTAGTTTAAGTAGACTTTAAGTGGCAAAATACCAGAGTATCTCGTTTATGGAGTAAAATCAGTGTTTCTGAGAGCTGCGACGCTCCAAGTTCATCGTAAAAACAGAGAGGCAGACATCCGCGACAAGTAATATAAGAAAAGTAAATCGATAATCGCTTAAAAATCGTTTTAAAGTAGTAAAACCATTTTTCAACCAGAAAATTCAACGCGGGCGGAGCGAGAATGTACACTAAACATAGAAAGTAACAACTTTGATAATTTTTGATTCAATTAGAAATTTAAGATTCTGTCATTTTATGTTGATGGTATTGCGCACTTTTTACGGATATAAAATGATTGAAAGAAAATTAATTAAATAAATAAAGGCAAAAGCTGGAATAAAATAAAATGGAAGATTTACTATGCTTAGCAAGCGCGCGCTTTCAAACTATACAGTACACCCCAACTTATGTGGAGTTAGAAAGGTCTGCTACAGCATATTTATTATTTGTTTATTTTTATTCTCTGCTTCTTATTATTTATTATTAATTATTATTTATTTATTGTTAACAAAGAAGAAATATAGGTGTACTTTTCATAAATATAGGCGTACATTTTCGAAGAGGGTATATTTTTTGCACTGTTCTTCTCTATCTTTAGTCAGAGATGCCGTAAGTGTCCAATACTTTATTATTAGTATTCGAATCCACAGAACATTTATCAACTGATTTATCAAATGAACAATAGCAATAACACTACACAACTACATTTATTGATTATTAAAGTTATCTTGATGATAATCAAAACAAAATATCATGATTTGATAATAAAATTATCGTTGATGGGCACTTCTGATCTTGCGTAGTTTCTTGGCGCCGACGATATTGATGATTCTGCAATAACACATGTCAAGGATCGACTTGATGGAAATTTCACAGCGTTTCTCCAACACAATCAGAGCTGTCATTGAAAACTTGGCAAAATACCAAACAAATCAGTGAACTTTAACGCGGTTTAAAAATCTTAGAAAAGAAAACATTACTGTTTATTTTGTCACTGTAAAAGTACACATATACAAAACTGTATACAAAACTCCTAAAACTTCTGACAATTGATTGTATTTTATTTTTTTTAAATTCTATTTTTTATATTTTTTAAATTTATTGATTCGAGCGTAATCACTTACTAGTCACTAGTCAGAGCGAAGAGTTTTTTTTCATGAAACGAGTATATAGTAAATAGCATTCTCCTTACCTGATGAATAAACCAGGCAGCAAGGCGAAGAAATAAATTGAGGCCATTACCGACGGAGTACTCGCGATGACACATTCATGGATCGAAAATGGATAGTAAAGATCAAAGTTCAAAGATCAAACTGACAACCAATATCGCCCCGATACAGTACGCATCAGACAAGATAAATCTACCTTATGCGTAGCGGCAAGTGAGATCAGTTCAGCCGCTCTCTGTGGTGTCATCTGCGCTTCGCGTGGCGCCTCGATCACTTCGCCGTGTTCCTGAATCACGGATTACGGTATTCTTCCCTCTAGGACCCCCAATCGGTGTTACAAGTGCCTTACGTGTCTCCGCCGTAAAAATGGAGACCTCCACGTAAACTTTGCAGGGTGCAAATTTTGAACGGTATTTTTGCATAAATATAATATATATCCCTATGGAAATTTACGTTCTGCAATGTTTACGTCGACGTCTCCGTTTTGACTGCGCCTAAGGCAAATGTAACACCGTATTAACCTTTCCATCTTCCGCTGTAAACGCCGACTTGAGCATATTGGGTGCGTAGACGTGACTGGGACAAATAATCGATACATTGATGCCCTTCTCGCCCATCTCCACTGCTAACAAGCGGAAGTATTGCTGAAGTTTGTATGATATCGGGTCCTGCCACGCTTGTGCAGATTACGGTAGCTCACCATCAGCGCGGCCTTAGATGCTGCATACGATGGAGAGAGAATGGCCGGAAGCAGTCCGGCGACACTGCTGATCACAACAAACTGTAATTATCGATTGATTACGGTATTGACTGATTAGGATATTTTATCGATTAATAATCCAAAACCTGGAGTTTATCCGTCTTTTCACCTGTAGGGTGGAGTCCGCGATTTCTGAAAATAATTTAATAATAATACTATTAGTCTTGTCAGCATATTGCAGAGGGGGCCAAAACAGAGGCAATCTTTTGTCCACAACATCTATCATTCCATCTCCATTCATGAAAACGTTCGTATATGAAACATGATTTGAATAGTCAAATAACACGCGAAAACTTTACGTTGCTCGTCCAATAGGCTTGTTTGAACGAGCAACGTAAAGTTTTCCTGAAAGTACAGTAACCATAACTTTCCAGTCAAGAACGGTTCTCACCTCAATATCGATCGAGCAATGTGGGTAGGACCAAGAGCATTGACTTTGAAGCAATCGATATCGACCGATGGCTCGATCTCGGTCCACTCCGCCCGCTGTGATCTGCCCGCATTCAGCACTACGATATCTACCTGACGAGATCAAAGATCAAAGTATCAAAGATCAAAGATCAAACCTTTCTTGAGAACAATTCATCAGCTTCCTTTGTCTTACTCGCGAGACTTTCGAAATCGCAAATATCGATTGGGAGAATCTTCACTTCACATTGCGAGTTTGCATCTGAAAAGAGAACAATGATTAAAGTTCAAAGATCAAAGATCAAAGATCAATTACCATAATTCAAAAACTAATAAAAAATAACCTCGACACTTCTTGGCGACCGTCTCCAATAGATCAGTACGGCGAGCAGATAGGATCAGTGAGTTCGAGAACGTAGCGAGCCTTGAAACGGCAAAAGATCAAAGATCAAAGACCAAAGATCAAACCTCAGAGCAATGTGCTCTCCGATTCCCGAAGAAGCACCAATGATCCAGACAACCTTTCCACGATAATGATCAGCTGAGAATAATTATTTCTATTATTTTAAAGTAAGCCGATTATAAAAAAAGAAATTTTTAGAATGCCTCTACCGATCGATCGAAATCTTGACAAAATAAACTTGCAGAAGGTCTTCGAAGTTCTTAATCGATACTCTAGCCCTAGGTCTAATTGGTACTCCAGTGAACACTCCAGTGAAAACAAATCCAAAAAAAGTCAGGAACTTATGCAAGAACCTCATACAGATCAACGTTTCAAATTATTAAAGATCAAAGATCAAAATACCTTCGGTCTTTCTGCTTACGCGACTCCAGAAGAAGAGGTTGAGGGAGCTGTCGGAGAGTTTCAGGAATACGGCAAAGCCAATTAAGAATAGAATGAGAAAGATCATATCTGAATCAAGTTATTGCAGCAATAGTACATAACCAAAAACATTGCTAAATGGCTCTTAATTTCGCACACTATCTCGATTTTGCCCAGTTTTGCGGCACTAGGTCGGATGAGAACCGATGAATAATGACTGACTGGATGATAATCATTTGCATACTTTGTCTATAATCATTAGCGTCTATTCATTAGCGTGATTAGCGGTCTGTCATATGCAAATGGCTATCATCCAATCGGTTATTATTCATCGGTTCTTATTCGACCTACTGCCTGTTTTGACTCTCATTTATCCCCAAACCACCCCTCTGTAACCCCGACGGAGATGAAGACACCGACGGTGTTAAACATTCCAAATCACAAAATCAAAAGAATGCATAATAGAAAACTATAATCGATACTCAAATGGCAGTCACACCCTTATCAGTTCTTCGTATTGATAAGACTGGCCAAGGATAAGCCAAACCCCCGATCATTGTTGTTTACCAAGATATCGATAGGTTTTTTTTACTATTATTAAAACACATAGGTTATTTGAGTCAAGTATTGATCAATCAATCAGTAAATCATTATTTCGGTTCTGTTTTTATCCTAATCATGGATAATTAATGAACTTACTTGTAAGTTAAATGGCATGGGAAGGTTCCTGAGTGAAAGTAGAAGGGAGTAGAACGAGTTAGAGTGAGAGGGGCTATTACACACTTTATCCAATCTGATCATCTGAGGTCCACACACTCCCCTGTTGTCCCCTCATCCTCCAAAGTTCTTCATCGATCTTAGAATCTTTCATAAAACCCCCGAACTCATAGTACTCTCCGCTCTGTCGACGCTCTCTCGTGCAAAAAGAAAGCGAGAGACCATTGTCAGATCAGAGAGTTTCAAATTAAATCGGGGTGCAACTTCAATGAACACAAGTTCATGTAGTACAATTGTGTAATAGTCTTGCATAGAAATATCAGTTCGAAAGAGTTGATCTTTGATCTCTGAAAATTCTGGCGGAGAACGACCTCTATTTCAATATCTTCTGCGTGTGTGTGTTTGGATTAAAATTATCGTTCGTAAGAGACTGAAATGAGTTTCCCCAATAGTTGAGAGATCGCAAGTTGTTTTTTCACGGTATATTACAATCTTCGGTTGTTGATATTTACTATATTTTTTATTTCATTTACATTATTTTATTTAATAATTTATTTTAAAAAAATAGATAACTTTACTTTTAAAACATGGCTCAAATTCATAAACTTGTTAATGTTGTCATTAATTCATTTACTGTATGTACATTAAGACCACATCACAAATTATTGTTTATCGTTCCAATATAATGGAACATAGTCACGATCCCCTAGTACTTCTTGACTACGCGGACCTTCTGAAACGACAATCAATCAATAATCTAAATTCACTCCATTGATCGATACCGTCTTAGAGTCAGTCTGGCTCTTTAGCGACTTCTGGCTCTTTGCAGACTTATCACTCTTGGTCGACTTCTGGCTCTTCTGACTCTTGCTGGACTTGTTGGACTTAGATACAGATACGGAAGTCCTTAATGATTAAGGTAATTCCTAAGGTAAGGTACTAAGGTAAGATCCTTAATCAATAACTAAGTAACGACTTAACTAACTAAAGACAAAGCTTTTAATAATGAAACTAATTGTAAGTCTCTCACGACTTCGGCTTGGTCGACGTCTTCGGATCCTTCTTCTTATCCTTCTTAACGCTCTTCTTGGAGTCCTTCTGGAAAATGTAATATATGAGACGGGAACTTGATAGATAATTCGACTCCACCCCACCCCTCTCGGTTTTGGCCCTCTCTGCATTTAATGTGCTGATAGATAAAGTATTATTATACCCACCCCTTTGGCCATGCTCTCTCATTTTTTTAAAAATTGTCAACCTTGCTAGCCTCCTTCTTGCTAGAGCCTTGCTTCTTGCTAGCGCATGCGGGAGGAGCATGGTAGAAGGGTCGAGCCTCAGAAGAGTGGAAAGCTGTAAAGCGTAGAAGAAGATATAGATGATTTTGGGGTATTTCTGGATGCACTGCTGCTCCTCTTCTTGTACTCAGTATGCATACTTACTGCGGTTAGCAGATGCACCAGAGAGCTCACTGCTGCGCTTGAAGATGATGTTCTCGCGGGGGAACGAACTACAAAGATAATCGATAATAATCAATCGATATTGCAAGGAACTGCGAACAACGTAAGCATCGCATGTTCATGTTCAGATTCAGTAATCCTAACTACCTAGCTACTCTAAAAAAACAATATTCAAGTGTTTACGAAAATCTCCTGTGCATAATAACAATACGTTAAAACGTAAAACTGTGTATAACCAATCGATAAATCGTACAGAGGCATATCGGGCTGCTTCGCTTCGTTTAGGGATACATCGGCGATACCACAGCGAGGATAACGAGCCTAAACATGAGAATCTACAGTGACTGAAAAATCTATTTACACAAGGTGCCTTTATCTATTGCCGCTTGAAAAAGTGTATTTATTTTACAATTATTAATATTTTATTTGAACACATTTTATCAAAAGGTGCGATTCGTACCTCCTTATGCTGTCCGAGAAGGCAGATTCTAGAGCCATGAGAGCACGAGAAACATCTCTCGATATTGCTGACAACCTGAACGCAGATTATAGAGTATTGATTTTATTATAAGCTTGTCGAATACAGTCATATCCCCCAGAAACTAATCAATACTATGCACACTCACGGCAAATTCTCTTAGATATAGGTTGTCTAACTGTTCAGCTATAGAGAAAGGTTAGCTTACTCCAAACTCTCTCAAAAAGACACGTTGAATAATACTCTCTCGCTCGAGATTGTAACGGGGACTGGAGTAAGCTAACTAAGTTATCTCACATATGAGACAACGTTTCTCTAATTGTCGTACCTTAGATAACCTATGTCTCAAATATGAGACAGTTTGCCGTCAGTGCAATTACCAATCGATTTTACTACATGGCCTTTCAATAGCTGTCATGGCGTGGCAAAAATATACACGCTACGCGTGATTTTTTGGCTGTTTTCCTTTTTTTTTTTTTTTTTTCAAGTTTTCAAAGATCGCTCTTTCTGCGTTGGAAAATGCATTGTGTACCGTACATCTTCAGGGAATCTTAGGGCGCGGGCGCGTTCGTAGATGAAGGCCTTCTGGATGGGATGGATGAAGTCATGACGGACGAGATAGAACAGAGATGGAACGACCATAGAGAGATTGGACTGAAAAGAATACCATAGTACGGTTGTTTAGATACTGTAGTTTTAGAGGTACGGTAGTTTTTCAAAATTTTTAACAGTACGGTAGGGTACGGTACCTGCCCAGCGAGCCAGAATAGCATAGCGTCGACCACCTGTAGCTCACTAGTGACGTTAAGGTCGCATCTGAAAAAAAAGAAAGATCAAAAGATTAAAGATCAAAGATCAAAGATAAAACCTAGCAAAGAGCGCGATGGCGATGTTGAAGGGAAGACGTTGGAAAGTGTCGAGCTTGGCCAGCTTGTTGAACTGCTTCGCAGCCACTGCCAGGATGTGCTTCTCCGTATCACGGGTTACGGTAGTGACGCCGATGATGAGCAAAACCTATCGCAGGCGATATTTACCAAATTGCACCAAGATGCACACCGCAAACCTGGTGCAGAGTCGTGATGTCGTTGGTTGCAATAGCCGTGATGAACTGAATAAGCAGATTTGAAATTTCCGTAGCCGGAAAACAGTACGAACCTTCTCCAGTTGAGAACGGAGACTTTCCATCTCGAAGACCCTGGCGAACTTGAGGAGTTCGGCGAGGGAATAATAGGAGATGTCAGTCTTGATCTAAATGACGGAGTCCGTAAATTCATTTAACCAGAGCCGGAGATTAGTCATACCTTCTTACTCTCGATGAACTCTGCGAGCACACGGACGGTCACCTTGTCGAAATGACGGAGGTCGACAGAGCGAGCGTGAGCATTCAGCGCCATTTCCTGCAACCAATGGTTTTGTGGTACCATATCCCGGATTTGAGAAAAGCTGGATACCGTATACCTTCTTGATGAGACTAGAGCAGGCAGCGAATTGGCGAGAGCTGACATGGTAGACATCCTCACCGCATGTAAGACGAATGATATCGTTCTTCTGAAATGGATTACGATGAGGTTACGGTAGATCATGTTGGACTGCGAAGGCAACCTTGGATGATTTCTCGGACTTGCGGGACTTTCCTGACTTGGTAGACTTTCCAGACTTGGTAGACTTTCCAGACTTGGTAGACTTTCCAGACTTGGTAGACTTTCCAGACTTGTCAGACTTTCCAGACTTGTCAGACTTGGCCGACTTGGACGCAGAGAGACTCTGATTGTGATCAAAGATCAGAGATGTGTTTAAAAGTCAAGAAAAAAAGGAAGCAAGGAAAATATATCTAACAAACGGTTGGTAAGCCGTTGGTATTGGTATACCGTTTGACTGCAAACGTGACTTCACCAGGGTGGTCAGAGGCTTTCGTCAAAAATACACCACCAACGCTAGTGACGCCATGTTTGTCGACAAATCGAAGCTTCCTGGATACGGTCATTTCGTTACTCACTCTGTTAGATTTCTTTTCTTTGGAACTCTTTGTGGCGCTCTTGGTCACCTTGGAATTCTTATCCTTGAGCGCAGAAGCCGGCTAAAAAGTATACGTATGTCATTAAATACAAGTAATTAACTCCGTTCCGACCGCACACTTTATTTTTGGAACGAAAATAGGAAAAATAAATTGAAATTATAATCAGAAAAGAATTTCGAAAATCATTTCATTGTATCTCACATTAGGTTATAGGTCGAATGTGAGTTAGAGGGATAGTCCAATTCGACCAATTCAACTAATTCGGTCTACCAAGTCGATCAATTCGGGTCTTTCTCTTGATCCCAAGCGATCAAGAGGAAGACCCGAATTGAGATGGAACTATGTTGAGGGAAATTGTGAAGAGTGGGCTTTATTAACATTGCAAGAAACAAGGAAATATCCCATGTCGCTACCGATACGGCGACCGCTTAGTTTTCGATAAAGAAAGTAAATGTATCAATTTTAGATAGAAAAAAACGCGTACTCACCCTTGGACTCATCAGGCTCTTAGAGCGTTTGGAGTCCTTAGAGCTCTTTTGGCTCTTAGGGCCAGTCTTAGAGGAGCTCTTGGAGCTCTTGTCACTCTTGTAGGCTTTGGATGGATCCGATATCGGCTTGAATCCCTTAGCCGGTACCTTCTTCGCACTACCCGAACTCTTCTCCTTGGAATCAGTATTACCTCCTCCAGACTTCCTACAATGATCAATTGATTAACTTTATCTTGACCCTATCATTTCAAACTTCTTAAAAGCAAGGCCAGCATTGAATTTGCCCGACTCAAAAGTGACAAAAAAGACGGTAGGCTACGATATTAAGGTATATGGTGAGTTACCGTACTTGTTGGAGTTCATAGTAACAGCTTTGGTAGCCATATCGCACCTAGAGACAGCTAGGTTGGGTGTTGCAAAGGGAGCAAGTTGAGAACGAACCGTATGCGAGTGAAGGAACCGTACGAGAAAATGATAAGTGGTAAGAATGAATGGATGGAGAATGAGAAAATGAGAATGAAAGACGTGGAAGAGTGTTTTGCATTACCATTATAATGTAATCATTTTCAGACAACAGAACAATAAGAGTCAAATCTTATTATTACTAATAAATTGTTATTAATGTGATTAATTAATTTTATTAATATCATCGTTATTAATGTGATTAATTAATTTTATTAATATCATTAAATGTAAATACAACAACAATCGCACAAAGTGATCAGTCCTTCGATAATGGGAAAATTTTTCATTTTTCATTTCTTTCCGGTTCTCATATTCCGCAATTTCTGTGAACCAATTGTATTGATTGCCCTGAAATAAATCAATTATCGATTAATCAACCGCTACAGTAACCTGGCGATTATTCCCGGGAACATCGCGTTGAGATACACTAGCAGTATGATCGCTGGAGATGCCGAGATTATTGATTCGTGAATCTGGACGAAAGTGATATTTTTGGTTCATATTTTTTCTAAAACAATCGGCACCCATTATAATAAATAGTACACTTATTATTTATAATTCAGCAAAATTGTAAAACAATTGATCTTTGATCTTCAATCTTTGATCTCAGATACCTTATGAACGCCGGCAAGTAATATCAATTCTGCAGCCCTCTCAGGATTCATATGCGATCTAGTAGGCTTCTCGAGGATTTCACCATTAGACTGAATTTGTTTTAATCAGTGTTTTGATCAATCACAAGAACTAACAAAAGGCACAATGCACAAATTGAGCTAATTTTTGAAACTCACCGCTCTGGCAATGCTCTTTTTCTTTGACTCTTTGACTACGAAAGAGCGCTGCCAGTTCATAGAGTAACAAAGTTGTAAAATAAACTCGGTCTTGCCCTGGTAGGTATAACAGTATCTATCGAAGACCACGGTACTAATAAATCAATAATACAGTAATCGTATACCTGATCTTTGGTCTCAGTGAAAGCATGCAGCGGGTTGTTCGGAGCAAAGACTAGAGATGGACAAACGATCGATACATCAACTCCTTTCTCACCCATCTCCACTGCTAACAAGCGGAAGTATTGCTGAAACCAACTTTCTCACACTTTCTCAGGTCTCACAGCGATTACCGGATTACGGTATAGCTTACGTTTAGGGCTGCTTTACTCGCCGCGTAAGAAGCTGATAAGATCGCCGGAAGCAACGCGGCAACGCTTGAAACGACGACAAACTGCAATTATCGATTGATTAATGATTATCGATTTGTTGATAATTATTGATTGATTGGGAAAGCGACCTGGAGGCGATCCCGCTTTTCCGATGTAGGATGGAGACCACGGTGTCTGAAATGAGAAGATGATATGAGGATGAGAAGATGTTAAGGACACGTGGTGAGCAAATTTCAAATTCTCTGCTCTGGCTACGCTCTTTCGTAGACAAAGAAAGCGAGAGAGCATTGACAGAGCGGAGAGTTTCAAATTTAGCTCGGGGTATGTCTGCTAATGTTGTCATGATTTCACACACACTATCCCAAAAAAGCAAATCATACTTGAGCATGGATCTGGCCAGATGAGTAGGTCCAAGGGCGTTAATTTCATAGCACGCGATATCTACCGATGGATCGATATCAGTCCATTCAGCCCGCTGTGATCTACCCGCATTCAAGATGATTATGTCAACCTGGAAAGATCAAGAGATCAAAGATCAACTACCAAAGATCAACCTTCTTTCCGAACATGTGGTCAGCTTCAGCTACTTTTGCTGGAAGAGCATGGAATTCCAATAGATCAAGAGGTAGAATTCGTACTTGGCACTTTTCGTTTATCTCTGAAAAAAATACAGCTGCTGCGATTTTCTAAAAGATTTGCATAAAAATATTTTTACTCTGGCATCTCATTGCAACTTCCTCGAGCATGTCCTTCCTTCTCGCGGATAAGATGAGAAGAGGAGCGAAGGAGGCAAGTCTGAAGATAGCTCAATTGATCTTTGATCTTTAAGGGCACACCCGGAGCTAATTTCAAACTCTCCGCTCTGACAACGTTCTCTCGTAGACAAACAAAGCGAGAGAGCAATGGTAGAGCGGAGAGTTCAAATTAGCCCGGATGCTCCTTTAAAAATCAAATACTTTCTGATGTTCATTAGATTTATAAATTAAAGTGAAAGAGTGATGAAAGATGAAAGAATTAATGATCACACATTCAAAATATTTGCTCAAAGTACGCGCACTTCCACAAGGTCAAGAAAGTTACATTTCACTCACATTTCAAAGATCAAAGATCAAATTCCGAAAAATAGTTAGTTGAAGAATTGAAGACCAAAGATGGAAAATCAGACCTGAGCGCGAGTTCCTCTCCGATACCGGACGATCCGCCTACCAACCATACTACTTTGCCGTTGTAATGATCATCTGGAAATAATATGTATTTAGGATTATCTCTTCTAGAACAAATTGTATGATTTTTTTTTGCAAGTTTAAGACAATGTACCCCAGTACGCCCAGGCTAAACGGTCATTTAGTGACTGCCATTCCTTCCTCAATGGTATTGTGCTTGATAAAGGTAATTTATTTGACTGCAAGAGAATGTTGCCAGAGCGGACAGTAAAATTAATTTATTGTATAAAATTGTGGCTCACGTTCAGTTTTCTTTCCAATTTTGATCCAGAAAAAGAGATTCATGGAAGAGTCGGATATTTTGAAGAAAAGGACGATCAAGACGAATAGTGGAATTAGAAGAACTATCATTCTGAATAGAAAATGAATGAATGAGTAAGTATCAATAAGTGTGAGATAAGTACCGATAAGAAAAGGTTAAGAACCGATAAGTACCGGATAATTAGCGATAAGTACCGATAAGTACTTGATAAGTACCAGATAACTACCTATATGTAGCGAAAAGTTCTCATAAGGATAATGAGAGTAAAAATAATATTATATTTATCGCATCTTATGAAAATATGAAGGGAGATTTATAAGAATGAAAAAAAACTAATAAATGCAAAAATTGATATGAGAATAGCCATTGCAAAATTTCAAGAATGTGTAGAAGGTTGGATAATCGGAATTTCGGAAAACGAAAAAAATATAATTTAAAAAAAACAACGAGACATTTTGCAAATATCTATTAGTGTCGTTCTGCAAAGTTTTGATCATAACACGTGTGTTTCGGATTGAAGCGATAGAAGACATATTATCGAAAATGACAGGATGCTCCGAGTTTATAATTAAAGCGTGAAACTCATTCAGAAGCATCTTTCTTGTTCATTGCTGACATGCACTCTAGGCAAATTTTGTTACAATTAGTTATAGGTTTTCTAAATGGAGTATCATGAGATGGGTTAGCTTACTCCGAACTCTCTCAAAAAGACACTATGCACGAGATATAGTAACGAGAACTGGAGTAAAAGAGCTAACAAGTTAGCTAACATACGTGGGGAAATTTATCTGATTGTCGCGCATTACCAAACCAATAGCGCAGATATGAGATATTTTGCCATCAGTGCAGGCTGTATACAGTCACCCTTGAAATAACTATACCCGAAAAATGGTGGAAGAGGTTAATAATGTTCCAAATTCTGCTGCTATGTCTTTAAAGGGTGTTCAGACTGTGTCGAAAATGTGCTGATTGCGAGTGATTTATCAGTGTGGGAACTAGTTCAATGGTGATGATTGAAAGTGAAATTGGATATATAAAAGCCGTGGTGAGCGCGTTCTTTGGTGGAATAGCGAGCCACAGTGAATGGTCTTTATTCTTTATTTTAAATGTACACCCAAGCTAATTTAACTCTCCGCTCTGGACATGCTCTCTCGTATATAGTGAAAGCGAGAGAGTATTTCCAAAAAAAAGGTGAGTTTTAAAAAGCTCGGTCGTACCTTTAATAAAATATTAAGTAAATGGTATCTTCATATATTATGAAACGACATTTCACTGTCTTAAAACGTTGAAGATACAATCCATAATTGTTTCACAAGATTTGTATAATCAAGTGTTCGAAAATCACGAAACGAAAAGAAAAATGATGAGAGTTTGTAATACAAGGAGAGCATGGTTGGGCGGAAAAGGGTGATCTACCGGTCGAAAAATAGGTTTAAAAAACGATAATGGAAAATTTTTCGTTTATCTCTGAAGAAACAAATGCAGTTGCTGTGATTTTCGCAAATACCCCAACCCTGGAGGAGAGCTTTCAGTGTTTTTCATTTCTTTTCGTAGCTATTGAACGCAGCGCGAAAGATGAAGAAGCGAGGAATAATAAAGAAAGTTACAAAGAAAGTTAGAGAAGTAATGATCATAGTAAAACAAGAAATGTGTGGAGTAAACATGCAACCGGGATGTCGAAGAGGGGGGCATTGTAGTTTGTAGTTTAGTGATAAGGAAATGTCCATAGATCATACATTATAACGATAACAACATAGACAACGCTCGCATTTGATGTGCTGAAATAATCAATCAATAGTAATCAATAAAACAAAAATCAATACAGTTCCGATCGGATTGAATCTTTGGGTGCTGCCAAACAGGTATTAATTTATCAAAACGTTTCGGCGATATTCATCATCAGTTGAATTTATTAAACTACAAACTTTTATAGTTTAATTAATAATCAATGCCAATATCCTATTAAACTAATATGTGGTTCATAACAAGCATGGATCATAAGAAGATGAGGGACGAATTAGTAAAGAAAGAAGAATCTTTTATGGCAGCCCACATAAAATGTTAACACTGGCGGAACTTTTCTGTTTTTTTGCCCGGAAAGAATTTGCATTGAACTTGCTATCCCTCGTCACTCGTCATTTACGAAACAAGGTGATTAATAAAAAATAAGACAATCATTGTTTGGTTCTTTCTGAAAATTGTAATCTCCTAGAGAGGAATAATGATTAATTTTAAAAATTGGAATTTTTAAAAGTCAGAAAAATCTTTTGAAGAGGCACTTGTTAGAGGACAATGCGTGAGGATCCGTGAAAGCTGTATTTAAATATTCAATTTCCAGATAATTTTTATTAAAAAATAATCTACTTTAAATTTTGATGATAATAATTCATTAATTTCGCCTTCAATGAAATTTTCAGAAAACATTTCAAAATTTTCCAGAGCCAGGTCCGGGTTTTGCCTGAGCACCTATTCGGAAACCTCGCCTTCGCCTCACCATAAATCGTCAAAGTGAATCGTTCTTGTTGATTTTTCCAATTTCGCTCTTCTTATCATTGTTATCACTCAACTTCTCTGACCCTGCTCGTAGCTCTTGTCACTGTTATCAATTCACTGCGTGCGCACTTTCCGATTGATCGGTCCTAGTGTCCGGCGGTCGTTGACAAACCACTGATCGCAACCGATAAGATATCATCATGGTTAAGATGTCGGGGCTCGAACGGCTGTTTCGCTGTTGCTGTGGTGGAGATGGAGACGACGAAACCGACAGTCGTATTCCGTACAATCGACTCGATAACCCAGTGAGCGCCGTGAGACCCAGAAACAACGAAAACAGCTTCAGGTATTGTTTCTTTTATTGCCATTCTATCTATTTTCCCGGCGCATTTGTCAATAATTTCGCAATTTCGCCTGATATTTCTATGGTTTCGGCATGCTCGTGTACTACTGCTCAATAGAGTGACTGTTTGATGGGCAATTATTTTTAACCAATTATGTCTGTTGTTGTAGGGACATCGCAAACGACCTTCGCGAGTCGAATTCTCCTGCTCACTCGTCACTCCATGATTCACAACAAAGTATTGATTTTTAAAATATAAATTAATTTAATTAATCTGAATTTCGATTTATTTTCACAGATCTGCCTCAGCGATCCAGGAAAGAGCAAGCAGAGGAGGCGCTGAATGCCATTGTCGACAGTACACAACATGTATGTGATTTGTATTTGTTTTTTTTTGAACTATATAAAAGCGAAGTATTCTTCTGGAAGCCATTTGAATACATAGCTAATATTGCTAAAGCAAGAATAAATGAAAGAGAAGAGCCGTCAATTATCCATATTTACTTATCGACATGAGAAGCAATAAGAAATAGAATACTTTAGTCATATGTATTGAAGGAGGGTTCGATTGGGCAGGATTGGGATTGGTTAAATGAATCATCGTTATATCCATATGTCGAATAGCTAGGTTATCGGTCTTCAAAATCCGGTCAGGCTCTTCGATTTTTGTTAAATCTTGGCTCGAAATCCGGTCTATAGTTATATCCACTTTCATACATTTTCGGTACCCTCGCCGTCTATTTTTATATAGTGGGTTAATTCTCGAAATAGGGTGGGTTGATTCACAAAATTCGTTATTTTCGCTTAAAATCGTATTTTTAAAGCTTCCTTTTTTATCAAGTGGCCTAAAATGGGCCTTATATAGTGGGTCAATCCTCGCACTGCGAGGCTATGGCAATGTATGATCCACTTTATAGCGATAACTCATTATTCGTAATCCACTATTCTTATCAGTGCGTCCTTCCGATAATCGATCGATTGGCCGTATCTATTGGTCAATGGAAATTGATTGACCGAGCGCGAAAATGGTTTAAAAACTGGAAGAAACGATGCTAATCTAATAAACAGCAAGTGTAAATATTCGAAACTCAAGTGTTATTGTTATGTGGACGAATGAAGGTCATAGCATAGTTAGTAAATGCATCTTGTACATGTACAGTGGAATTAATATTAAATAAATAACTGTATTTATTTCATTTTATTGATCAGTATGAACGCATCAAGCTATATCGATAATTACTTATCCAAACTATTTAGGTAACTCATCAAATATTCTCAAATAAATATAATTATAATAAAATATATTTTAATATTATATAATTATTTAATTCCAGAACATCATCGACGTCACTCATCTGGAGAACATTGAGGTGCACAGTGGAGAGTACATCAGCAGGCAGAAGAAGTACGAGGAGGCTGTCAAGTGAGAGTTGCTATTATTATTGATTTTAACACATTCATCACGACGATGTGAGTGATCATGAAGCGCCTATTTAATAGAGCAACTAGCAGTGCTAGGGGGATCCATAAATTGTTTTACTTGCGAGCGTTTTATACTTGAAGCGCGGGAGGAGCATTGCGCTAGCGGGGAAGGGTGCTGCGCACCCTTCCGTATAGACTGCTCTGGTCGCCCAGTAGGACACTTTTCTCTTGTTTTCTGACTTATTTGACGATTTTTCGAAAAAAAATATATGAAAAACGACAACACAAAACTATTTGCTTTGAATTTTGAACAGCAAAATTACTTGGAAGTAGGTAGCTTTTGATTGTTTGGGGGGGACACCCCCCCAACCCCCCATTTTCTATATTGTTTGACACGAAACACATTTGTGGACTCGTTCATAAGCTTTCCGACATTTTGCGGATGTTTTAGGATCAATGTTTGTCTCAATATTATCGAAAAATTTCGTTGACCTGAATGAATGTCGCTACAGATATCAATTGAAGCGAGGTAAGAGTTAAGAGTCATGTATGACATGTTTTCCTGCTCAGAATGACTCAAAACAAGTTGTTTCATCATTCTTAACACAAAAAACTACCCTAGAACACTTTCTTTTAGTCAGGAAAAATCAGCAAAAGTTTTGGATCGAACCGGGGTTCGAACCCGCTCGGTGTTTTCAGAGTAGTACCTCTTTACCTCGACGCCATGGGTTCATTTTATTTCTGAATATAGTCATATTATACACCAATCAACGCGCAAAGAGTCGCGCTACAACTTTCTTTGCTATGCAAAACGCCTAAAACAATTTTAAAAATAAATTTAACCAAGAAAACTGGCTAAATCGTGTTTTCGCACCTTTTCGGCGATTTTTCGCGGTACAAAGAGGTCGTGCGGAGGTGAAGTGACATGTTTTTTCTAAATCAGTTTTTCAAGCGCTACAACATGAGCATAGTTTGGAGAAAAACAAAAGGTGCGAAATTTGAGTTTTTTGAAAAAGTTTAAAATCGACCATTATTCGCGACCGCACAGCTCCGCGCATATTGCACGAAATGAGTTGGGTCCAAAAGCGAAAAGTTGCGCCGCAGCGAGTTCTTCAATTAACTTTCAGGAGCCGGGACGCGAAAATTACTTTGAATGGGTGAAAATTGCGAAAAACCTACTTTCCGGATTTCTTCCGAGGCCTATTTCGTCATCATCCCGAGGGACAAGAGGCGCGGCGTTAGCACCAAAAGATGCGCCGTAAAAAGTTGCTTAATATAAGTCTTAATCTCAAAAAGTTATAGAGCCGATTTCGAGCATTCATATTTGCCGATTTTGATTTTCGCGTTTTTTTGCCCTCCGCCAACTTTGACCGGAATTCCCGGAAAAACCGTGAATGAGAAAAATCGGCAAAAATACAAATTAGGCTGCCCCAAGTCTTGTGGTCATTTTCGTATACCAACTTTTAATTTTTGATATACTTATCACCAAGTTGCGCGCCAAAATGTGCAAAAAACCCGAGATCCGTCGTTTCACCTAAAAGACGGCTCCGGATCGGCTCGGGACCAGTGCCATTCGATCCGGCGTGGTCGAAAACCCCAGTAGTCGGAATCTGGCATAAATCACCCAACATCCTGATAGAACAAATTTGAAAAAACCTATCCCAGTAAATCGGTCTAATTGCGATTCTTTATATAGGGGTTAACTAGCAGTGCTAGGGGGATCCATAAATTGTTTTACTTGCGAGCGTTTTATACTTTTAGCGCGGGAGGAGCATTTCGCTAGCGCGGAAGGGCGCTGCGCGCCCATCCGCCTCAGTTACTCCCTTCCGTCTAGACTGCTCGAGTCGCTCAGTATCTTGTTTTCTGATTTATTAGACAATTTGTCGAAAAATTATATGAAAAACGACAACATAAAACTATTTGTTTTAAATTTTGAACGGCAAAATTACTTGGAAGCAAGCTCGACCTTTTGATTGTTTGGGGGGGACACCCCCCCAACCCATTTTCTATATTATATGATATGATGATATGAAACTCATTCGTGGACTCGTTCATAAGCTTTCCGACATTTTCCGGATGTCTTAGGATCAATGTTTGTCTCAATATTATCGAAAAATTTCGTTGACCTGAATGAATGTCGCTACAGATATCAATTAAGGCGAGGTTAAAGTTAAGAGTCATGCATGACATGTTTTCCTGCTCAGAATGACTCAAAACAAGTTGTTTCATCATTCTTAACACGAAAAACTACCCTAGAACACTTTATTTCAGTCAGGAAAAATCAGCAAAAGTTTTGGATCGAACCGGGGTTCGAACCCGCTCGGTGATTTTAGAGTGGTACCTCTTTGCCTCGACGCCATGGGTTCATTTTGTTTCTAAATATAGTCATATTATACCCCAATCGACGCGCAAAGAGTAGGACTACAACTTTCTTTGCCATATAAAACGCCTAAAATAAAAATGAAAATAAATTTAGTCAAGAAAACTGGCAAAATCGTGTTTTCGCACCTTTTCGGCGATTTTTCGCGGTACAAAGAGGTCGTGCGGAGGTGAAGAGACATAGTTTTTCTAAACCAGTTTTTCAAGCGCTACAACATGAGCGTGCTTTGGTTGAATAAAAAAGGTGCGAAATTTGAGTTTTTTGAAAAAGTTAAAAATCGACCATTTTTCGCGACCGCACAGCTCCGCGAATACTAAACCAAATGAGTTGGGTCCAGAAGCAAAAAGTTGCGCCTCATCGAGTTGTACAATTTGCTTTCAGGAGCCGGGACGTGAAAATCACGTTGAATAGGTGAAAATCGCGAAAAACCTACTTTCCGGATTTCTTCCGAGGCCTATTTCGTCATCATCCCGGGGGACAAGAGGCGCGGCGTTAGTACCAAAAGATGCGCCGTAAAAAGTTGTTTAATATAAGTCTTAATCTCAAAAAGTTATAGAGCCGATTTCGAGCATTCATATTTGCCGATTTTGATTTTCGCGTTTTTTTGCCCTCCGCCAACTTTGACCGGAATTCCCGGAAAAACCGTGAATGGGAAAAATCGGCAAAAATACATATTAGATTGCCCCAAGTCTTGTGATCAGTTCCATACCCCAACTTGCAATTTTTCATACATTTAGTATCAAGTTTAGCGCCAAAAAGTGCAAAAAACCCGAGAGCCGGCGTTTCACCTAAAAGACGGCTCCGGATCGGCTCGGGACCAGTGCCATTCGATCCGGCGTGGTCGAAAACCCCAGTAGCCGGAATCTGGCATAAATCACCCAACGTCTTGACAAAAGAAATTTGAAAAAACCTATCCCAGTAAATTGGTCTAATTGCGATCTTTTATATAGGGGTTAACAACAAGAAAATAGTGCAATGTGATAACTAATTGTGACATTGAAGTCGATGTGTTATAATTATTATTATCTTATTAAAAACCTTTATGAAGATTAACCAAACAGTGTTGCCACTGAATCTGGGAGTGTTTCAAGTCTATGTATTACCCGTTTCAATCACTGGGATCGGTTTGGGCACTGGGTATTGACTTATCATTTCTGCGGAAATAGTCAACACTTCCTTCCTTTTTTACGAGTTGATCGATCCGAATGATTCATCGTTGTTTATTGTAACGTGAGCGCGGCATGTGTACATAAACTATCTGATGCCATGGCAGTGCCACATTAATTGAACGACTTCTGTAGATGAATCAATCAATCAATATTTATAACATGGAAACTGGATAGACTGTTGTACAAAAGTAAAATTTAATTTTTATTTTAATTAATTTAATATATGATAGAATTATTTTGCTTGTAGAGCTCACGATCAGAAGTTGAATGGCGGCAAGGGCGCCCAGTCTTCTGCTACCAAGCCACCTGGTGAGGAATTATTGATTGATTCATGAATTATTGATTGCTTGAAATCAAAACACGTGTTCTTTGTTGTTGCTCCTACTGGCCTGTTGATATGTGGTTGATATTTAGCATGTATAGATATCACATTGTTCTATGATTAATTTGTGCCGAAGTATGTCTATCATGAAACAAGAAAATTACCGGAGTGCGGTTTTTTTTTCTTAAAAATTATTTTTCCCCATTGTCAACCTCCGTTCTATCGTCGTCCGTCTATTAATGATGCATTGTCAACCTCTCCGCTTGTTGTTAAATTATAGATTTCATTTTCATTTAAACCCATTTATCAAGAGTATGCTACGATATGCATAGTTGTCCGGCCACTAATGACTTCTACATCATTATTTCCCTGATTTGATTGAAGATTCAACTTAAACACGAATTTAACAGTTTGTGAAAGATTGCTAATATAATAATAATAATAATAATAATAATAAATATAACAAATCTCAGGTTCGACCCTCGGTCTCACTGGCCAACTACTCGATGACGCTGGCAACCGTGCTGCCGACTGGATGGGACGAGCGCCATTGAGCAAAGTAAGAAGTGTGACTCAATTGAACTCTGCTAGTCTGACCCGATTGAACTATCGCATATTGATTTGATAACGTCTGTCGCCATTAGCAGATTAACTTTAAACAAAAGAAATACATAATAACAACTAAATAGAGATAGATTAATACATAAATAGAATGTAATATAATAACTAAATAGATAGCTCGGTTTGAATCAGCAAGTTTTCATCGGGTAGCACATTTGAAGCCAAAAAGTCTTCATCTATAATGATATTAATTACCGTAATCGATCATGATCTTGATTACCGTATTCTGTCGTATTCTTGATTACCGTATTCTATCGTGATCTTGATTACCGTATTCTATCGTGATCTTGATTACCGTATTCTATCGTGATCTTGATTACCGTATTCTATCGTGATCTTGATTACCGTATTCTATCATGATCTTGATCACCGTAATCTATCATGATCTTGATTACCGTAATCCACCATGATCTTGATTACCGTAATCGTTCCATTGCAGTCAACCGTAGAAGCAGCGCACGCCTCCGCAGCGCGGATGTCCGCAGCAGTCAAGGCGTCCCTCGAGATCAAGACCACCCGACCACTCATCGTGTACATGGATCATTGATCTGACCTGGCTGACCTACCGTAATCTTGTGAACCACCACCGACATCGCTGAGACCCACCGTACTACAGTATTTTTTTCCTGTCTGCCTCTTTTCCCCCCGCCTTGCGATTTTATTTCCTGCATTCTATTTTTCTTATGATTCTATATATTACTATATAATAATTCTATTAGAAGATATCATCGTTAAAATATGCTAGATTATATAGAGAGTGTGTACTAATTTGTCTGACGCTTATCCCTCCTATCCAAGAATCCTTCTTCCCCCTCCAGATACCGTATCCATGCCAATCAATACCTTTGTTAGTGTTCATGAAGGGTGGCAAACCGTTTGCTAACAAACGTGATGCCAAAAGTGGAGACGTTTGTCAAAGAAAAATACCGGCAAACGGTTTGCCTCACGCTTCATCGATACTGCCTATCTTTTTGATATGTTGACATCTTACATCTTCTACATTCAAAGTGCCTTCTAGCCTCTATATCTATTTGTTGTAGTCTGAAGATTCTTCGTTTCTGTTGCTCTTATTTTTACTTTTTGCTTATTCAGATATATATGTTATCCAAGATTTGTGTTGTACTCGCACCCCGCTATAATTGTTAAGAAGCCATCCCTTCTCACCAACACCTTTTCATCATACGGTAATTTGCGAAAACTATTGATATCGATCGATTTGCCGCCTGATTCAGGAATCCTGACGGGAGTCGAATAACGGTACTGTATTTGCACCTCTCCTCCCCCCACTTTGAATTTTCCGCGAACTAACGCCTATTATAATATTATATGTTCCCATTCGTCCTCGTTTTTGTGTCGCTTGCGAGTATTCCTTTAGTTGGCCACGTCCTGGCCACTGTACGGCCAAATCTTGGCCACAGTCCAGCCACCGTTGTCCCACATTTGTCAACAATTAAACACACATACATATTTACACGCACATGTAATCTTTATTGAATGTATAAATATATATTATTATATTATGACGTCATGTATTAGGACAAAATACATTTAATTTCAGCTGGATACTGTAGGTTATTGTATGACAAAAGGGGACGATTATAGTGGTGGGGTGTACGGATGAAGGCTTACCGTATTATCGATCGATGAACGATGGGGGCAATCGATAATAAATATGACAGGAGCACAATTGGGAACACAACGGGGAGAGCGTGGCAGAGGAGGGGAAGGACTGATATTATCATAGCGAAAGGCAGACACCGAAAGAGAGGAGACACAAGTACGTACGATAAGCATGATTGTGGCAGGCATACGGTAGGTTACGGCAGATTTAGTGAATACAGTATGAATGGAGGGATTACGGTAGAGTAATCGCGCATACAGTAAGCAAAAATACAAGGGGAAGTTAGTGCGCAGATATCGAGATAATCTTGAGGGATACAGTAGGCTTAGAGAGATCTCGCTGAATTTCGGGTGGATACCGTGGGTTTAGTGCACAATCATGAAAATGAAATGGGACATTACAGTAGATTGAATTGATTCTGACAATGAGTGATACTCCTCATGGCTGATAAAGGTTTGCAAATGATTGACACAAGGAGGGAGATTACGGTAGGTTTGGCGTACGGTATACGGTAGGTCATTTGAAATAGTCTCTGACTATCTGGTCAATCTCCCACGGACGGACGAGATCCTTGATCATCGCGTCGGACGTGGACTTGGGAGGGACATCGATCTTGGTCGCGCGATGCACAAACTTGAGATTGTAGCGATCCCTGAATATCGATTGATTGCTACAGTTTCAAGTATCGATCGATAAACATAATATTAATTGATAAGCTCATTATGGACCCTACAGTTCTGCAATCGACTATGATATCAAGTACGAATTATAGCGGCAAATACATTGAAGAAAATGCTAACTCGATACAAATGATCACATGTCCAGACCATAAATCAACTGGTAAAGCCTAAAGATGCAAGCTATTTCAAACTAATGTACACTTTATATTATACATTTTCACACCCAGGTAAAGCGAAGATCGACCCACTATATAAGGCTAATTTTAAGCGAAAAATTACAATTTAATCGAAAAATAACGATTTTCTAAATCGACCCTCCGTATTTCGAAAACCGATCCTCTCTATAAAAAATACTCCAAAAATTTAAGATTTGATCATGATTCGTCACAACCATTCTGGCCATTCAACGACGATTATGGCCGAAAGAGGCACTTTTGTCCTTATTCTTTCTTTTCATAGTTTTTTGTTTCTCTCTAGTCTATTTTGTCCGAAGCATGCCAAAATATTGCGTTTTGCACAAACTTAAGCTGATCAGAATGCACACAAACAATGAAAAGAAAGAATAAGAACAAACATGATCATAATCGCCATTGATTGGCTAGAACAATTCTGAATGGTTCTAATGAATCGTGATAAAATGTTGTCACAGTTGACGGAATATCGAATAAACAATTAAATACCCAATCAAATGAGCATGTCCAGACCAGAAATCAACTGGTAAAGCCTATAAATGCAAGTTATTCTAAACTAATGGATACTTTATCAATACCTCTCAGCAATCAATCTCGTACATACCCTACCGTAGGCAGCAACTGATGATCAACAGTACAGTATCCTAAAGCTACAGTACTTAAGGCAGCACTGCCGCCAGCGACAAGACACGCCGCCTGGCAATGCCTCACCTGATTCTCGCGTCCGGCCCACCAGATTTTAATTTCCAGCGACATAGGTTGCCAACGTATCCTACAGTACGCTACCGTACCTCGCCAATTTGGCCAGTTCACTCTCCGTCGTCGTCTCGTGCTGTGCGAGGTGACCGTATCGCGCGAGGAATGCGTCCAGACGACCGCGTCCACGATTCTGCAACAAAAATTATGAGTAAGGATACTACGGTATTACAGGAGTGATTAGCAAATATTACGGTATTATGTCCAATTGTACGGTATTGATTGAATGGTTGGTAGGAATTACGATACTACTTCGTGGATACGGTAATCAAGGATTTAAGAATTTAAAAAAAATTGTATCAAACAATATAGAGGACAACGCTGAGATGGGATGAAAGAAATACCGTTTAAATTTTTAGTTGCAAATATTTTCACAAATGTTAGACAATTGCTGCCGAGAAAATTCCACCTTATAAAACTGACAGCACTGATTTTCGGGTAAAAGTTAATTTCAGACTATAAACAATTGAAAATCGATAAGTCAATATCTCTCAATATATCAATCCAAATGACTAACCCTAAGTGAGGTGATATGCTCCGCGAACGATCCTCCTTCTTCCTCATCTTCATCCTCCTCTTTCTCATCATCTTCATCTCCATCTTCTGCACTGGTCGAGGGTCTCGAAGAGATTGGGCAGCTCTGGAAGGCATACTGTAGTTGAAGCATAGTGTTATCGATCGAAATCGCGAGGTTACTGTAACGGATGGGTACCAGAACTTACCTGTTAATCAGGAATCATTCACCAAGTACCTCAACAACTAGAAATATTACAGTAATTTCTGCTAAAACACCCACTATATAAAACCCTGTAAGACTGTCTAAAATGTATCTCCTTTACCTGCCCAACCATATCCAACTCCTCCCTGATCCACTTCAGCTGATCCCCGAATGAGCTAGAATCATCTTCCGTAACCGCGTAGCAGCCTTCTTTCCCTTGTACCAACATCATATCATCCGCGCTGTTCGTCTCGCCACCAGCCTGAAAGGGATCTATCAATCAAAAAATCAAATAAGTTTAGTCATTAATCGATCAATCAATAATCTAATCAATCAATAAGTAGATTCTAAACACCATAATTGAAAGTGAATACAACAAAATCAATCGATATACTGAGTGAGTCTAAGAATCAATTTACTGGTGATTTTTCACACCGATAGCTAGACCGGGACACAAAACATTCTCTTGAGAATATTGATTACCTCTCAAATATTGATTACCTTGTGCAGACTCTCCACCATGGCCTGCGTGAGGGGTTCAGCGATGGTATTGAAGATATCGGGTCGCTCGTTCAGCCACACGTTCGCCGAGAATGACAGGGTGGCGGGATTACTGTAATTGAGGATACTGTAGTTCATGATACGGTACTTGCAGATACTGTAGCTCAGGTGGCTCAGGTTACTGTAGTAGAGGATAGTGTAGCTATTGTTACGGTAATCGAGAATACAGTAGCTAAGGATACCGTGTAATTGGAATCACAAAATATCGATTTGCATGTCTAAGCCATGTCTAATAGTACAAACAATTTCAAGCAATTAATTTACCCAGATAGACAATGCGTGAGTATTTTTCAATTATTAAAATATCGGTAGCATAATCGCAATATTGCTGTGTCTTACTGTAGCATGCAATCATTCAATATTATTGATTATTGATCGATTATCGATTGAAACCACCTACTCATCAATCATGAGGCAGCATGTGGCGTGCCACCAGAGGGGAGGAATGAACAGGACGTCGCCCGGTGTCAACTCGAACGACCTCACTCCTGGTATCGATTTGAGACGCTCGGGCTCGGCTAACTGGAAGAAACTACAGTAATCATACAGTAAACTACAGTGATCATACGGAAAACTACAGTAATTATACAATAAACATAACTTGTACCACACGTTTTTGGCTATCTCAAGTGAGCAGTCAGTAGATGTAATATTGTATTGTAGCAACGTTTCACCCACAATTAATCAAGTGTGCGAAATCATAAACCTCGTCCTCCCACACCACTCACCACGTCAACATCACTGAATACGGTAGTGTTCTCGAAAGGCACTCGAGTTGCGCCCAGCTGCTTGCGCAACTCATCGCACTCATCTCCAGGTGCTGAAAGATCGGCTACCGTAATCCAGGTACACCACGTATAACTATCGTGAAGTGCACCAACCTCCGGGCGGGATCAGTATCCACTGCTTCGCACCGCTGATTTGCGCGTGCAGATTCCAGCCCATCGTATCGTAGTGTAGATGCGAGTGCGCGCCCGAGATACCTACGATTGGGAAACGTCGCCACGACTAAAACAGAGTTTTGATAAATGAAGCATCTCCGTGAATGATAAAACAGTAATGAAACGGGAATTGAACCCGAACAAGGTTTGTGATCGTAAATTAGTACTAAGTGAGAGATAAACATCACGCATTAAAATTCATTAAAATAAAGCCGTAATATGTGATTCGTCAGACACGCAATCAACAGGGTTTTGCAACCACTCGAAGAACTTTTGCTAACAAGCTCTACTAATATGGATAAGCTAAATTAGTTTCTCTAATGAACTAATTACCCTTTGTTTCATCTCTCCGAATGCTTTTTATTGTCCGATTAGATGTACGATAAATAAAAACATTATTAAATAAATAAAAAAATTAAACTTACCGAACCATAGGGTTGTATCCAGATCTTCTGTGCTCGAATCACCGAGCAGATCTTGCCAGTGAAATTCTTCGGCCAGTTTCTTGTTCTGCGCATTAGCGCTCAAATGGATGTACTCCAAGTACCCGAAATTAGTAATTAAAAATAAATATAGTGGATACAGGCTGGCAAATGATTGACACATGGAGGGAGTCGAATCCACGACATACGCCTATCCGTGGCATTCCTCCAATCTGTGCTACTATTAGGTTAAATATCCGGCTTTTTTGTATAGTGTGGTAACGATTACTGTCGATTGGTAGGAGGAAGGTGGGTGGCATAGGTGGGCGCGTGAAAACAAATATTTTTGGCGCATAGCCTTGCATCGCCAAAATTTGAAAATTTCCAGTCAACATTGCCAAAAAATAGCCGAGCGCACAGCCTTGCCTCCCCTTCCCCTGGTTTGCGCACAGCCTTCCCCCAGCGTGCCCATTTATGGTGGGTGGCCTACCGTAATCATTAACTAGTCCTATTTGGTGTATAATACAGTAGGATTAACCGTTACCGACCACAACTCATGATAGGAACAATGCAATCATATAGATAATCAATAATCCTTACCGTACCCCCAATTCGCGGCAGGAACACTCGGCCGGTCCTTCATCGCTTGAAGTGGTAGACGGGACGAGCGCACCCAACCGAGGAACTGTCCCATAGTGGCATTCCACGTGGGACACGGTTCACCGTAATCGTGGACCGGCTGCAATTTATTGATGTTTTTAAAATCATTGATTTATTGATTTTTTTGAAACATTGCACTATTGATTTTCTTATCGATTGAATTTTGCAGTATAATTTACACCCGATTACAGGTACGCATATCTTGGTTTGCACTAATAAGGGCTAAAAAATCAATAAACGTAGACCTCAACAAACCTTGCCAATGGGTACTTCGCGAGAATTGTAGCGGACAGGATGCACTCCTTGGATGTTCTGAAAGGAAAGTTACAGTATACCACATATTATTGATCCATTAGAGCAGAAATGTTTGACATAGAATTTTGATGAGATTTGAATAAAGAGATCATCCAACATTGCACCATGCTAATATCTAATACTAATCTATCGATTGTAGGAATGACATCTCTCAAAGATCAAAGATCAACCCACCATAAGATCACGGTCGGTCCATTTACTGGCTGGCCATGCGCCCGTCACTCCGGGTATCACGAATGGTTCTATCGTGTGCGCATCTGACCACTCATCCTCTGGAGTCAGATGGAACGGCATACTGTAACTAATGGATACTGTAGAAGTGGTATACGGTAAGAGATACTGTAGAATATGGTATGCCGCACCTAATCGATACTGCACAAAAGGTATACCGTAACTAATAAATACTGTAGACATGGTATATTGTAACAAATGGTAGAAATGGTGTACGGTAAGTGTGAGATACTGTAGAAATGGAATAGTATATCTAATGAATACTGTAGAAATGGTATACTGTAACTAATGGATATAGTAGTGTAATATTTATTGATTATTGATTATTCTCCGGCGATTATTGTTTACGGTGTGGACAAGTAGTGTACGGTCTTTAACCAGTTGAGCTCGTAACGATCGACTGTATTTAAATATCAATTTATTTAATTAATCAATGAAAACAAATCAGTAATAAATTGGAACGAGATCAATAGGATTGAACAAAGCACAATAACAAACGAGATCAAATAAAATAATTACAAAGCAAAGCCACCTCAGGTAATTTCATTTCATGGACATAATTTTTTTACGTGGGGTTGTTCAAAAATCCCGAAAAGAAAATAAATGGAACGAAACGAGAGAAGCAAGTAAGCAAAATGACTAGATTTCTCTGCTTTTTGACATTTTAGATTCTTGTTTTTTTTCCTCTCTCGTTTGTGTTATTGTGATACATTCTATTGTTTCCTTATCTGTTTTTGAAAATTCAGTGAATAGTTTAGCTATTCCTCCCGATAACTTGCCTATACCACAGTGCCAATCGTCGACACTACGGCCAGTTATGAGCGGTTATTTTGTTGGGTTAGGTACACTCCTCCTTTAGCGAGAGGAACAAGAAAGGAACAGCGAGGAGAAGACGAAACATCTACGCGTGACTTACAAAGTGTTTCGATTCTCTCTCTCAAAACCACTTTGCCGAACTTTCTCTTTATCAGAAAATACGTAATTTTGAGCGATTTTTTGGAAAATCGGGGGAGGGGGTATTGCCGCTAACGGCAGTGGTGCCCACGTATGTTTTTAAATTCTTTTCAAAACTTGAAACATAGTTTCTACATTCGTAATGGTGAAGCCACTGACAAGTTTGAACGTCGAAAAACTAACGGCAATAAAGACATTACCCTTACAAAACTCTATTCATCACGTCAACTTCTGTCTGAGTGTCCATCGTAGTTGTCGATGTTCACTCTCGCCAGGAGCCGGCCGAGACTTCCACATCCTTTCGTAGCTGAGATACGTCTGGAGAGGGTCGTGCCGGACTGGAAGACGACCCGGTGCTGCACAGCCAGGCAGCGGACGAAGTGCGCTGGCCTGAATTATCGAACAATAATAGATTTGTGAACAGACAATATTAGAATGATGAACGCCATCCACTATTCCTTATGACCATAGATCTACTGCATAAGGCCAGAGCGCTCCAAAATGGTTAACTCTGTGCTGTTCCCTCTTATGTACAGTAGTTTTCTCGATGCAAAAAGGAAATAAATTGTGAATGTAGCAAAACGGAACAAAATTACTTATGCACTGTTACATTTGCCTTACGTGCCTACGCCGTAACCCCCTCCGCCGCGTCGGAGAGGCGACGGAGGGGGTTACGGCGTAGGCACGTAAGGCAAATGTAACAGTGCATTAAGGATGAGATGGATAGTCTAAACATTCATAGACAAATAATTTCGAGATATTATGTAGATTTTACATGGGTTAATGGGTTGGTAGACATGTAAGCGTACCGGATGGTTATTTGGTCCAATCCTTGATCGCGACGGCGCCGTTACCGAAGTACCACTAGTACTCGAGGGAGAGACTCTGGCCAGATGAACCAGTCGTTCATAGTCGATCTTTCGCTGTACGATCTCCTTGCGAGCCGCCGCAACCAGGTCCTCATAGGACTTATGCATAATGGAGCTCCATCTACTTATTCATGCGTGTTTGCCTGTCAGCGAATGAGCTCTTATTATCAACATTACGATGGATGGAGCGCAATACAGGTGACTTAACGAAATATATGTAAGAATAAATGGAAGAATAACCACTACAATGGCAAAAAAACAATTTACAATGAAGTATCTTTAGTAGAATTTGATTAGTTTCAAAATAAACTGTACTGACTCTCGCCTAGAATTTTAGCGTACTGCACTTGGCATTTTGCCAAAAACTTGTTGCTTTGCATGAGTGAGTGATCGCGAACTGACGATATTTTCTCGACATTATTTTTATTATTAAAATTTTTTTATTATTTTATATTTTCTTCTAATGTAATATTATCGCACGTGAAGAATAATGAAGATACCTCACACACATCTTATCAATTCCTATTGTCACACTGCTTTTCGCTCTTTTGCCTGAAACTTGTTGATGTTTTCATGCAAATATCTTATCCCAGGAGACTGTTCTTTGTAAATAAAAGAATCAGAACATCATTAATCTACAGGTTATTATAAATTTCTTCATAAAATACAATTTATAGCGATTATTCGGGTATTTTTCTGAATATGAAGTTGCATGCGAATGAAAAATTGCATTGCACCACACTATTACCATAATAATTCCATTCATATTCATGGCTTCGCTTCTAGTCTGTCTCTCGTAGCGTAGCCGACTTCCATCATATTGCTTCCTCGATAAGATGGAAGGAAAAGGAGAGGGAGAGGATGGAAAAGGAGAGGGAGAGGAGGGAAAAGGAGAGGGAGAGGCAGGAAAAGGAGATGGAGAGAAATGAAAAGGAGAGGGAGAGGGAGGGAAATGCAGTGGGAAATGGAGGGAGATGGTAGAAAAGGAGAGGGAGAGAAGGAAAACGAGAGGGAGAGGAAAAAGGGAGAGTGAGAGGGAAGAAAAGGAGAGGGAGAGGTAGAGGAGGGAAAAGGAGAGGGAGAGGGATGAAAAAGGAGAGGGAGAGGTAGAAGCGAATATAAGGAGAGGTAGAGCTGTTGTGGAGAGGCGAATTGAACGAGATAGAGACACGGAGACATACTAACATCTAAGAAAAAGAAAAAAAAGCGTTCTGTGTTTCCGTTACTCTTCTCTGTACGTTATCCAACTTTCTTATTTTCTCAGATCTCACATATCTAAAGGGATCGTTACCTCTCTCAATGTCCTCTTCATTGCGCACACTATTTCTCTGTTCTCGAACAAAGAGGAAGCATTTAGCGTCGTAGAGACCATTGAGAGAGGTTACGCTCCCTTTAAATATGTTTCAGATGTTATTTATATTATCTATATTGTTCTATCAGATCTATTGTTGAATAAGGCAGCCAAATATACAATCATTGTGATATTTTTCGTTATTTTCTGTTCTAATATGATACTTTATGCAAATCTTTTCCGAACTAATTTTCCCTTCCCCCCTTTATCTCTCTTCTCTATCTATCTACAAACTGATCACCTGCTTTCAAATCTTCTCAGATACATTTTTTACATGCCTCAGCATATTCACTCTCATTATTACTGGATAGTAATCAGTTTGAGCTTTCTGACACTTGAAAAGAAAATATTTTTAGATTTTTTTGAATTTTTTTTTGAAAAATTTTTCGTCGAAAAAGTTTTTCGAGAAAACCCGAAAAATACGAAAAACGAAAAATGCACAGCCCTGGTGTAATATCTGCTCCTTTGAACACCGGCAAATGTTGCCCATCTCAAGCTCTTTTCAATAATCACAAAAAAAAGAGAAACAAAAAAGAGGCGAGAGAGTGTGTAAAACAAGGAGAGTTTTTGTTGTTTCTTGTGAGTACGAGAAAGGAGAGATAGTATGGAAAATGGAGAGAGTACGAGAGAAAGAGAGGAACAAGCGAGGATTTGGCCAAGCTGAACAAATAAACAAAGAAATTTATATTACCGAGAGAGAGAAAGAGAGAGGCAAGGAGACAAAAAAGAGGAAAAGATAGAGAGAGGGCTAGTGAGGAGAGAGATTTAGGGAAGAGAGAGAGAGAGATTTAGGGAGAGAGAGAGATAGAGATAGAGAGAGAGAGGGAGAGGGACAGGAACAGAGAAACAGAACTTTTATAAATGAGTCATCTAATATAATCGTCTCTCGACCCTTCCCTTTCTGTATTACTATCTCTTATACTCTTTCGCTCTCTTTTTCCAACCCGCTCTACCCATCCTTCTCTCCCTCTCCCTGTCCTTCTCCCTCTCCCTCTCCTTCTCCCTCTCCCTCTCCCTCTCGTTCTCCCTCTCCTTCTATCACCTTCCCTCCCTCTCTCTCATCAGTCTGACCTTTCATGAAAGCGTTCGACTCTATTTCTCAATAGACACCAGTCATACATAGCTATGATTGAATACATTTCTCATCAATGTTCCGTCCAAATGTTGCGAAAAGAAATGAAAACACATAAATATTCGCCTTTTTTTCATTTCTTTTCTTTCCATGACTGTTAAAGCTGATTTCTCTCCGCATTGTCATTACTCTCGCAGACAACGAGAGTGTGGTCATAGCGGAGGTTTAAAATTAACTCGGGGTGTTACTTTAAACACCGCAGTTATCGAGTATATTTATGTATGAACTCTATGGTTATTTGATTCAGATCCCGCGTTCTCCGTCATGATTTATTCAAAAATTGCGAAAATTAAACACAAACCTCTCCTGGTTGTCGTTGTCGGTTGTCCGTGATTTTTTTCATTCCTCTATGCTTTGATCTGCATGACTCTTACCTCATGTGTCTCTCGTCCCCCCGTATCCACTATTCAGTGCTGCTATAGCGGAGACTTTCGAATTATCTCGGATTATGATTTAATGCACTATTGGTCTATCTATCTACTTCTCTCTCTATCTCTCTCTCCACTTTTTCATATACCTTCCTCTTTTCCAAAATTGCATGTCACATCACTCGTTTGCAGTGAAAACAACAGGGTATTATAATAGTGGTGTCACGTCATGTCGTTCTCTCGTTCAAATTTTATGTTCGCGACGTTTTATGTTTTGTGCAGATGTGCAAAAGGAAAGACTGTAAATATAAATTATACATACATAAATATAAATATGATGTATTTTTTCTACTATCATCTTTCTACACACTCTCTCGTCTTTTTTATCATTTCTTTTATCTTCGAAACTTTTGAAAAAAAATCAAACTCTCGACAATATACCATCTTATTAAAAAAAAGCAAATACCGAGTTAATTTGAAACTCGCGCTCTGGTCACACTCTCTCACTTTCGTTATCTACGAGAATGTATGGCCAGAGCGAATTGTTTCAAATTAGCTATGGTTTTTTCCCCTACAAATATGTATCTAATAATGTTTTTTTTGGTTAAAATTAATAATTTTTCAGATGCCGTCAACATGGCTGGTGAGTCCGACGGCAGCTACCACGGGTGGTACGTGCAAAACAGTGCCAGTTTTGGTTTCTTTGATTTTTTACAACTTCCGAAAATCACTGACCTATTTATCAGTGATCTTCCTGTAACTTGAATTATTATTATTATTATTTAAACGATTATCATTTCTCTATGTGCATTCAAAAATAGTACAGTACATGTTATAAAATTAACAATTAATTTTAAAAAATCAATATAATCGATCGATTGATCAATTTCAGGGACCCCATTAACATCACCACGGGACTCGTTGCCTCTGCTGGTCTCATCGGAAAATGACGATGACCTGGATGATTATATTCTCATATCGACTGAAGAGGAATCAGAGGTGGGGAGGTTAAAGTAACGCCCAGAGTTAATATTTAACACGCCGAGCTTGTTTTAAATTCTATGCTCTGATAACGCTCTCTCGTGAGCACAGAAAAAGTTTGTGTGCATAGCTATTGTCTCTTCAAAGGGCGACTTTCTATCAGAGCAATGGGAAATGGTTTGCGAAATGGAGGGGATGCGTCCTTCCTGTTTAAAAGACATGGAACGAGAAGAAAGAAAAAAACATTTTTCAAATTCTCTTCAGTTTTATACAGATTTTTAGATGATTTTTCAGATGAATTGATTATTTTTGATGGTGCTTTCAGGAGTCCAATCTGTTACACCAGCGCGATGCTCTCATTGCTCACAACAATATATCCGAGGAAAGCCCTCCTGAAAACGTGCACATCGGTTACGGTACTACCGTAATCTGTCTCAGGGACAGACGAGTCGTGGTCGGTCCCAGGTATACTGTAAGTTTGCAATTATCGATTGACAGCGGTACTTGTAGATCAACCAAGCCTCTGCGGTTGTTTTCTGCGTCGAAAAGCTGCGAACATGGAGTGAGAGGGCGAGAAAAGTGAGTACATTTTTTAAAATTAAACAAATTCTTGTTTTCTATTTTTTGTGGAGTCGAAAACCCTATTGGGTACTGTATCGTATTGATTTTCTTACCGTAATCTTATTGATTTTGTTTTCTTACCGTAATCTTCCTGATTCAGGGCCATCCACGCGCGATCTGCGGTTTGTTCTGCGTCTGATGTAGTTGTGGAGGCGGAAGAGGGCGGCCTGTGGACATTCCCAATCGATAGGAGTACGGTAGAGTATGAAGGTAATCGATCGTTTATTGATTTTTTCAATAGAAATAACGAAGTGAGGCATATTGAATAATGTAATAATACATTGATTACTCACAACTGCATTTTTAAAATTAGAAAAATTATAATTTATAATGATCCTTATTTTTATAACATTAAAAAAAAACCTATTTTGAGAAGTGAAATTACGCGAAGACGATACAGTGATTGTGCGACAATTGTGCTCTGAACGGTGTCTGAAATTGGTCGCAGGAAGGTAATTATTTTTCCCCATTGAATATGTTGGCATCATCAAAGTGGCTACTTTCAATCAGAGAATTGTGAAATGAAATGAAATGCTTCGTTCGTGTTCATTTCACGAACGAAAAAATCGCAGCGTCATTTAATAATTGTTATTTTACTGCATTGAATGTATCGTTGTAATTCTGGAAAACAAATCGAAAATCTTATTTTTTTTCGTATTTTTTTCGTAATCACGATAATTTAGAGACTTCTTCGTAGCCCTTGTGGCGGCCAATGTAACACAACTGGGAGACGAAGACGATGTTGCATCCGAGAAGGAAACAGAAAATGTACGGTGGACTATGATTCACTGTAGCGAAAAGAAAAGAAAAGAAACAGAAAAGAGGCGAGAGAGTGTGTAAAACGAGGAGAGTTTTCCTTTTCTTTTTGCATCTTTTGAACAGCGCATTAGTGGTTCGTGAAATCTTCTCCTGAACTTCGCATAATCACCGATCAAAATGGAAAAAAATGATTAAAATGTTGCTCACTGCACAATACCTTAACTGAAACATACAAAGTAGTTGATCTTTGATCTTTAATCTTTCAGTCATCCAGTCGACATTCGTGTCTCCAATGTCAAGAGAACGCGCGACTGCGGTTATCATCACTGATGAGAGAAGCTGATAAAGTAGTTTTCACCAAATCATTTATTTTTATTTATTCCATAAAATATATATTCATAAATAAATAAAAATATATTCAATTTTCATAAATATTGTCGTGATATTCCTCTAAAAAAATATAGGGCTCGATATCGGGCTCGCATTTTGATCATATTTTTCGTGTTCTAAAAATCTTCTTGCAGAATGCAGAAGCGAACGACGAACCGGCAACTAACGGAGTGCGGTAGGTCAAACATAGTTTTCCTCTCTCTCTTTTTGATATGATATGTCCCAAACATCATTTACATTAAAAAAAACTGAATGATTACGAAATTTCAGTCCTTTTATTTAATGAATATTTGAAAGGACAATATGTTTTCCCTGTTTCAAAAAATTATGATGAAATAAAGTATTACAGATAAAAATATATCGTAGTTACAGGTCATCGACTGAAGATAGGACAGCATTGATGTGGAATGGCATCGATCACGCGCAATCGGATATCGGAAGAGCGAGGGTAACAATAATGATTTACTTATTTTGCTTATTTTTTGCTCTGTAATTGATAAATCACACTTTTGTCAAGAGAAGAGAGTTAGAGATACTTGTCGATGATTTCTTTTTTTAAAGGTACACCCACTCTCTAGCTTTCTTTGCCTGCGACGAGAGAGCGTGGCCAGAGAAGCGTGTATCAAATGAACTCCTTGTGTACCTTTAATCGTTCAGGCCCCGTCCATGCTCGCCATCTCTATGGACGAAGTTGACGATGGTGTGGCTTCTGTGCGGGCGATGAGAGGAGACTCACGTTGGTTTTTTTTCCAAAAAAATTATTCGCTTATTGAATTTTAATGAAAAAAAGACACAGAAATTGGATTTACATGAAACTATTCTTTCTAATTTCTAAAATGTTCGATGAACATATGCGACACTGTACAACGTTCAGCTTTTTTTCCAAAAATGGGTTGATATTTTTTTCAGCCCTCACAATAGGTCGTGCTCGCGCCTCAACAGACGATGAAGGAACGATGAGGAGAGATTGGTTGGGACGAATGAGGAGAGATAACACTATTGAGATGCCTGCCAAGGTATACTTTCAGGAACACTTTACACTGAATATCTCATATATCATATCAGCAAGAAGTCATAAATGCACATCAGAGCGTGCTCTTGAGAGATGTGTTTTGAATTAAATGAAGAATTCCATAATCTTGGCAGCCTTCCCTTCATTTTATACAATTTATCTCTCACAGTCTTCGAGATAGGGTGTTGACAACTAAACTAAATTAAAGTAAATTATTAATAAATTGTAGGTAAGCGTTTTGACGTGGGGCGCCAATTCCAGTGGTCAACTCGGCCAAGGAGATAATGTGGAACGGTTAGCCAGTTAATAATAATATTATTCCGAAAATATTAAAATAATCATTTTTGCTTATTTGATGAGACGAGCAAATGCTTTTTTTTGAATTAGCATAAAGTGAATGAACATATTTTCAGATCGCATCCCCAATCGATTTCATTTTTCGACACTCGACGCGTCTGCGCGATTGCCGCGGGAGACGCGCACGCTGTAGCCCTAACATCATCCGGAGCGGTAAGGTTGTTTCTTATTTAATAAGTCGTTTCTATTTAAAGTACGTATTAAATTTACAAAAATGTATATTAATTATTAGAGAAAATCAATATTATTATATTACTAATACGAATTATTTTATTTACATTGATTTTTATATACATATTTATTGATTTTTATTGATTGTTTAGGCCTACATCTGGGGCGCTAACGTCAGCCAATCGGACAGCAAACTCTCGCTGACACCAACTCTACTGAAGGTACTGATTTGTTTCGTTTCAAGACATCGATAAGAATAATAAGAAAGTAACAATATATCGTCCATTCTTTAATTATGAATCAATAGCTCAAGAGACAAATTATCGATTATAATTCAAAAATCATTATGAACTCCTGTCACTAGGTCGGATGAGAACTAATTTCAAATGTTGTCCATTCATTAGCGCTTGTCTCTTATCTACAAATGGTTCTCATCCAGTCGGTTCTATTTCGGTTCTCATCCGATCAACTCCCAAACTCCGCCCACTTTTCCAGACGGGAGAATCATCGTGCGTCCTCGACGTGTCCGCGTGCGGTGACGCGTTGGCGGTTCTCGTCGTCGATGACAAAGCCTCGATGACCACGAGTGTTCTACTGGGAAGACGTGGAGGCGGAGGACTGAATAGGATGATGGGCGTGTCTAAGGTACTGTAGGGGCGTGGCTTGGTACTGTATTAAGCGTGTCTATGATACTGCAGGGAGCGTGGCTTAGGTACTCTCGACTTACAATGAAAGAAGCCGGTAAACTTGGGTGCCGCACATCTTTTTGCATACAGTCAGCTGTTAAAACCGATATCAACATTAACTCTATAACACGGGTCTCCTGTAAAAACGTAGGAAAATGAGATCTTTTCCCGACAGTTTTAAATTTTTCTCACCGATTTGGATGAGATTTATATGATTGACCATAGGTAAATGAGAATGCGTAGACATTCGGTTTCGCCAAATTTGCATGTTTATCGATATTTTTATCTTCCACTTCGGGCAGCCACAACACCTCTCACAAATTTTGGCCAACAGCACGAATTTTTTTCAATCGACTCGAAATGAACTAATCTAGAAATTAGCCAACAAAGGATACGTGCAAAAAAGACATCTTCTACCTATTTTCTTCGAAAAACTGATTTTTTGAGTACAATATGCTAATTTTCTCAAAATTTTTCCACAAAGGATACGATTTTTATTCGCGATTCTGATTCCACATCCTCGAATTGAGGTATGTACATATTTCATCGGTCATAAGTCACGACAAGCAATATCGATAGTTAGAGGGAGCCGGACTTTGCGTTATTTTCATTCAAAAATACATTTCTTATCTCATCTCTCTTCATTTTCATGCAAATTTGCAATCAAAGTATACCATTCGAAAGCATACAAATCTCATCCAAATCGGTGAGAAAAATTTAAGAAATTTCGGTTGGCTTCTTTCATTCTTTCAGGAGATCCGTGATAATAATAATCCACCAGACACCAAACGACATCAAACGAACTCTTGACAAATATGCCATAAATGAAATATATTTATCGACATGAATAAAGATTTATAAAGCAAAAACAATTGATAACTGAATACTCTCGACATAGATAGATATTGAATGAGGGTAATATTTTGCAGGATATATGAAAAAATGACTATAACTTTATTTATCGGTTTCGCTACTGTAGTGGTGAAGAGATCGCGATCCAAATCCTAGCCTTTAAGTTTCCTTAAGTTACTTAAGTTTCTTAACTTAATCTTAACTTAAGTTTTAAAATCATTAAGTTCCAGGATCATCTCACGACACGCATTCGACTCCTGCCAGATGGACGGTTATTGCTGAGAACAATAGAGAAGGAGGTGAATGATTTTTCTGATTCATCATGGTGAAGAACTGGTGGACACACCCCGAGTCCACTCTGACAACGCTCTCTCGTGGACAAAGAAAGCGATAGAGCATGGTCAGAGTGGAGAGTTTAAAATTAACTCAGGGTGTGCAGAAGTTTGAAAGTTTGCAAATTCTCAACGGCACAGGCTCGTTCACATAAGTTTCGTTCGATTCACAAGGGAACGTTCCCAACTTGTTCTGGCCATATGAGATGGCAATAGCATGAATAGAATCAGTTTTCGATGCTGATTACGAATCCGCTTTCAAACGTTGCTCAATCGAGTTGAGCTTCGAGAAAATCGATATTGAAAATCGTCTAGTTGATTCGGAAATTAGTGTGGATTTCTACACAAACCATCCTAATGAGTTCATGAACTCATATATCAATTATCCGGCACTACTCTAGAACACCGGACCAGAACACCGGGCCAGTCCAAAAGGATGATAAAAATAAAATAAACACGAAGAATAGCCATTTATTCTAGACTATTCTACACTTTTATGTAATACTATTGGACTGGTCCGGCGTTCTAGAGTAGTGCCAATTATCCAATCAACTGCTGGTGTGATTCAGTAGATAAGGTAGATAAGATGTGAATTTTCGAATCAACTAGTCGAATTTCAATATCGATTTTCTCGAAGCTCAGCTTGATTGGGCAATGTATGAAAGCGGATTCGTAATCAGCATAGAAAACTTCTATCCATGCTATTGCCATCTCATATTGCCAAGACAAGTTGGGAACGTTCCCTTGTCAGAAAATCAATTCATTATCCATTTTCTGTTAATTTTCTCATTTTGTAAATCCAACCATGGTTGTGGATATGACCTGTGTCACAATCAATCGATAGTTTATTGATTTTTTTCCAAAATCAATCGATAATTGATTGATTTTTCAGAATGGCTACTGCGTGAGTGTGTGGGCCGAGTGCATCTCCCTCTGTCGGCTGCTGTCTCATCTGGATGAATTGGGCAAGCACTGTTTACAGGAGAGAATCAGTTAGTTCATGAAATATATTTATTATTTATATTTATTTACAAAAAAACTTGTTTATTGACTGATTTTAAATTTTTTTTGGTTTTCGTTGTCGTTTTGGTGATATATTAGTTTATTGCGATTACTTTATAATTTAAAAACATAAAATCTAAAATTTTCAGAACAAAACAGCACAGCATCATTGGACAGTCTCGTTCCACCGAGTAGGAGTTCAAAGGCTAAAGTGAATTTTTAAAAATTTATTTATAAAAAAAAATAAATAAGTCATGCATTTGTCGCTTACTTAAAAGCGTCATCAATTTGTTAAAGTATATTGTTTGAAAATATTTTGGAATCACCATAACTGACTATAAGATAATAAATATGACAATAGAACTGTAGTTCTTTCTATTGAGATGAGGCATTTTTGAAGAAATGGTCGATTTAAATTTTCCATTCAGGACCCATCATCTGCCAAACTGGGTACGGTAGCCGCCGCGACGAAACTCATTCGGAAGCTGAATCGATCACTAGCGAGATTCGCAATGCTTGCTGCCGTGTAAGCATTTTTTTCAATTTTTAAAACTCTTTTTATCTGTTAAAAAGTTTAAATATAATTTTTTTATATTCAAAACATTTTTTTAAATGTTTTGAATATAAAAAAAACATAACAAGCATAAAATACATTTCTCGCATTTCAGACACTCCGAATATGTCCGAGCTTGTTTATCTTCGCTACCTACTGTATCCTCCCCATCTACCGTACCCTCAACACCGACAGAATCTAGTCGGTGCGATGCAAGTACGGTAGCCGAGGTTCATCAGCGTCTTCGTGATGTCATGAATGCTCCAAGGTTTCGGACTGCATTCGCCAAATTCGTCGACGCATACGTCACGGCGAGAGCCTACGGGGCACTGGAGGCGCTGTCGTTTACGACGGAGTTAGTTTTGTTCTTTCATTGATTTTATTACCTCATTTAGAAAAAATTCAAACAAATATAGCACAACGAGAAAAATGACTAGACATCTTTGCATATTATTTCCCTGAAATTTTTTTTGAACAATTGCTGATTTTGGTCTGAAAAATCGGATAATGAACGATGTTGTGTATTGATGTCGATATGGATTCTCCTGAATATAAAAATAACATATGTATTTATGATGTATTTTAATTAAAAATTAATTAATAACATAATTTACCGTTTTTTTTTCTTGAATATTACAAAATTTTTAGTTCCGCCTGTCGATACGTGGACAAGCTGTCGCTTATCTATGACGTCGCATCAACCAGGCAACTAATTTTTATTATGAATTTTAAACAAATAAATTTATTAACGAAAAGCCGCCAAGCCATAACCAAAATAACTTATATCCATCTCCCCTCCTTACCAGTGTTTTTATGAATATATATTTGACAAAATAAACAAGTGAACAAATAAATAATCATCTGACAATTCTTATACAAGCATTTTCTGACTACATAGGGTTTTGTACATAATGTACGTTTAACGTTTCCCAATATTCAGATCAGAATCCGTGGTCCGTAAACTGTTCTCTCTCCCCGTGGAATGGCTACGGAGAAGTGTCGTCGAGTTCGCCAATACTGCATCGATGGATACGGTAAGTGTTATCTGCATGAAATATTAACGTCAATATTTTATATGAGAATCAACAGTTGAAGTAACAAACTCACAGTCAGTGCATTTTTAATCCGTCTTTCTACTTTTTTTCTATTTAAAAAATTCTTTTTTTTCCCCCTACATTTTCTAACCTTTTCCCCAAATATCATCTTTCCACAATACCCCCGACAGACAAAAGTACTATTTCACATATTTCTTTCGACTACAATCGCGATTACTACGTCGTACCGTAATATGGTTCAATGGTGTGAATTCTTCCTCGTTCTTCATTAAAGGGTAACAAACCGTCGGTCTCTCCATATCACATACTATTTCTTCCTTCTCTGCCTTCCTTGTTCCTATCTGATCTTCTTCCTTGTTGATCTACCTATCTAGCGCAGCGACGACGTGGCTTTTACTTCCCCGTCACGATATTCACCGTATCTCCCTCTCCCTCTCCCTCTCCCTCTCTATTTTATCATGGAGACCTGTCACTGTAACAAACAAGGAAGCATAGACGATCATTTATCTAAATTAGAGAGAATTAGGGGAGAGAGAACAATGTAGAAATGGAGATTGAGAAGATCATTCATCTCTCTCCCTCTCTCTCTCTCTCTCCCTCTCCATCTTACCTTACTGTCTATCTATCCCATCAAGTCAACACTTCCATCCATCACACGTTCTAACCCAGGGTAATTGAGAGGAGATCATTCAGAGCGTTCTCGGTATGCGTGTTATTTGTCAAGAGAATGGGCGAAAGTTGAATGAACATACAAAACATTTGAGAAATGTTGTTAAGAGTTAGGTTAGAGTAGATAAAGTACTCTGTTATTCCTTTCACTAGATACAATTAGATCAAGGTGACCTGCAATTAGGCATATGGCCTTAAATTTGTTTTTGATTGAGTGGATGGATTACGGTATACTGCGAGAACAAAGCCAACGTATTCTGGCTTTTCTCTGTTTTTGGCCCGGGCAATTTTTAACCCTTCTCTCGCCCTCTCATTCTTCAATATTTACGTTCTTTTGAGCGGTCAATCGCGAAATAATGAGTGTGTTTTTTTAATTACAAAATAGCTCGTGCCAAAAATAAATAAGCACCGTCGTTGTAGCGATATGAGGAGGGTGCACTGTTCTATGTTCATTGTCCAATCTTCCACTTTCCGAGAGGATTACATATATGAGATATGTAGTAAGTGAACGCTCAAGTGAAACTAACAAGGGAATAGTCTCCGCTCGCGGAAAGAAAACTGGATGAATTTTTGCATAGACATTGCTGTAAAATGAAATAGAGGCATAGAATTTTTAAACTTTACGAACGATCCTACAATACGTTCAGCTATGCCTATGCAAAATTTCAACCAGTTTGCTTTCCGCGAGCTGAGACCATTCCCTTGTAAGTCACTTACTTACAGTTCAGTTGATTGACTAGGCGCCCAGGGTTCGGAGACACGGGTCAAATGCCGGTTTCGATAGACCCGCTAATTCACTTTACTTCACTAATCAAATGTCCAATCTTCCACTTTCCTCTTGCCTAATTCGAGTGTGATTTTCGATGCTGTATTTCATTGTCCTTTAATGTTGCTAATGTGGACTGATCAAAGTTTGTGCTCTCTCGTCAACAAATTGTTCAAGTTTTTTTAAAAGGTCACATTTAAAACACTACACTCTTTCTCTGCCAGAGAGCGTTGCTAGAGATTTGCTTGAAATTTCTGGCTATTCTGGCTCTCCGCTCTGACATTCCGATTCTATCTTATGAGTGCGATATAGTGTTGCCAGAGCGAAGAGTGTCTAACGTTCTTGAGATATGAGTTTAAAGAGGTTTAGTCACACTCATGTCTCACTGACACCTTTTTTCGCAGTTCTCATCGAGCTTAATGCTCACATGACACTCTGCGTTCCCCCTAAAACAAAGTTGTTTTCGTTAGAATGAAGTGATTTCGTTGTCGCCTATTTAGAGACAAAAAGACGAAGAGTGATAGAACGACAGATCTAGAAGAAAAGAGAGTTAGAGATGTGGAGAGACAAAGATACAGAGGAGGATGGATATAGATTGATATAGAGAAACAGATAGAGAAAGACATAGATAAATAAGGAGGATTAGACATAGAGTGATAGAGCGATACTCAGATAGAGAGATAGAGGAATGGGTAAATGAAGATGAAGAAGAAGGGAAAAAGAGTAGGAATGGAGGCCGAATGATAGGAATGCGAGCAATGTCGATTGGAATGAGTGAGATGTTAGTGTTCATTTAGAGAGGAACAGGATAAATGATAATATGGCCTAGGCTGACTAGTATCCTAAGCTAGCTAATGGCTAGTATGCTAAGCTAGCTATCCTAAGCTAACCAGTGGAGATTGCTGAACAAGGATCGGGATATGTATTGATTTCGTCATGATTGTTGAGTCTTAACGCGGAGTGTTTTTTTACGAAAAAAACTTCCGTGAAGTGGCACAAAGTTTCGCTCGAGTCCCGTAGCACTTCAGGGAACCTGATAGCTTTAGATAAACTGATTACATGCTTCAATTGTGCGTATTCAAAGCGATTACATCGAAGTTCACCGATTGTTAAGAAACTATTTTTGAGGAATTAGAAATTATGCATAGCTCCAGAGTTTCTACAAGGAAGAAAACGTTTATTGCCAAAGACAACGAATATGTACACGAAAAAACGACACGAAATTGTACAAACAATCAGGGGACAGGATCGATCCATCGATCAGGGACACTATATACAGTAGTCAAGTACACAACAATAATAATGGATTAAGGATAAGGGGAGTGCTACCCGCTTGCATGAAAGAGTATCAGATTTTGATTATTTTTTGCGGCAATTATTAGTATTGGGGCAAGGAGGAGTAAATTGTACACAGTAAAGTATTCAAGGGTGACGACCCGATGTTTAAATGCATGAAATAATACGAGTATGTGCGGGAAATATCTACTACGTTCTAACTGATAAGAATAAGACGATGAAAATGGTTTAAAGGTTGGTTGGTTACCGTATCGGGTGGAGCTTCGGTTACGAATACCGTAAGCCCGACCGTTTCGGGTTCGGCAACTGGTGGTTCTCGGTTACGGAAATACTCTAAGCCCGTCTGAAGTTCTCAGCGGTCTTGAGCAGTTCGGAGACGAGCGGTACCGTGCACTCGCAGCACATCGAACAAAGCATCGCCATCGGGTAGCCTTCGCCATCGGCACACCCATTGATCGGTACCAGAACCTGAATCAGGATTGTTTAGTCGTGACCGACGGTACCGGATCCGGTGTCCCGGTTTTCGGTTTGGTTTTGCCGAACCAAGTATATCGTAGTTTCTCACCTGTGAGCAGGCGCTGCGCTTTCCGCTCATAGTGGAGCCGGTTGAGAGGGAACCGTCATTTGGCACAGGGCCGGCGCAGTTGAGCAGTCGGCACTTAGGAGTGGCGATCTACAATTAATTATTGATTGATTGATTATTGATTGATCATTGTGCATACAGTATCCTGTGTGCTACAGAAAGGTTTTTTTAAAACAAATGGCTTCGCACGAGCTCTACGCTAGTAAATACGAAAGAACATAGAGAAAGCTGAGCAGAAATAAAGAACTATAGAAGATGTTACCTTCTCAAAGTTGGTTCCCTTCAAGAAGTGAGCGGCGGGATTAGTGACGGGTCCCTGGAAGGAGTCGACAGCCATGTCTGGCTTACGGTGAGCCTCCTCCTCGGCCAGCTGCTGCTTGCTCATCTTGGGCACTGGCGCTTGTTCTTGGTCTGAAATTGCACAAATAGACCAAATTTTCAAATTGCACTTTATCTAACTGTTGATTAAGTCCTGTTTTCGATGTAAGTCGATAAAGAAACTCACTCTTTAAGAAGCGTCCTGTGAATTTGGGCGCGGCGCCAGGCTGAGCGAAGGGATCAGCGGCGACAGGTGCGGAGGTGGTGGTTCGCGTGTACCCGGTGAGCTTGGGCACCATGCCTGGTTGACGGGCGAATGGGTCGAACTTGGTTTGGGAAGGCGATGAGATCGGGAGATCGCGCATCACGGCCTTCAAAAAGCAGTATTATTGACACATTAACATAACAGAACAAGAATCAATTGGGAATCAATATTAATAATAATGTAATCAATAATAATGTGATCAATGAATCAATAATAGAACATACCTGAGAGCTGCCGAATCGCGACTGGTACGAGGGAAATGAGTCCATGGAGAAAGATAATTGTGACGGAGAAGCATCCATATAATCGAGAAGAAATTCTGCAAGCATCAAGAATTTGATCTTTGATCTCATATTATTTTAAAAATACTCTTTATCAAGATTAGCCAAGCAGTTTTGCCACTGAATCTGAAGTGTCATAAAAGGGGGCCTTCTTTGTTTAGTAATTTTTCCTTAATCATCGTATGATCAGGCGATGTTCTTCAGTATATCCCTTTATAGCCCATTAATTTGACCACACCGCCATTAAACGTTTTTTGTCGACGCTATATCGCTTCGTTTTTGCAAGCGATACGATCTTTTCTAGGTAATGAAATGATTTTATCTGATCGCAGCGCAAGTGAGACAAAATCTAGAACGGTTTAAGATGCTTATCGGGCCCGCGTGTTCTTACCCCTGCGACCACGTGTGATAGGTCTCCAGTTGGTCTCTCTTGAAACCCTCAAGACATGGACTACGGTAGGTACATTTGAACATAGACAGAATTACGGTAGGAGCCAAAATATTTTCATCTTTGGGTCGAAACTCTAGTACTTAGAAGGTACGCAGAGAAAATGTGAAGGGCAATAGAATCAAAGTTAATATTCATCTTAAAGTTAATTGTGTTTTCGAGGGAGGGTCCAATGCGATTAGACGTCTTTCCCAGGACCAAACAGGTAATAGATGTATTTTGAACAGCGGGAGGTGTGTGCTGACTTTGGTGTTGTGTTATTGCAACGCCATAAGAATGTAACGAATAGAATGTCTTTCGTTCAGGGACAGAGTAAATGTTATGAATTGCACGCGTTGTTGGGTATAAGTAATAACAATTTCATACAAGTACAAAAGTACAAAAAGCATGCAGTAAACATCACAAAGTACAATCATACCCCATGATGTAATAGTTATTATTATCATAGAATCGTAGTTATCGAAATAAGGTCACCACTCTGGGGTATCGATATTACTCAGGGGGTACTATTCGCTCTGACGGATCCGATATGATTTCATATCACTTAGGCCAAAGTAGTTTCTCACGCAAGTGCCATCCAGTTTGGGCCAATTCATTTGGTTGAAAGCGATTATGAAGAGATCAAAGGGGAACGCCGACAAGAAATGATGGGATAAAGGTGTTAGGAGAAAGAAAAGAGATACGGAGTCGTTAAATGAACGCAAACCACAAGTCTCAGAGCTATCTAACGCGCAGGGTTAAACAAGAAATAGTGTGTGTTACGAAGAGACCCTTAATGGTACCATCGTTTTAAGTAGACGGAATGGGCTATTTATGGCTGAGCGCGCTAGTTTATAGTCAGGGAATGCGTAATCAAAGAAAATATGGTAAGACCAAAGAACAAAGATCGGAGAGCATTAAAGACCTAACGTAGTAGCCGAAATACAGCACTGTATAGTTACTTTTTGAAACAATGCGAATTTTACCATTAAAAGGCATATGTAATTTATGATTGCATCTTTAAATAAATCAACAAATATAAAATTTAATCGAAGATCATACCTTGAGGGGAGTAGTAGGGATATCTGGGGATGAACTGGGCAAGGACTGAGATCGGTAGAAGGATGAGAAGTGCGTATGAGATCATCTTCAGGTGGCTGAGTATCGGTGTCTGGTTACGGTAGGGTTACTGTAGGACAACGGTTACGGTACAGGATACTTCTGATCTGGGATGTGGGAGGCTTCTTGAGGAGTGTGTGTTAGGCGGCGCTCTGCGTTTTATAGTAGCATGAGAGGAGGTTGGGCGGGTCGATGAGAGATCATGCGAATGTGAGAGAGTGGACAGAGAAATAGAGGGGAATTAGAGAACAGTGAACGGTAGAGGGTAGATGGAGGGTACCTAGAGAGCAAGGGGAGCTTGAGAGAGTCAGAGTTCTTTGTTGCTCTAGCACTGATTTGAGCTGTTTTCGAATCTCTCTACCTCTATACCCTCAACGTCTCTCTTTCTCCCTCGTCTTTCTCTGCCTCTACCTCGCTGTGTCTATATTGCTTGAGCATGTTGACCATTTCTCGGCCAGATTAGAGATAACAAGATCATCATTTTGTTCCACTAAATGTCTCGTTGAGATCATAAGACATCCCATATGACATATTTTTCAACTGGCGTCATAATCATAATCATCATAATAATAATATTTATCCTGTCATCATATTATACGCATAGAAGGACAAAAGATGGGGAACCTTCTTATCCACACGATCTATCCTTTTGTTTCCATTCAATTATATTATATTTGAATTATATTTATATAATTCAAATATAATATAATTGAATGGAAACAAAGGCAAATTATATTTGAATTGTCAGAACCGCTCCCTGGACAGGGAGCTCTCGTTCGGGCTTCACCCTAAACTCCTCTGTTTATCTTGCATTCTTTGATGCCAAAGTCTCTTGACAATGATTTATTCGCGGTCATATTTGGTCGATCTCTGCTGTATCTATCTTAGCTCCACGTTTGGATAGATCTAATATGGAGAAGATCAATTCTAGAGAAAGAGTGAGTGTGAGAGGATATGGAACATACGTGAGCGTCTACACTAGATATGACACGTTTTGAGACATTCTTTGGGGATAGCTGCACAAACTCCCAAAAGTATTGCGAGACATAGCGATCATACCGAAATCTCGCATTGAAATGACATGTCTCATTCTCTTTCTGCACATATACCGCAAAAACTAATCAATACCCGCGCTAATTTGAAGCTCTCCGCTCTGGTTACACTCTCTGCGAGAGAGCATTGCCAGAGTGGGTAGTTTAACATTTGCTTGTGGTGTGCCTGTAAGGAATCGAAATTCTGAATTTTTGTCTTATGCGGTAAATTTTTTTCCATTTTGTCGAATTTTTCAGACAATCTCTAACAATCAACACTACTCCTGTAATGTCACTTCTAATTAGACCTGTCATTAATTTTGTTTTGTCTGGATGATTCGTACACCGTATACTGTACCTAAAGGTTGATGTTCATTGAACATTCTGTCGGATGTAGTGTAATGTAGTCGATCAAAATATTGAACGAATCCGTCATTTTCGATGCCTAATCTTTGAATTATTGCCAATTTTGCAATGAAAAATCCTTCAACAACGATCAACTTTATGTTATGGGTATACTCATTGTTAGACGAATGGAATTAGATCATAATGTCATAATATATCGTACATGCAAATGCATTCATCGAATTTCGTATTAGCGAAACTAAAGTGGTAATTGGACTAAAGTGGGCCGAGATCCACAGATCCACTGGGATTCAATTTTGGGTCGAAGAGGAGTTGAAGTGTCAAGGCATAAGAATGATTGAACCTCTCGCAAAATGACAGCTTTTGGTCTCGCTCTGATCACTTGTAAATATTGATAGTCTCAAAGTGGGCTACCGTTCCTGTGCTATCGAGTTCAACCCTGAACTGGTAGTGTACCAAGCGAGACAGTTAGTGACAGAATTGGAGACAGCGGGAGGATTAATTGCCAGAGTGGAAGATACTTACTGCTTACATACTTAATTAGATACTTACTTAATGTACTTAAGATACTTAGATAGTTCGATGTAATAGTGGCGGTTTAGTTATGGTTTGCTTCTCCAATTCTCAGTCCTCGGGCAAGCCTTTAATATCCAGCGTATTATCTTCTACGCTTGCCAACGCCAATTTTCCCTGTCTGTAAAGCTATATTTGGGAACCTTCGATTGATAAAACGTTACATTGGAGTAAGTTAGCTTGATTAGGCGCACTTTTTCGGGGGCGCCAGTCAAATTTGAGTGCTTGATAGCCGATCTAATCACTGCAGTTAATCGGAGACAGGGAACCTTTGTGTTCTGTAAATTCCCCGGCCTTTGCTCGCGTATTTCGGTTCCAAACTTGATTCCGAACTCTAATCAATTTCGGTTCCAGTTATGAGACGCCGCAATGTCGCGGCTATGGAATTATTCGAGTCAACAAGGCGTGAAATGGGTTATGTCGGTAGGGAATACTCGTAGATGTAACCGAGAAAAGGATGATCGAAATCACTTCCTCGTTTTGTACATAGTTCGAATGATTCGTTCTATTGATAAGCCATGAGAGGAATGGGACGGTGCTCAAGTGCAGATAATGAAGGAATTAGCACGTTTTGGTACATTACAAAAAAGCTTAGTCGAGGCGAAATGTTAGCTTGGTCAGAATGTCACCTTACAAGTTCCCTGTACGCCAATCCTTATTATTAACTTTAAAAAAATTAAAAGTTGGTTTGGTGGTGCTATCTATCTCGGCTGGCATGGCTGCTTTCATGAAATTGCTTGAACAACGCCTGCCAAAAGGCAGGCATAATTTTTTTCAATGTATCGACTGTACAAGTACCTCTTTTATTTTACTAAGTTCACCATATAGACTAAAAATTTTCGGTTAAAAACAACAAGTATACCATTTAGTAATAAAAAAGTTTTTGATGAATCTTTTAGTAGTTGTGTACCAGAGGTAGCATAAGACATACCGATGGCAATACGGTCACTGGAGTTATATGCAAAAAGCGAACGGGGAAGTGTGGTTGGTTTTTTCTTAAAGGAAAGGAAAACCTCAGTTAGCGGCTTCTTCACAGGGCAATTTTCAAAGTAATAATTGCATGAGTGTGTGCGAAAGCGAAGGGAAAACCGAGAGCGCCTTTTCATCGAATCCTTTCGTGGTCTTGTGGTGTAGTGGTTATCACGTCTGCTTCACACGCAGAAGGTCGCCGGTTCGAACCCGGCCAAGACCTAGTCTTTTGCCGATTTTGCTAAGCTCCTCTGATAAAGTAGTAAGAACGAACAAGCAGTTCAGAGCTTGACCAGAATCTGTAGACACTAATGATAGTTCCGATCGACCATCTCTGATATTTAAGGTGATGTAATAAAGTGAAATCCTGTTTATGCTACTCTCATTCACATAATTTTCATGCGAATTCATACCATACTTATTTATTAAACTATTTGTTATTATGATAACTAAAACACCCTTTATCAAGATTATCTAACAAAAGCAAAATTGTAAGCAAAATTGCTGCTGAATCTGCTCTCCATACCATACATTTGGGCTAAATATAGACTGAGCGGTCACAAGGAACAACGGGGAGATACATGGGACAGGCAATTAGATAAAGAAATAGGGAATCTATTGATAATGATAGAGATATAGAGATGGATAGATAATGAGAGAGAGCTAGATGTAGAGAGATGTAAGTAGAGAGCTAAATTAGAGAGATAAAGATAGAGTAATAGATATAGAGATGAAAAGATGAAGAGATAGCAGGACAATGAGAGAATTGGACATTCATTGTGTATGATTAGGCGTTTGAACGGGGGGGGGCGACCCGAAAGGGTGCGAATTGGGGAGTTGATAGTGAGAAAAGGGAACGAGAACTGAGATAAGGGATGGATAAGACATAGTCACGAGATATCCTCACCACCTGCTTGTGTACAGTGAGCTGTCACATGGATGTCAGGTAATCTGGGGATATTTTGGGGGATTGATCTTTGATCTTTGATCTTGTTAGGTAAGGGAACTGATTAACGACGTTGGGAGTATGCTAGCCCGGGCCTAATTCCTTGTTATATGTGGAAACCTTACTTCATGCCGGTTCACGTCAAGATATCAAACTTACTATTAAAGAAAAACGTGATATGGTTGTTGACGGCTTTCAATTTTCAAGTTAGCCGTATCAATCTGTTTACAACAGTACTTGGGCTCCCGTGATCTGGCTCCGGCTAATATACTATACCCCGAGTTGATTGATCGACAGTGACAATGAGGATATGGAGCGGAGATCAAAGAAACGAGAACAAAACCAAGATCTCGTTGGCAAAAGTCTCTTCACCCACAGCAAGGCGATCTCTATTCTTATTCTTATTCCTTTTTAAAAATTTATTTCTACCACCATAACTGATGAGAGAGATTGGATAATTGGTATAAGTTGACGTAGGGACATTATCAGCGAATCGGTTGAAGGCAGTATGGAAATGGTCATGCGGTGGTAATTATAAATGACGAATAAAGGTGGGCAAGAGTGTGAAACAAGAAAATGCAGTTATGATACACGTTATAATATTTTGAGGCTTGGGCAAATCAAATCATATCATAAATTATTTGAAATTTGGCATTATCCCTTATTGTAAGGCATGGAAAACTAGTCGAGGGGATTGAGTTTCTCAATTGATCAGTGCCTTTTTTCAACATTCGTTGATGGATAGATGCCACTCATCACTTTCACTCTTTCAATCGACGCTGGATTGGGGATAAATGACGCAGACTTTTCATATTGAAGTATTACACCTAACATTGTTTCAAGCTTCGTGAGTCATCATAGTGAAATGATTGATCACGTAAATGAGTAACTGACTAAAAACGTGTGTTTGAATGAGTCTGTGTGAAAAAGCTTGTGGTTGTATCATGAATCATTTTATCTATCAATCAATAATGAGTGTATCAGTGAATTGTTTCGTATCATTGTATTTAAAATCAATCAATTTTTTCATATCAAGAATGATGCTAGATGAAGGGATTCTTCAGTTCCTCCTTTCGAATTGATCGCCATTGTCATTAGTCTTTTTGAACTCATATGTCACCGAACCCTTACCTTTGTTTACCATGAAAACTGCGAAAAGTGCATTCAATTTGTACTATAAGGAGCAATCAGTTTTTTGTCCGTTCGACTTATCTATCATCCCGATCGTCTCTTGTATGTTGAGTATCGTTGAACGAGAGACGGAATGAGTAGATTTGATGGGTGCTCTGGGTCTTTAAAGGCAGTTACGACTGCATACCTCGGTGGGAACTACACTGATTGTTGCTCTAGATGTTCCATTTCACTGGAATTCCTCAGCATTTATGATGAAGGAGATGCGAGATTGAGATAACATTGAGCGGAATAGAGCTCACGCGAAAGGACATGATAGTTAAATGGGAAATTTGATCGAAGTTTATGTTAGACTACAACCTTCTCTTCATTTCTTCATCTCTCAGTGAGATGTAATTGCTCCGAAAGCGGACTGACTTCCACTATCTCTGCGATCTGAGACGGTCTGACGATCTAGATTTCTATGAAATCAAATAATACGTTATAATGTACAAGTATTACTTTGCATGCGCATTAAAGTTAAAATTGTAAGATGTTAACTTTATTATATTAATAATTGTGATATGTAAGATTGCGTCGAAATCAATGTTATGAGAATGGCTGCTATCAATAGAACACTGTATCCTACCTGTTATTGTATGATTATTGCTGATGTAATAGGGGTACGGTAGGTCGATCTAGGAATAGATTGCGAAGATTGTAATTTATGGCTGTACTCTGGATATGGAATGATAAGGAATGATTGTAATGTTTTGAATGTAATGGATGAAGTGATAGTGTACCTTGGTAATCGTGAGATATTTTGGGCACTAGGTCGGATGAGAACCATGGAATGAGAACCGAATGGATGAGAACTATTTGCATATGAGAGACAATCGTTGATGAATAGACAAAGTATGGGCATAGTTTTCATCTCGTTGGTTCTTATTCCACGGTTGTCGTCCGACCTAGTGCAATATTTTGATGTTGGGCGTTCGTCATGAATGCTACTGTACAATGGATGCCAAACTAACACTTTGCAAGCTGATATTATGTCCTGTCTTCGTTTCGCATTACTTATTCACTCGGAACTAAACAATGCAGCTGCAGCGTGTGCAGCTGGTGTAGATACAGCTTGTATGGAATCGCCGGGGGATGCCGCATTCTGGTATTTGATCGTTCGCCTAACAACTGTTCTTGGTCCTATGGTATGCGAAGTATGTTTGGATTGTACCGTAAAAAGGGCTATTAAGCGCCCTTGTAAGTGCATTCGGGCCCTGAAACAATGACTAATTCCTATTTTTTTTGCGTTTATTGAGAATGCTTATTAGGGGGTGAGGGTAACTACTATGATCATGTATTAAAGAATAATATCAATAACTCTGTATCTCCTGAAAGTAAGGTGGAAGGATCTGCTCATGCGAAATTCCTAACTTTTCTGACAATGAAGCAGTCAGGATTGGCCCATCATGCGAATCCGAACCTGCTCTTGATATATGTGTTTAAACTGTTACTAAATATGTCCCCAATTCTTCAAAATGGTATATCATAAAAATGTCATAAAAATTAATTTGAAAAAGCAATAATATTGTCAAGGACAAAATAGATATGTCTATGATTGAATGATGTATGTAGTGCAATTTTGGTTCCTAGTGCACTCTCATTTTGTGACAATCGACGTTCTCCGTGATTTGTTCGACGTGAAAATGCTGTTTTCGTCGAAGATCATGAAATCGAGGACGCAGCCCTCCTGCGGCGGCGAGGGAGGGTGGCCAAAACAGGCGGCTTAGGTCAATTCAACAGTAATATTTGTCCCCACCACAAATTAGGAGGTGACGTTAATTCGATCTGACTCTATTACAGAGCTGAGACGAGAGCCGACAACTTGATCGACAGAACTCCCGATCTTTATGAGTTAGGGTAGTGAGACTGTCTTTTCATTAAAGGGTGACTATAATAAAAAGCCTATGTAGATGATCTCTTGATTTGTTATTTACGTGTTTCTCTGTCGTAGGGGGATCAGGAATCGTTAAAAAGTCCGTTGACATTGCTTTCTTGTCACAAGGAACGAAACGAATGAGGATTATTTCTGCCGTAAATCAAGAACGAAAGAGCGAAACGTAGGCGGATCATTAAACTATTTATAGCCGCAACCCATATTATCTCTCTACAAGAGTGACTCAATCAATCGATAATAAACGGCCATCAAAATAACAGTGACTTTCTGATACATATCTAACAAGGGGAGAAGCGAATATGGTCTTATGAGATGGCAATAGCATGATTTGAATCAGTTTTCGAGGCTGATTACGAATCCGTTTTCAAAAGTTGTCCAATAGAGCTGAGGTTCGAGAAAATCGTCATTTAAAATACCGTTATGATATGATAATGATACGTTTGACATGTAAGACCGAGAACAAATGGATATTTGATACAGGGAAAATCTTTATATTGCTACTATCAAACTTCTGATCTAAGTACCATATTTCGGGGTACTCCTTAACCGATATTCTGATCATCTGACCTTATCTAATTATATGTGATCGATCTCTGTTATCATTTCAAGATCGGCCAATTAGTACCCCTAATCACATGGAAAAGTACGTGAAACAACACTAGATTGGGGGTCGATGACATTTCGTCCGCCCAATAATATGAGTAATATGAGGATAGTCTAGTCCAGTGTGATCTATTCTCACAGATCATTAGTATTACACAGCTAGCGCGGAGGGTAAAATTAGCTCGGGGTGTACCGTTAAATGAAGTTTCTGATCTCAGGTATGTGGATATGAGGTCAGAACCGGGAAGTTAGAGCTGCTATGGATAGAGCAGAGTTGGGTGTGACCGTCAGCTGATTTCTCACGTATCACTTATATCTATTCTCGTTTTTCATAGAACAAGTGAGATCGTTGACACAATTTTACTGCTTGATGTCATAATCTAATTATGTGGACAAAAATAAGAGGTGTTCTCGGTATTGTGATGCATGTTATTAGTTATTGTTATTATTGAATATTAAAGACTCTTTATGAAGATTAGCTAAACAATGTAGCCACTGAATCTAGTGTGTCATTAAAGGCCGTCTAATTTCTTTAGTGATTCTTCCTTCGTCTTCTTATGAGCCATTAGTATAAGATAGTTTCGGTGCTAAATTCCTGCTTTCAAAACCAAGAGAAGACAGCGTGTTACTTGAAGAGGATAATAAATTCCTAGTATGGGAATGTCTGTACACGTTTTCCTAGGTTCTGATGTACGTCAGTCAGCTAGTTGGACTTTTTTTCTTGAATGGAGAAAAATATATAATAAAGATATTGCGACCAATTTCCCCCTGGCCCTAACTTACTCTTTTGCACTTAGTGCTGAAAACGTATTGAATCGCATGGGGCAAAACGCTCGTGACCATCTTGAAGATGGGGATGGGATGATGAGATGAGTCGAACTACTGGTAACTAATTGACTCGTAAATTACTTTGAGTAGATCAGGGTAGAGTTCGACCTTACTAATCTTTCTTTACTCACCGAGATCTAAGTTGTCTGTTCTTTTGTCATAGAAATTTCTACATTTTTTGGATAACTAAAATACAAGTAAGTAGAAATTGAACTAATAAGGGAAAGTTTACGACTAGTTGTGGATTTCCCAGCAAGCATATTGGTCTGATCTAATCCCTCATATGAACACGAGTGAAAGGGTTAATAAATACTATGGGGTGTGGTCGGTTTTTCGATAATCCCAGGACGAATGGTTCATCCTATTAGTTGATCAACTGTTGAACAGACGAACAAGCAGGAACTCGGAATGCAAGGGTAGAACAAAAAAGGACTAAGTGCAATTGTGATTTGTGAGGTTGCAAAGCCTAATGCGGCGCGGAATGTTGCTAGGGACCAATAATCAAGGCTTTGTGCTCTGCTCAAAAGTTGAGGAAAGAAAAGAAAAGGAAACTCTCCTCATTTTGCACAATGTCTCGTCTGCGTTCTTCGTGACTTTTGAACATCACATTAGTGGACTGTATTGAGGTAGAACACTGCTTGTCTATAGGGGTGTCGATCGTGCAAACTGTAATAAACGAACATACAACACAAGGAAGTGAAATGCTTTGTGAAAAAGGCAGGTTTATTAGATTCGTGGAAAAGTTATGTATTTATCGATATGAGAAACAATTCAAGTGTGTACAGATATATGAAATAAATTACAAAATCACATCATTAATATTGAAACGAGGGTAAGATTGAGCTGTCATCCGGGAGGAGTAGGAAATTTCGGAAATCTAAAGGGTCCAGGAATGCACAGAAGAAATTTGTGCGAATAATTCATAGAATCAGCACAACAGAGAATGTGAGAGATGTTTATTGCAGACTGATTCGTCACCCTCCGGGTACGCATCGGAATGGCTTCATCTACTCGATGAGTCGACGCTTACCATTGACCTTGCAACCACCACTGCTACATGGTGGAGGAAGGAGACCAATAGTTCGGTAAGTAGCCTTTCGAATTCTTTGGGTTTCTTATTTCGATTTTTTTCATGGCGTTCTAAACACATTTATAAGGAGTAGACTCGGGTAGGTGGGTAACTCCTGATTTCTTGCGCGTCTCAAAAAATTATACCGGCGATTCGCATGAATAGCTACGCTATGGAATTTGGACGGTCCCATTGGAAAAAATTTTCCGGGGCTCTGATTCTACGCTTAGAAATAACGCATCTTAATCAGTAGTTATTCAGCTGGTTCAATCTCTCCATCGTCCACGACGATTACTCGTGTGGTCTGGAGGATCGTGGAATGGAGTCATTCATGAAGGAGGTAAGAAATTTACGGAAGATTTTCGGATAATCACAGAATGAAAAAAAATAATTTCTCACTTTTGTTTATACAAATAGGTTGCAAAGTTTTTTTAACGGAAAAGGGGGTTGAAAAATCAACCGTTAGAATTATCTAAATAGTATTATTTTTTAGGACTGATCTCCGTCGTTGCCGCTAGTGCGGGAATCCTCTCTGCTCGATATACACACGTGCTGGTCTTCAGTGACCTCATAGTCTTTGCTACGGTAATAATAATAAATACAATTATAATTATCGTGCTATGGTTTAATTAAAAAAAGCTTTACTTTACTAGAAATTGGTGTAATGATTTTGAATTATAAAAAAAAAAGAAATTATCGTAATTCGTTTCCAGCGGAACTCTGATCAGCGATTTCCCACACGATTGGTATGGTTGAGCGAGCCGGAACCACCTACAGTATCAGGACCGGGAAGTGGCACGAAGGCTCCCGTAACTCATCATCTTCGCGTTGAGACGCCCGATGAAAAGTTTGAGATGGAGTTCGCCACGAAGGAGGATAGGGTAATAAACACTGTATTATTTATAAGATAATGATAATGAACATGCGGTAATATAATAAGTAGTATGAATGTAATCCAATGATATTGATTATAACAATGAGGAGTTTTCTCACATCTGTTGAAAATTCGTTTGTTCTAACACTTATTACTTACACTGACACTTTTATTATAATATTAAAGATCACAGTTATCTTCCATATTAAAAATGCATAATATCTGGAAAAAAATACTAAACTAAAAAAATTCAATTATAAATGGAACATCAATCGTCATTAATCACTATTCAATCAGCATTTTAGGATCTCTTCAAGAAACGTTGCTCCTTGTGGTACTGGGCAGTCTACGCAGCGGAACCAAAGGTTACAATTTATTTTCTCCGATCGATCAATATCTTATTGATTATGAACCTTATACGAAGAAAATGAAAATCTCACCAAGTTATTATAAAACCTTTATGATAAAAATACAAATGATTTATAGATGGATAATTCAGATCACACAAGCTACAGTTACACCCGTACTAACATCGCCTCCGTTGAACAGAAAAGCCGATCGATTTGTTTTCGCAAAAAGTGGAGAAACGTATACAGGAGAGTGGAGACGAGCGGTCCCGCATGGCATGTGAGTGGGATACGGTAGATTTAAAAAAAACTTTAGAAATACTGAAGATTTTGCTTTCTACAAACAAATAAAGAAAAAGTTGAAATGTTCTCCACGAGTTTTCTCTTGTTTTTTTTAAACGAAAATAGAAATAATAAAATGAATTATTTAGTAGTGATAATTCATTTTTCAGAGGCAAGAGCACGACATCATCATATTCCTATGAGGGCTCCTTTGTGGACGGACTAACTCACGGGTACTGTTGATAAAATAAAAAAAATATGCCTATCGATTACTCTAACTACGCCGAAAATTTCTATAATTTCGGCAATTTTTCGGTTTCATGATTGATGAAATTATGAAATGAGAGCTTTGTCTCCTCCTTTTCAATATTCTCTCATCTCATAATTTCTTCAACACACTGAAAAGATTCATACAAATAATATTCTTTATTATAATAAAAAAAACACCATGAAGCGCATTTATTAATATAATTAACCTAAATGACACACCACAAGCTGATTTCACTCTTCATATTGACAATACTCTCTCGCAGACAAAGTAAGCGAGAGAGTGTGGCCTGAGCGGAAAGTTTCAAATTAGCTTGGGGTGTGCCTTTAATGTGCATAATACAAACCTATATTTTTACATTATGAAGAATTCATTTTTTTTTCAGTGAAGGCATAATGTCCATACCCATCGTGGATCCATCATCTTCTTCAACGACGACCTCGCTGTTCTACGTCCCATCGTCGTCGATGACGTTGATGGGAGGGTCTGAATCTACCAAAGACGACGCCATCAAGGACAACAGGAAGTGTGACGTCATCAGAGGAAACTTCGAGAAGGGACACGCACAGGGATTGGTCCATATCAAGTACGGTTTAACCATATCAAATCATTTAAAAGTACAACCCGAGCTAATTTGAAAATCTTCGCTATTTATGACAATGCTCTATCGCTTTCCTTGTTTATTAGAGGGTGTTCCCAGTGTTCCCTCAAATTAGCTCTGGCCTTTAAAAAATCAGCAAAATCCTAATTGCATTACATTAATGATACTGATAAGTACGAAATGATCATTAGTAATACCTTATCATCACCTATTTATTTTTGATCATATTCATTTTCATGTTTCGATGCATGCGTGTGCATGTAGATAAAATATAAATATAAATGATACATTATTTGTGTCTTCATTTTGTGCTCATAACAGAGGCGCAAACGGTTGCATCTACCGTGGCTATGTTGAGGCCGCTATTCCTCAAGGATTCGGAGAGAAACTGCACAAGGATTATCATTACATCGGTGAGCTTTAGTGAATTACGGTTGACCAAAACATCTTGAAATGACAGAAAGGATATTTAATGTTGTCAAATGGCGCACACTCAATTTTCTTTATTATGAGACCTTTAAAAACTTTCCCCCAAAAAAAAAACATATTGTAGGATTCTTCTCGAAAGGAAAACCGCATGGATACGGCGTTTACAGTGAACTCAACGAACTGGGGACGATACGTAAGTATATGTTTTTTTAATCCACTTTCCTATAAAAAAGCACGCTACGTACAATTGATACTTGAATCAAAGATCGATTTTTTTTCAGGTCGTAAGTACCTCGGTTTCTTCGAGGACGGACAGCAACATGGCCATGGAGTGATGATGGACGGATGTGGAGCGTATTGTGAGGGAGAATTCAGGAATAATCAGCTAAAGGTGAGATTATTGATTGATTTTAAAAAAAATTGGAAAGTTGCATACTGAAAATTCTAGATATGTAAATGGTAGGAAAAGTTTAGACTGCTTGATTAAAAAAATACATTTGCTCTATTGTAGAAATTTTTATGCAACTCGATCTCGAGCTTATTGAAAAATAAATAAATTTAAAAAATACTTTTCAGTCTGGTCGCTTACAATGCCCGCCCGTCGAAGGAAGTGAAGGAGGTCACACGATTGAATATCAGGGAGAATTCAATGGATGGAGACATGCATTGGGAAAGGTATTTCGAATGAGACAGTTCAAGGCATACCCAGTGCTAAATTGAAACTCTCCGCTCTGGCAATGTTCTGTCGTTTTCTTTGTCTACGAGAGAACGTTGCCAGAGCGAAGTGTAAAATTAGAGTTTGTAAAACGAGGAGAGTATTCTCTTTTTCATATCATTTCTGTCTACTTTTGATCGCAGCAGTTCAGTAGTTTTTTCAGTAGTTCAGTAGTTTCAGTAGTATTAGGTTGTAACATAAGCTCCTTTGATTTTGAGGTGAACATTCAAATAAAATTATCTTTGTTTATCGACGACACTGCGGATCGATATATTTACTGTTGTAGCCGATGGGTCCCTGCTGTAATCCAGCAACACCGTGGGCTCACTACTTTTGGTAAGACTTGGGTTATTGTGCAAACTGTGAAGCCAATCACCTTTCGACATCTTCTTTGTTCTTCAACTTTTCATTTACTAAAGTAAGTGGGAGGTCTTAACTAAAAGCGCAACACGAGAGAGTAAGGCCCGGAGGGTGAGGAGGGACAGGTAGTATATGCCAGAAAAATTTGACTGTCTTTATATAACGGATTTTAATTGGTCAGTGCGAGCGGAGCCGTGACGAAAAAAACATTTGACAGCGCTGTGGACGTGGCCATATGAGCTATGGCTTCAAATCTTGTAGTTTTCTACAATATAGGTCCCCGATTATATCAGTGACCTCAACTATACACATGCAATTCATTGGCTCCTTTCAAACTTCTTTGAACATAGAGCATCTCCATTTTCTGATCTTTTCAGGCTTAGTGGTCGATTCTAGTTTCTCTGCTTTTCAAATTCACTGGCTAATATGCACACTATTATTGCGAATGATCCATCTCTTCAACCAAGCTACAAGATTGTCAACTCAGGCGCTTGTTCTTTTAAGAAAAATAAAAGAGGTAGAGGTCCCAATCCGCGATTTTATTCAAATTCACGTCAAATGACCACTATTCGTATTCTCAACTTTTTGAGTTTTTCAAGCTTACTTAATTCTAGCGAAATAGTGGGTGTGGATGATCCAAATGTGGCTGACATTCAAGGAGGGGTATCATATTGATCGCTCTCCTTTAAGACGAAAAGCGCATCTCAAAAGTCAGGACCATACCGCCGTGACCATTCCTCATAATATAATTTCCGATTTTAAATTTATGCAAGCAATCAGTCAGCGTATGGGTGGAGGGTACATATGTGTGGTACACCTAACCTAGTTGGTGATTGATTTTTGTTAAATCCATGCGAGAGAGAGCCGGGAACAAATTGGACTTTAAAACTTGATTTTCAATTTATGCAAAAAGGCGACACATACTAATCATTAAATGGACGTCTCAATCTATGATACTGTGGGTTATGTAGAGGGGGACACTAGTTATTTATATGCACCACTGCAGGGAGCTCCGTTCAAAACGAAGCGAGAAACAACAGTGTAAACACATCATACTCAAATCCAAAGGAACTTATGTTACAACCTAATAGTTTCAGTTCAGTACACAGTATTCTGGTCCAAGCCATTTTTCTTCCAAAGCAAGACAAAGGAAAGACCATTGTATTCGAGAGAGTTTGTATGTTGAGCGGTCGTTCTTGCTTTGAAAGTCATGAGAACGCTGTGAGTAGTTTTCGAAATTTTGCGGTGAGTTTATAAAGGTAAATGATATACATATAAAATGGCGCAAAGCAAAATTCCGAATAACGAGTTAAACATTCTGGTCGCATATTTCAAAATATTGACAATTTGAGAGTATTATCGATATTGATTATCTTGTTCAGGGTACTCTCGAAGTGTCTCCATCGCTTCGAATTACGGGCCGATTCAATTATGCGATCATGGGAGACGATGGTGAAATTTTCTAACTTTTTTTTGTTTCTAGCATGATCTCCCGCAGGAGTTCCTTGAATAATTGGATTTAGATTTAACTTTTTAATTGTATGGTTGAGTTTCACATCATTTCAGGTACGATCAAACGCACTGAAGATGCTGATATACTCGATGCGAAGATTGAGACGAAACAAGTAGTGAATAGGCTTCAGGAGATGTTTCACGGGTATTGATTGATTTTGGTACAATATTGACTAAGTAAAATTTTGATTGAGTTTTGCGACAATATTCATTGAGTATACTGAAGCGATTTAGAATCGCACCCCGAGCTTTTTTTTAAAAGTATTCCCTCTAACAATGTTCTCTCACTTTCTTTGTCTACGAGAAAGTGTTACCAGCCGCCGTACCAAATAGGTGGACCCTAAAATCTATCCCCCCTCTCTGAGTCAATCGATACGTGAGATAGGAAGACCTTTATTTGTAGTCGACATGATAGCGAAAATAGATCAAACAGGGAAGTGGCACAAAACTGATCGATGAGCGATTGAACAGGGATCATGGGATAACGAAAATTAAAACAAGTGATGAAAAAATGCAGTAAATGGAACAAATAAAAATTAATAAGATGAAAGAACTAAATAGTGAACTTTTGAAAAGAAAAAATCGAATTTGTGTAATGTTACGAAAATGTTCCAAATGATATGAAGCTCAATAAAGATAGCGAAGAAGGAGGATATGAAAAGGAAGAAAGAGAAAAGGAAGGGAAAGGGGGATTCAACAATAGCTATGATAGTTTCGTTAACACAAAACAATGATAATAGTCGATGAACACAATATGAATAATGGATACTTCAAAAATCATTCTCCATCCATCCATCCAACCATCCATCTATCACAAAGATCCATCCAATCATTTTTGCTGGTTCATCTTCCATTCTTCTACCGTTGTCCTTGAACCATCGTACGAACGAATCTAGAAATTTAAATAATTATAAATAAATAAGTAAAATGAAAAATATTGATGGTTAATAACAACCTTACATTTAATTCTTCAATCATAAATATATAATTATTGAGGCGCATCGTAGGTAGTGCACGTCAAAGATCCTGAAATTAGATGATATGAAATTAGAATAATGCAAGCTCTTAAATTCTTACCTTTGATCAATGAATGAACTGTTATCGATAGGGGAGGACGACACCTTCATCGTGAGGATCCTGAAATTACATGAAATTTAACTAAAATAACAGCAACGTATAAATTCTCACCTTATCCAAATGAGTTGACTATAAGAGATGATCCACCAACTACTAATATTTCGTACCATTACATTGATTTAAGCTACCATGGGACTTCATCCCGGTGGATGCTATATCAATGAAAAGTAACGAAATATAGTATTATGTGATCTTTATACGAGATGACGATTCACGACGAGCCTGGAAATATATAAAATAATGCTAAAACAACGACAACGCATATGTTCGCACCTTTCCTCAATGAAAGGACGAATCTTGATCGGGAGAGGAGACGACCAGCTGGCAACTACTGTACCTATTTGTTAGTAAAAACAAAGATAGAGAAGTGGGGAAGACATAGAGAGAGGAGAAGAGGAGAGAGGGATGAAAAAGTAAAGGGAGAGGGAGAGGGGAGAATTTATGCACTGTCGAGCTTCGTAGATAATATTAAAATATAATGGAATATTTTAAATCAGTAGATCATCATCGTTGAAGGTTTTGTTAGTATTTCATTGATTATATTTAACTAATAATTCATTTATCTAATTTCATTGAGTTAGGCGACCATGGGAAATATTCCCGGTGGATGCCGTATCAATTTAATATTGTAATATATTTATATATATTCTATTTAATATGATAAGTAATATTTGTTTTTACATGAGCCCTTCGTATTATACATGGAGTCGACAATTATATCACTTTCCTTTGATTTCATTTTTTTTATTCCATGCAATCAAGCTACCATGGGAAATTTTTCCCGGTGGATGCCTTAGCAAGGGAATCCATAAAAATGTTGAGGTCTTTGTGTGTGTGTGTGTGTGTGTGTAATACGAAGGGCTAGGTCAAAAAGGTCAATTCGCTAGGTAAATGAAAAACCGTATAAATTCAATATATACTATCGATTCATAATTAATAATATATACAATTACCTCAATTGCTCCTACAGCCAACTCATATATGCAATAAACAATCAATAAAGATGATCCGTTGTTTAGTAGAGATCCTGAAAAAAGCAACATGTAAGTATGATAATTTAACATTTCAATAATCCTTCAGAGCATGAGCATACGAACATACTGGAGTATCAATGATTGATAACAGTCGTACATTGGCAATGTGAATAAGTGAATAAAGTAGACAATAGCGCTTACCTTTCTTTTACATTCATCCAAGATATACATTCAAATTATCCATCTTTGCACAGACACTTCTGAAAAATAAGACACTAAACATAACACTTCAAAAAAACCCTTTACACTACTACTAATCATGGACGATACCAATTGGTTTTTGATCAATATTAATGAACGAAACAATGAATATGAATGGTGTTGGACCGCTACTAATACATATAGTCATTCCAATACAAGACAAAGAAAAGGGGAAAGAATTATAGAACAAACCTTTATCCGCATAAATCATCCATAGGCATATGTCTCATTCATTCTAACATTGACACTACGCCTGCAATATAACACATTAGAAACATGGTATTAATAAAAGCTTAAAGTTTCGACAGCCTAAAACGTATGATGACAATTGAGTTTAAACTAAATGAACTATGAAAGTTTTGATTGTGTCTACAACCAATAGAAATATAAGATAGAACGAACCTAATTCATTAGAAGAATAGATATTTTGATTATATCCTCATTTAATGACCACACATATTCCTTTCTTCTCATTAGCATCTTTGATTATTGTCGTTGTGCTAAAATGAATGCGATATTTGCGGAAAATATGACGACAAATAGTGATCAACGAATTGTGAAAACGGATGATGACAAATGACTTTCACGGTCAATATCGGTGAAATGAACGATGAACGATCGTCAAAAGGTTAAGAACAATAGACTATAATATCGATTCATACAAAATGTATTATTAAACAAGTAAACAAAATAACAATAATCTAAAATAATATCATAAAAGAAGAGAGGCTCCGGAGACTGGCGGGATGACAATGTGGAGTTACAGTATATCACATTGTGTCACGCTCAGTCAGCCGGGTCAACTCTAAATATCTCGACCATAAAATCACTCGTGCGGTGTTTTGAAAAATTATGGGTGAGATAGAGAGAAATAGTGCGCTAAACAAGAGACGCAGACAGACAGATTTTTGAGGCGGTCGGAATAGCCTCAATTTCTCGTCTACCCTATTCCCTCTTGTGATCTCTCACTTTCTTTCCCTCTCTACCTCACCCCCATTTCTGTCTCTCGACTTGATAGGAATTACAGTCGAGATCGTCCCCAAAATAGACTCGATTCCTATTGAAAAATGAGAGAAATTAGGGTCCACCTCTTGATCTACCACCCCTATTTGGTACGGCGGCAGGGCGGAGGTCAAAATTAGCTTGGGCTCTCCCCCTATTTCATTGAAAAAGCCGTTCTTAAATTTTCAAAAAAAACAATTGATGAAATTCTTAGGATATTTTTATCTATCCTAAGAATCTTATTTTTTTTCATGGATGCTTACAATTAGATGTCCAGTTGTCGACCGGTATGATTGCATAAAGACATATTTTGTATTTAGCGAAGAGAGTCTGCACGACCAACCGATCGATGCAGAGGCCAATTGGAACTGGCGACCGTTGGTTGATTTGTTCCTGAAGGAAGAATTAGGATACGAGGGACGAACGAGAAGGGAGACGACAGGAGATCAAGGTATACAACACAATTGAATGAAAAATATGACTATGACTGAATGGAAAAAATGAACCGGGTGTACAGAGAGCTGACAAGAGTTGTGAGACTTCATTTTCGTAAATACCCCACCCCTTGAATATTGACTTTTTTTATTCATGAGTGTTACGCAACCCTAATCTTCTGGAATCCTCTAAAAATAGTAATTTCAGGTTCGGACATCGAGTTGACGGAGATGAGTGCGGGAGTGGGCGAGGGAGGTCGAGAGGGGCGAGAGGATGAGGTGAGAGAAGCATGGAGACAATTGATTGAGAGAAGGAGACGAAGAGGAGGAGGAGATAAGGAACATGGAGATGATGAGTGAGGATCTTCTTTCGTTATCTATTCTTTCGCAATTTCTGAATGATCATCTATAACCTTGATATTCTTCGGCCTCGTGCATTGTTACATTTGCCTTACGTGAACCTCTTCCGCCGCGTCCCCTTCGTTACGGCGGGCGTTAAGGCGTAGTCACGTAAGGCAAATGTAACGATGCATCAGAGCCGCTACACTTTGATCCTAGAAGTTATAATGAATTTATTTGAATTTTCCTAAAAAAACGGAAATCAGCGACGGTTGTTACTACGAAGCCAAACGACATCACCTCCTTTTCAGTTTGACCCATCTCGCCTCTACAGCTGATCTCCGACCATGGTCCAGTGGATACTATGGCATGGTGAAGAACTGGTGGATTGAGGTGTCGTAGTTTTGTAATACCACTTTATCCCCCGAGCAAATTCGAAACTCTCTAGCAACGCCCTCTCGCTTTCTTGTCTGCGAGACAGCGTTGTCCGAGTGGAGAGTTTCAAATTAGCTCACGGTGTGCCTTTAAGGAACTAATATATCATTACTTTGAGAATAAAAAATAATACATTAAAAAATTGAATATCTTCCATTAATTCAGGCTATGGCTGATCCTACTCATCCATTCGCTCGCTTATCGCAAACTTTCGTCGACATCTATCAGGTTTTTCACTGTTGCAAGCCAACCTTTTCAAATTTGTTCTTTTTTTTTCAAACTGTTCAAAATTTGTTCAAATTTTTCAAACTTGTTTGTTCAGAACAGCTTTAAACCTGCCTTTATAGCAAATGTGAAATTCAATGTTGATGTAATAATAGAAAAATCAATATCAGGCCAGCTACGGTAGCACGCTAGGTGCGCATCGTTGTTTGCACGAAAAAGCAGCAAGCGAGCTCCGGCTAACGCTGTTCTCCATATATCGAGCAGTACGGTAGGTTGAGAAGATTCTAATCATATCATTCATTGCTTTATGCCAATTTTTCTGAAAATGTTATTCATTGATGCCTAATAATATCTAAATCCGACCGTTTTTGTTAATGAATATCTCTCCGCTCCCCCTCGACTCTACCCATTATTTCACGCTATTTATTTATCACTTGCTGTCACATTTATTTAATGTAAGATAAATTAAAGTAAATTAAATATAATAATGATTTAGCGTTCTCTTCCCCAATCTGCCGGTTAACCCGCACGAGAATGTCCCGAAGGAGTTGCCTGTGGGCAGTGATGAGGTCAGTATGAGAATGCCCTATTGTCAGGTAGAGATACTACACACAGACAAAAAAGTGTTAAAAGACCACACCACAAGCTGTAGTACACAGTGAGCAAGATCTGTAATTAAGTTTTTTAACACTGTGTTGGTGCTGCTTTTTGAGCTGTAGTTTCAGTTTACACTTTTTTGTCATAGTATTGTAACCTGACATATAAAAGTCGTTCAACATAACCTATTGTAGACACTTTTCTCTGCCGAACGAATAGATGAACTAGATGATGACACAACGGAAGAGGATTACGATACAGTGAGCGTGGAGACTGCGACGGCCTCTATTAAAAGGTACTTGACCAGCTAATTAGTTGTTTTGTAAATTATATCTACAGTAATATCTCCAACAAATATTAGGTTGATGCATATGTTTCTTTACAAAATAAAGTACAATCATATTTATCTGCCACAAGATAAGCACGCGTCGGCTCAACTTAGAAGTAGGCCCCTTCTGCAGTGATAGTCTTGCGCTATTTATCGGGGAACTTGTAGATCCCATCATGCCTGAAAGAGCCGGGCAGGAACTTGAAGAAGTTGGCCTACTCCTTCTCGACACTGGCATGGTTATCGAAGTGTAGTCCACTGAGGAAGTGATAGAGGGTCGAAACCCGATGGCTGCCAGAGGGGGCAAGGTTGGGGGAATACGGTGGATGTTGTATGACAGTCCAGCCATTGCCCACCAGTTCAGCCTTGGTTAATCTTTCAATGAGTGGTCTTGCGTTATCATGCTGAAAATAGATTTCAGGCTGTTTCCCGCGGGTGGATTCGAGATGGGCCTTCAATTTTCTCTGCTGTGTAACATATACTTGTGCGGTTACAGTCAGGCCTTGGGGTATCTGCTCCCAACACACAACACCTATGGCGCTACATCAAATCGAAAGAATGATTTTCCTGTGGTGAAGATCGGGTTTTGGCACTTCTGCTGGCGCCTCGTCTGCATCAACCCATTAGCGCCTATGCTCATAATAGTCGTAGAGGACCCATCTTTCATCCTTAGTGATGACATGATCTAGCTAGTCGAATCGGCGTTTTAGGGTTAGAAAAGACACTGCTGCATCAACCCTTCGATTCTGGTCAAAATCGGTCAACTTGTGAGGGACTCATCGACCGAGTTTTAACACCTTTCCGATCGTCGCTATTCCTCGAACAATAGTCGATTGATCAGTCCCAAGGGTAATGCTTACATCACGGGTGGTTAGATAGGGATCATCGTCTACCTCTTTCCGCAGCTTGTTCAAGTCCAACTTCACAGGCATTGCGGTCCACCAGGGAAAAATCCTCTTTCTCAAACCTGGAGAACCAAAGTATCACCGTGGGCTTAGAGGGTGCCTTGGCCTTGTAGACTTCTGCTATGCGGCATTGAGTCTCGGGTGGATTCAAACCGGAGAGGAAGAGGAACAACATAACGTTGCGGAGGTGAATTCGATCGGGTATGAAAATACGAGGCATTCTCAGCTTGACGACTAGATGGAATGACGTGAAAACAACCCTAAGCAGGGGGAGAGAGTGTCTCTCGAAGGTTTAGAGTTGAGGCCCCAGCGATAAACAACGAGTGAAATACGACTGGTATACGAGGGACCTAAGTTTTGTAAAGAAACTTATGCATCAACCTAATAATAACTCTTGAAATGTGTGCCCCGCGGGGCAGCTTGCCTGGACAGAGAGCTCGCGAGGTGGACAATAGCGTGAAATTTTTCTGACAGTAGAAATAGAGTAACATCGAGTCGACAGAACATTCAGAACTTATAACGAATGCACCACGAAGCTCTCTTATTTTCTTCGCTTACAATAGTTTCGCGTTTTGTTACGGGCATAGGGCAGACTTATTACAGCTTTCTCTTAAAAAAATTTCAACAACCTATCTCTCATTTTCATTCTTTATTTCTAATTCATAATCGTAATCATTTCAGTGCGAACGATGTACTACCATCCCAGCCGGTCATCGATTTTCTTTATGAACACTTCTTTACGGTTAGATTTTTTACAATTTTGAGATCGAAATGAACCTTCGAAGATCAAAGATCAAAGATCAATTTTAGTGTCTACATCCCATCGTGCTTCCACTGTACATTGTTTCAACTGCGGAATTCGACGACATCTACTGGTCCAAGATCGTGTATCTCAATGCGCATACTGACGTGAAGTTGCTGGCGTTCTTGGATGTACCAAGGTGAGAGATCAAAGATCACATGCAAAGAACAAGGTGTAAAATAAAACTGCAGCTGAAAAAGTAGCAATTATAAGTATTAAATACAATTAAAAAAGTGTTGAATATAACGCACCTAAATACAAAAAATATAAAATAAATCGATTACAGAGGGATCTGGCCGATTGAGTTGGCTAATCCAGATGATCTCACCGCTGCCGTGGTCAGTTTCTGAATATTTTCTTCGTTTTTCATAATTAAAAAAAAACTTTTTACTATTAACATTTTATTGTGTTAAATGCATAACTACATCAGGGTACGTACACTAGTATTGAAATATGCCAAACAATGGAAATACTTCAACTGACAAAAAACAGTTACTTGGATGTGCTTCTAATTAGACCTTTCCAGATCTGCAACACGGCTCGTAACAAGTTCTACGAGGGTGCCATCAGAATGCTCCAGAACATTCCAACGTTGCCGAATCCAATGCAGAAATTGCGTATACTCGCCGAGACATTTGCGGCCATGACTGCGGTTTGTTTATTTCATACTACATCTTACTACTGTTTCTGTACGGGATCATCAGAATCATAGCTAGGGTCCAACTAGATCAAAGATCAATCACTAGACAACCTAGTTTAGCCCTAATAATCCCTAAACTAGGTTGTTCCAGCTACATGGGCATTCTGATTACCTAAGTCTGTTCAAAGGTTCTAACCCAAATCTGGGCTTCTGTAGTAGTACCCATCATCTTTTGTGGTGATTCTGCTCCACTGGACATGGTTCCTTCTTGAGTATATCAGGCCTGTCACGAGAGAATCGAGCTAACAACCGGAATGGAGAAAAATTTCAAAACGAGTTCTCCCCAGTTTTATTCTTGTTTAGGCAAGCCCTACCATCCCCCAAAGTCCCATTGTGTAAATATCATTCTGGGGCTCCCTACACCGGTTCGGTCATCCGGGAACCCAACTTTGAGCTCAAATATCTCTGTTCATGTGCATTTCTGTGAAAAACTACCACGAGGGTAACCCCCGCTATTTTCCCGAGCTCTATCGATCTAAACAAACCAGAGGTCATGAAAGTGCTTCCGAACAGCGCTACACTGTGGGCCATATAACTCAAAACCTGCCGATTCGGCGCGGCTGAGCCTGAAATATGCTATGTAACTTTTCGAGGGCTTCAAAATGAGTGGTTTACGAAAAAAATACGTCCATGGAGACGTGTAGTTCATCCCCTCGGAAATTTTCTGATGATTTGAAGTCATTTTCGCCCAACCGCAATCTCTCGTTTCACACACTCTCTCGTCGGAGAGTGAAAGAAATACAGGGAAGAGAACGGGAGAAAACGATATGTTTCATTCCGCATCGCGCGCTCGAGACCGTGCGGTGTAGAATGGAATGGAATGGAATGAAAAGGAATGGGCGAGAGAGTGTGTGAAACGAGAGATTGTGGGTTGCGAAAATGACTTCAAATCATCAGGAAATTTCCAAGGGGATGATCCACACGTCTCCATGAACATATTCTTTTCGTAAACCACTCATTTTGTAGCCCTCCAAAAGTTACATAACATATTTCAGGGTCAGCCGCGCCGAATCGGCAGGTTTTGAGTTATTTGTCCTAGAGTGTAGCGTTGGTCTTAAGCACTTTCATGACCTCTGGTTTGTTTAGATCGATAGATCTCGGAAAAATAGTGGGGGTTACCCTCATGGTAGTTTTTCATAGAAATGCACCTTAACCGAGATATTTGAGTTAAAAGTTGGGTTCCCGGATGACCGACCCGGTGTAGGGAGCCCCAGAATGATATTTATGCAATGGGACTTTGTGGGATGGTAGGGCATGCCTAGAGGTACCGAAAACTGATGCTAACTCATTTCATGATTTTCGCTCCATTCCGAAGAATTGCCATTTTAGATCGATTCTCTCGTGACAGGCCTGATATTTTCGTATCCGTACGATAAGCGTCATGCACATTAAAGCTGTTCCCCGAACTAATTTGAAACTCAACACTCTGGTCATACTCTCTCGCGTTTTGTCTGTGAGAGTGCATTACCACTGCGGAGAATAAAATTATCCTAGGGTGTGTTGTAAGCTAGCATGAAATTAGCGGACTCTCATTTGTCACTTCAAATGGTAACAGAGAAACATAATCGCCCATCGTTTTAGTGCGTACAGGCTCACGCAGACGATAAGAAATCCGGATGGGTTGCTGACACTCTTGTGCCTGCATTTATTTACGTAGTGGTACGTTAAAATATATATCTTAATTTATATAATTGTTAACCTTACAAGTATCCGGTTATACTTATGTATAATTGAAAGAACAGAACGATAAAGGAAAAATCAAAGGAATAGCTCTATACTCATTTTCATATTTCAAAGATTATAGGTCAAAGATCTGAAATCAGTGACCAAAGGGTCATAGATGATAGGGATCCGCAAATGTGCATTCGTGCGAAATGATTTTCAAAATGAAAATGAAAGAAAAGTCATGCGCACGATTTCATTATTATAATTAAATATTCATTCGTTCAAATTAATGCATTCGATTCATTCTGATTATTTTTATTCATCAAATTGGTGGTTGGTCTCTCATTTTTATGCATTACATCGCACGAAAAAATGCGTCATAATTGTGCAGAATGACTTTTCATTTTTTTTATTTCGTTCATGCTCGTACCGGCTGTGCATTTGCACGAATGCGGATCCCTAATAGATGACAGACAGATTATTTATAGGTACGAGCTGGTATCAAACATCTCGGAGCGGAGATTCGATTGATGGAAGATTTCACTGTTATGGAGATGAATGGAGAAATCGGCTTGATGTTCACTTTTCTGAAGAGTGCCTTTGTCTATATATGCAGACAAAGTGATGTCGCTTGATCTTTGATCTTTAATCCTTGATCTTTTTTGTTTCATTCGATTCATGAGTTATGATAGGCAGAGAAAAATTCCCTACCAGCGCTTCCTTAGGAATTTTTCCCGCATAGGTAAGAAAATAGAATCGAATTCCCTTACGTATAAGGAAGAATTCCTTTAAGAGTCTTTGCTTCTCCGATAGAGAGATCATTCCCTACTTTCCACATCTTTATTTTCTTGATCAATCATTTTTAAGACACACCTCAAGCTAATTTGAAACTCTCCGCTCCAGTAATGCTCTCACTTTCTTTGTTTCACACCAGAGCGTTTTGAGAGGGGGAGAGTTTCAAACTAGCTGGGATGTGCCTTTCAGATAATGGTCTAATATCGTTAACATGTACATGTATTTCGTAGCTTTACTTAGTTGTGAGATTACCTTACCTATAGATATCATATTGTACATTAGTTTGAAAGAGTTCAATTTTCATGCAAATGCTTGATTCACTCAAATTCGTTCGGACCAAATAGAACTAATTTTGTTGCGGTTTCTCTCCCATTGCAAACTCCTTTTTCAAAAAAAAATGACTGTCTTTGATTTTTGATCGATATGCTACCACAATTTCGATTTTTAATCTCAAAAATTGGAATTTCATCGGCAAAGTAGAATCGTAGTAACTAGTCATACTCACATTCATTGACATTACTTGTATCTGATGATTTTGTAGATTCGAGAGCTTATCAACATAGACATCGTGTTACCTCTGAAACTACAGTAAGATCTAGTTTACTCTGTCGCGATGCTTTTGCTACATTTCCATATTTTAAAGCACTTTTTGATTTGACCAATTTTTTCTTATGAATTGAACTAATTTTTTTTAACATAAGCGTCGCTTCAAGGTAAACTTGGTTTTAATGTATAACAAACCCGTGCTTAGTTATATAATATAATTCTGTGATAGATTTTGATTCTTCGAGTTGAAATGAATAAAACGTCTCTTTTATAATAATATTTATACGTATTCATGAATAAACAATGAAAAGTGTGATAAAAGAAAAAAAGAAACGAAATGAATCGAGATGATAATGCTAACCATAATGAATTGCTCACGGGTTAAAGAGTAGAATAATGGACGAATCTTTAGAATAATAGAGATGACACGTAATTTGATAGGAAACTATTTGATTGCCCGGTTTGTGTTCTAATGCTATGTTTATAACGATTGACGGTGGTCTGTAACAATTCCTATTGATTTTTTCTTATTCAATTATTGATCCATTTTAATATTTAGATTATAAACTTCTAATATATTCTAAATCGTTTCATATTCTTATGCACTCGCAAAACAAAGTCCTAGCTCACGTTATCCTAAAGCTCATGAAATTTTTTGGACCAAGAATTTTTTCTATGAGTGTATGAGTGCAAATCATATCGTCATCATAATCTTTTGACAGAGCACAAGACAGAGATTGAAGGCTGATATGTCCCTTTTTTTATATGATAAGTTGATAAGTTGTGAGTGTAACCCAACAATTTATTGAATGCATTTATTCACATCAAATGTACTGTATGAACATAAGGCACCGGTGAAATCGGATCAGAGTCATGATTTTTGAATTTAAAAACTTTTAAGGTTTTTTTCGGGTTTCTTTGATTAATACGACGATGGTACTAATCATTTTTATGTCATTTCGATCGACGATTCACGGTGACGACTTTTTTATCTGAAAATATAAGATTAACGTTAACAGAACAAAAATTCCCTAGCAGCGTCTAATTGCGGAATACTTCCCTGATAGGGGTCGAATTCCCTTTTCTATAAGGGAAGAATTCCGTAAAGACATACTTTACAAGAGATTAATTTCATTATATAATATATAAGAGATATTTCTGTGGTTGTGCAGACTCACCTAGCTCACTATGGACAGGAATACGTGGGGTTCAGCTGCACACTGGAGGTACCGCAGAAGAACGCCTTCGTGTTGTTATTCAGAGACTTCACGTAAGGCGCACAGCAGGTCTTCGTGGGGAACGTGCAGAGTGCGATACCGCACGGTCCACTGTCTGCGGCCAAACCACTGAAAGTATGAAGATCACACCTGTGATATCTGTATCCCACATATTGCTTCGTATCATCTCACATATCCTCTTATAAGACATTTTGACACTGACATTGATACACCTTAGCAACTGTTAATGGGTGTTTAGTGGCTAGGTTGCCATGAGGATCTTAAAAATCATTTGTTCATTATAACTCTCAAGCTCCGAACATTTTCATTCCAAACACATCAATGGAACTCACGCGCATGGGCATCCATCGCCCTGAGATAAGCAGGTTCTGGTTCTGGTCGCGTTATTGCACGATCCACATGTGGTCGGGCACGATCCGGTAGTGGTCCATTCGGACCAGATACCACCGGTTGGACAGCAAGCAGGGATCTAAAGATGAATATGTCATTGAAATAACATTCATCGTTAAGCATAATCACGACTCAGAAAAATTCCCTAGTATCGTCCCATTACGGAAATATTCCCTCATATGGGTCGAATTTCCTGCTCTATAAGCGAAAATTAGAGATGAGTCTTTTCTAGGGAGTATTTCCGTTTTATATATAGGTTTTTTTTTTTCTATGGGTGCATAATATGATTATCTCGACTGATAAGTAATCTAACCGTGGTTGTTGGAGCGACTGTCGTGGTAATGCAGTTATTGATTGGATTCAATGGCACACTGGCTACACCACAGAAGAATTCTCTCGTATTGTTATTTAGCGATTTCACGTAAGGAGCACAACAAGTCTTGTTAGGGAACGTGCAGAGGGCGATACCACAAGGTCCAGTATCGGATGCGGCTCCACTGAAAAATTAAGTAAATAACACATGCCTGGTTACGTCCCTGTTACAGGAGAGGATGATTTATTGTAATCTAGCTAGGTGCAAGGCAGATGAAGGAGCTACCGTAGCATGACTTTAGATTAATAAAACAAATAAGTCGTTAACAAACTCACGCGCATGGGCATCCATCAGGCTGAGATAAGCATGTTCGGGTTCTGGTAGCATTATTACAAGATCCGCAAATTGTATCACATGGTCCGGTGACGGACCATTCTGACCAGATACCTCCTGAAGGGCAGCATGCGGGTATCTATAATGAATCGATTTTTGCTTTCTTTACACTTTATCTAAAATATGCACGGAGAAATTTTATAATAACGAGACTTACATCAACAGTTGTCGGTTCAATAGTTGTGGCACAGCTATTAATTGGATTCAATGGCACACTGGCTACACCACAGAAGAATTCTCTCGTGTTGTTATTCAACGATTTCACGTATGGAGCACAACAAGTCTTGTTAGGGAACGTGCAGAGTGCGATACCACAAGGTCCAGTATCGGATGCGGCTCCACTGAAAATTCAGATACATTCGTTAACACTGTACACATAGTTTCTGCTACAAAGATGTCGTCAATAAACTCACGCGCATGGACATCCATCACCCTGAGATAAGCATGTTCGGGTTCTGGTAGCATTATTACAAGATCCGCAAATTGTATCACATGGTCCGGTAACTGACCATTCTGACCAGATACCTCCTGAAGGGCAGCATGCGGGAATCTATAATGAATTTTTTTCATTGCACTTTATGTAAAATATATGCAGAGAAATTTATAGTTAGGAGACTTACATCAACAGTTGTCGGTTCAACAGTTGTGGCACAGCTATATTCTGGAACCAGTGGTACACTGGCTACACCACAGAAGAATTCTCTCGTGTTGTTATTCAGCGATTTAACGTAAGGAGCACAACAAGTCTTGTTAGGGAACGTGCAGAGTGCGATACCACAAGGTCCAACGTCGGATGCGGCTCCACTAAAAAATCACATACTTCTGTTAATAACAGGATAACCTATTGCATTTGAGAAAGCTGGATTATCTCTCTACTGCAGCATAAAATAAGATCAATAAAACCAATAAGTCATTAATAAACTCACGCGCACGGACATCCATCAGCAAGAGAGTTGCAAGTTCTGGTTCTGGTCGCATTATTACATGATCCGCAAATGGTAGGGCATGATCCGGTAACGGTCCATTCTGACCAGATTCCTCCTGAGGGGCAGCATGCGGGTATCTATAATAAGTTTATTAATTCCATCAAATATAATGAAAAGGAGTGATATGTATTAGGGCAAAAGCAATTGATGGCATGCGGCTATGATAAATTGATTTATGTTTTTTTTTTCTTTTCTGAAAAACCCACGTAAAGCTGTTATTTGTTCTTTGCACGTTAGGGTTGCCGTTGCGTAAGCGTTATCGTATTTACCGGGCCCTCTTCCCATCTCTTGCCACTCTCTCGTCATTTCCCGCAATAGAGAAGAGAGACTGCCAAGATAGCGTAATTCCCGCTAAATTAGCGGGAATTACGCTATCTCTCGCCCCCCCCCCCTTCCCCTCTCCTTACTCTCTGTTCACACCACCCGCCTCGCCCTATTTGAGGCACGTTTGAAGAGATATTTAATTCCCCTCACATCCGAGAGCTTTGCAGTCAACAGCAAAGTTGTAGCTCACATCGATCCGGTTCTCATTATTTTTGGCTGAGGCGATACGATCAAAACAAACAAAATGACAATCGTTCTACTTTTTCAGAGGAAAATCGAAACGATAACCGTTCAAAATATGTTTTGGTCTGAATTTCTCTCAATGATCAGAGGAATCAGATTAGCATTTGAATACTGATTATCCATGATATTCCCTCTATTTTCCATTTCAATAATTCATTACCTCAAGAGGGACATTGTTCACCTCTCATTATCATGTCTTCCACTCTCGTGGCTTGTTGTGAGATTCTTTATATCAGATAAATTACACTTCGCATACCGTAAGTAATCATTGGATACAATATCCGAGACTGTTCCTGTAGATGAATCTGCAGCAACCGAGTGCTCATCACCTAAATCGAGATGACCAAGTTATATTTTCAATGGAAATTGATTTCTCACAATGAGGATTTCAGCAAATGTTTTCACAATTTGCCACAAATTTTCCTTTAAATTAAAAAAAAGTTTTTTTCTTGGTTTAAAAATTTAAAATAATCAAAAGAAAATCCTAATGATGAGAGATCGATTTCCATTTAAAATATGTTCTTGGGATGACGAGTACAAGGCTGATTCATCTACTGGAACAGTCTGGGATACTGTATGCGATGATTACTTACTGTATGCGAAGTGTAATTTATCTGATATAAAGAATCTCGCAACCAGCGACGAGAGTGGAAGACATGATAGTGAGAGAACAATGTGAACAATGTCCCTCTTGAAATAGAGGGAATAACAATATTCAAATGCAAATCTGATTCCTCTGATCATTGAGTGAAATTCAACTCTTCTTGCAAAAACATATTTCGAACGCTTATCGTTTCGATTTCCCTCTGAAAAAGTAGAACGATTGTCATTTTGTTTGTTTTGATCGTATCGTCTCAGCCAAAAAATAATCAGAACCGGATCGATGTGAGCTACAACTTTGCTGTTGACTGCAAAGCTCTCAGATGTGAGGGGAATTAGATATCTCTTCAAACGTGCCTCAAATAGGGCGAGGCGGGTGGCATGAACAGAGAGTAAGGAGAGGGGAAGGGGGGGGGGGGCGAGAGATAGCGTAATTCCCGCTGGTTGGCGGCAATTACGCTATCTTTGGCAGTGCTGTGTCTAATCACGAAGTTAGGAAGGGAGAGAGTGCATCTCACGGGCGATTGCTAGAGAGAAGGGAAGGGACGGGAATAGATAGCGTAGTCTTCGCTACCGTTCCTGCAACCCTATTGCACGTTATCTAAAATATTTTTGAAAAAATTTCATTGGTGTGAAACTTACATCAACCGTGGTCGGTTCAATAGTTGTTGTGGCACAGCTATTGATTGGATTCAATGGTACACTGGCTACACCACAGAAGAATTCTCTCGTGTTGTTATTCAGAGATTTCACGTAAGGAGCACAACAAGTCTTGTTAGGGAACGTGCAGAGTGCGATTCCGCAAGGACCAACATCGGATGCGGCTCCCCTAAAATCACAAACATTTGCTAACAGCATGCGAATAGTTTTGTTTCTCTTCTATCTATCTACGGCAGCTTAGCGCCAAGATTTATATAACTTATAATTTGTTAATAAACTCACGCGCACGGACATCCATCAGCAAGAGAGTTACATGTTCTGGTTCGTGTCGCGTTATTACAAGATCCGCAAATTGTCGGGCATGATCCGGTAACGGTCCATTCTGACCAGATACCTCCTGAGGGGCAGCAGGCAGGAACCTATATATGATTGCTTTTATTCGAATTTCTTGGTTAGTCCAATACCATAACTTCAATTAAACACATTTAGAGTACTCTCTAATGTGCATGGTAAACGCCTTCTTCCCCCGATAGTACCAGAACAGTAAAAACATCGTCATAACAAAAGACTTACAGTTGTTGTAGGGGCGGTCGTCTGGAGCGCAGTGGTGGTACAGCTATATTCTGGATCCAGTGGTACACTGGCTACTCCACAGAAGAACGCCTTCGTGTTGTTATTCAGAGATTTCACGTAAGGAGCACAACAAGTCTTGTTAGGGAACGTGCAGAGGGCGATACCGCAAGGTCCAACGTCGGATGCGGCTCCACTGAAATATTTCTTATTACATTACTTATTTATTCTTTGTTTCAAATGTTGTCACATCTTTATTGGATGTATGATAAATAAATAAATAAATAAATTATTATTTCATTTTGAGATCTTTGCTTGGCAAAATATAGGATTTAGGATTGAAAGGTGACAATTCCATCCCTCTGAAATTAAGCAAAATTAACTTATTTAGACTTTTGACACAGTTGGACAATAATATAATACAAGATTTTAATGTGACAAAATTTTTCATATTCGAAGACCGAATGCTTCGTGTTTTTTTTCAGAAATTGATACACAGTCCAGTCTGTTCCCTCGTAGTTGTCGTTTTTGTTGCAAAAGATGATGACTTATTTCAATCTAGCAAGATATATGAAGGATGAACTCTATTCCTATACTGTAGCTTAACACTAACAATAAGATCATATATGTAAAACAAATAAATCATTAATAAACTCACGCGCACGGACATCCATCAGCAAGAGAGTTACATGTTCTGGTTCTGGTCGCATTATTACATGATCCGCAAATTGTCGGGCATGATCCGGTAACGGTCCATTCTGACCAAATACCTCCGGACGGGCAGCAAGCAGGAACCTACAAATAATTTGGTATATTCAAATTTATTATTCTTATTCGTTTATTCTTATTCGTAACTACGACATCATTATAACGAAAAGACGTACAGTTGTTGTCGGAGCCGTTGTCGGTAGTGGAGTGGTGGTACAGCTATATTCTGGATCCAGAGGTACACTGGCTACTCCACAGAAGAACGCCTTCGTATTGTTATTCAGCGATTTCACGTAAGGAGCGCAACAAGTCTTGTTAGGGAAAGTGCAGAGTGCGATACCGCAAGGACCAACATCGGATGCGGCTCCCCTGAAATAATGTATTTCATATTACAAGATTCTTTCATTCTGAGATCTTTGATTGAGAAAATATATAATTTAGGGATGAAAGGTTGATCGTGATATTTTCAGATATTGTAATTCTCTACAATTATACTATTTTGACATGGTTGTCGTTTCTGTTATAAGAGATGATGATTAATATAGTCTGGCAAGATAGAAGAAACATGATTTGTATCCCCCTACCGTGATATATTAGTAAAATCATATAAAACAGCACAAAGCTATCAATGAACTCGCAGCATAGAATAAGATCAATAAAACAAATAAGTCGTTAATAAACTCACGCGCACGGACATCCATCAGCAAGAGAGTTGCATGTTCTGGTTCGTGTTGCATTATTACAAGATCCGCAAATTGTCGGGCATGATCCGGTAACGGTCCATTCTGACCAGATACCTCCTGAGGGGCAGCAAGCAGGAACCTACAAATAATTGTGTCTATTTGATCTTTTTTTTGGTTAGTGCAACTTCATTTATTTCATTTAAAAACATTTAGAGCACTCTTTAATGTGCATTGTAAAAGCCTTCTTACTTCAGGCAGTCCCAGTACAGTAAAAAAAAACATCATTATAGCAAAAATACTTACAGTTGTTGTAGGGGCTGTCGTCTGGAGCGCAGTGGTGGTACAGCTATATTCTGGATCCAGTGGTACACTGGCTACTCCACAGAAGAACGCCTTCGTGTTGTTATTCAGCGATTTCACGTAAGGAGCGCAACAAGTCTTGTTAGGGAACGTGCAGAGGGCGATACCGCAAGGACCAACATCGGATGCGGCTCCACTGCAATGTTTCATTTATATATTTAAAAAAATATCTACGTGTCCGTATTTTCATATTCAAAGCAAAAGTCAAATTCGAAAGATTTCGCAAAATATGATACTCACGCGCATGGACATCCATCGACCATTGATGTGCAGGTTCTGGTTCTTGTGGCATTGTTGCATGATCCGCAAATGGTCGGGCATGATCCGGTAACGGTCCATTCTGACCAAATACCTCCGGACGGGCAGCAAGCAGGAATCTAAAGTTAACCCAATAAGTAATTGTTGAATAAATAATTCTATCATCACTCATTGCAATCCCGTGAGGAGCATGTAGCATTTTTTAAAGGGACCGAAACCTTTGTCAATAGTCTCTTCAACTCTCGTTGTTAGGAAACAGAGAAATAGTGCACATAATGAAGAGACCATTGAGAGAGGCCACTCTCCCTTTAATCAGACTAACCTGAACCGTGGTGGTAGCAACGGTTGTAGTTGTCGGAGCCGTGGTAGGTAGTGGAGTGGTGGTACAGCTGTATTCTGGATCCAGTGGTACGCTGGCTACTCCACAGAAGAACGCCTTCGTGTTGTTATTCAGAGATTTTACATAAGGAGCGCAACATGTTTTGTTAGGGAACGTGCAGAGTGCGATACCGCAAGGACCAACATCGGATGCGGCTCCACTGAAATGTGTCGTATTTTACTTCATTTTGTTATTTTTTCTAAATGGCACACCCGAGCTAATTTGAAACTCCCCGCGCTGGTAACGCTTTATAGAAGACGACAATGGAAGCGAGAACGCGTTGTCAGAGCGGAGTTTCAAATTGGCTCGGGGTGTTTGTTCCTTTACACGTACATAGGCAAGTTGTGTAAGAGGCAAGTTCGAAAGATTTCGCAAAATTTGATATTGTCCGTATAAAATGTACTTGCATAATTGCATTGCTACTGCTGCTAAACAGAGGAAGAACTATCGATTAACTCCTTACTCTTTCCTCCTTTCCTTCCTCGCTCTCTATGATCTACCTACTCTCTCACCGGTGCTCTCTTTCTAAACATATAAATTCATTGTGGCAGTGGTTGGCTACTCTCGTACCAAATAAACAAGTGTATTTTATACGGTCAATACTCACGTGCATGGACATCCATCGACCATTGATTTACATGTTCTGGTTCTGGTCGCATTATTACAAGATCCGCAAATTGTCGGGCATGATCCGGCAACGGTCCATTCTGACCAGATACCTCCAGTTGGGCAGCAGGCAGGAATCTGAAACGATTGTGTTTGGAAATAAACAAAAAAAAACATAATTGTACAGATTGGAATTTTTTAAAATTGTCAGCTATTCCAGACAGGCTTTGTCTGTTGCAGTCGATAGTCGGTAGATTAGATAAGACTGGCCAAAGAGTTTTCGATGCTTTGAAAGGAGAGTTTTTCTTCAGAAAAGTATAGTATTGTGCACTAATAATATATAATAAAAATCGATACCTCGACAGTTGTTGCTATCGGGGTTGTTGACGGAACTGCAAAAGAAACATGAGTGAAATTGAGAACAAAATATCCCTAATATTGTCCCCGGACGTATTTATTCCCTCATATGCCCTGTAATTCAACCCAACCCAACGATGTTTTGTTCTTTCGTACGAAAAAAGGTCGCCGTGAACAAGTAATTGCAGTGCATACTACGTTTCTTCATATTTGATTTCACGCTCAAATATCTCTATTTATCCGCACCATAAGTAACCTCTCTGTAAGAAATGACAAAATATTATTAATAAAAAATATTATTAATATGTGTGGGAATATTTTCCTGAGGAAAGAGAAATTTGTGAAATATTCCCTCACATGTGAGGAAATAATTCCGTTTGGAGACCCAATTTTAAGGAATTATACCCTATTTTTAAGCTATATTTCTGTGAGAGTAGATATGTAAAATAGATCAAATGTGATATCTAAACACTACATAATAGTCGGAATCAAAATACGGCGAGCCTATTTTGCTCTCACTCTCTTAAGTTCTCGACTCTAACTCTATCACGAAGTACTCGATGCACTATTTTGTGTACCAAAACTGCATACCTGTCGTGGTAGCTTCTGGAGTAGTCGTGGGCTCGATTGTCGTGGTTACTTCTGGTGTAGTTGTGGGTTCCACCGTCGTCGTTACTTCTGGTGTAGTTGTGGGTTCCACCGTCGTCGTTACTTCGGGAGTAGTTGTGGGTTCCACCGTCGTCGTTACTTCTGGTGTAGTTGTGGGTTCCATCGTCGTCGTTACTTCAGGAGTAGTTGTGGGCTCCACCGTCGTCGTTACTTCTGGTGTAGTTGTGGGTTCCATCGTCGTGGTTACTTCTGGTGTAGTTGTGGGTTCCACCGTCGTCGTTACTTCTGGTGTAGTTGTGGGTTCCACCGTCGTCGTTACTTCTGGTGTAGTGGTGGGCTCGAGTGTTGTGGTAACTTCCGCAGTAGTCGTGGGTTCGAGCGTTGTCGTGATTTCGACTGATAAGAATCAATATTACTAATTTGTTCAGTTCGGTATGATTTTTCAGTGAGATTTAGAAATACGTTTTCGCAAGCTTGATCGAGCAGAAGTATAGAAAAGTGAAATATACTTCAAGAAATCTTTAATAGCATGCAAAAAACCTTAATTTAGACGAATTCAAAATTTTGAAAGTTTTATTTTCAAATATTTTCTTACTTCTTTGCCCGCACTCTCCTAAGTTCTCGACTCTAACTCTATCACGAAGTACTCTATGCACTATTTTTAGTGTACCAAAACTGTATACCTGTCGTGGTAGCTTCTGGTGTAGTTGTGGGTTCCATCGTCGTGGTTACTTCGGGAGTAGTTGTGGGTTCCACCGTCGTCGTTACTTCTGGTGTAGTTGTGGGTTCCATCGTCGTCGTTACTTCAGGAGAAGTTGTGGGTTCCACCGTCGTCGTTACTTCTGGTGTAGTTGTGGGTTCCATCGTCGTGGTTTCTTCTGGTGTAGTTGTGGGTTCCACCGTCGTCGTTACTTCTGGTGTAGTTGTGGGTTCCACCGTCGTCGTTACTTCTGGTGTAGTGGTGGGCTCGAGTGTTGTGGTAGCTTCCGCAGTAGTCGTGGGTTCGAGCGTTGTCGTGATTTCGACTGATAAGAATCAATATTACTAATTTGTTCTGTTCGGTATGATTTTTCAGTGAGATTTAGAAATACGTTTTCGCAAGCTTGATCGAGCAGAAGTATAGAAAAGTAAAATATACTTCAAAAAATCTTTAATAGCATGCAAAAAACCTTAATTTAGATGAATTTAAAATTTTGAAAGTTTTATTTTCAAATATTTTCTTACTTCTTTGCCCGCACTCTCCTAAGTTCTCGACTCTAACTCTATCACGAAGTACTCTATGCACTATTTTTAGTGTACCAAAACTGTATACCTGTCGTGGTAGCTTCTGGTGTAGTTGTGGGTTCCATCGTCGTGGTTACTTCGGGAGTAGTTGTGGGTTCCACCGTCGTCGTTACTTCTGGTGAAGTTGTGGGTTCCATCGTCGTCGTGGGTTCCATCGTCGTCGTTACTTCAGGAGTAGTTGTGGGTTCCACCGTCGTCGTTACTTGTGGTGTAGTTGTGGGTTCCATCGTCGTGGTTACTTCTGGTGTAGTTGTGGGTTCCACCGTCGTCGTTACTTCTGGTGTAGTTGTGGGTTCCACCGTCGTCGTTACTTCTGGTGTAGTGGTGGGCTCGAGTGTTGTGGTAGCTTCCGCAGTAGTCGTGGGTTCGAGCGTTGTCGTGATTTCGACTGATAAGAATCAATATTACTAATTTGTTCTGTTCGGTATGATTTTTCAGTGAGATTTAGAAATACGTTTTCGCAAGCTTGATCGAGCAGAAGTATAGAAAAGTGAAATAAACTTCAAGAAATCTTTAATAGCATGCAAAAAACCTTAATTTAGACGAATTCAAAATTTTGAAAGTTTTATTTTCAAATATTTTCTTACTTCTTGGCCCGCACTCTCCTAAGTTCTCGACTCTAACTCTATCACGAAGTACTCTATGCACTATTTATAGTGTACCAAAACTGTATACCTGTCGTGGGAGCTTCTGGTGTAGTTGTGGGTTCCACCGTCGTCGTTACTTCTGGTGTAGTTGTGGGTTCCACCGTCGTCGTTACTTCTGGTGTAGTGGTGGGCTCGAGTGTTGTGGTAGCTTCCGCAGTAGTCGTGGGTTCGAGCGTTGTCGTGATTTCGACTGATAAGAATCAATATTACTAATTTGTTCTGTTCGGTATGATTTTTCAGTGAGATTTAGAAATACGTTTTCGCAAGCTTGATCGAGCAGAAGTATAGAAAAGTGAAATATACTTCAAGAAATCTTTAATAGCATGCAAAAAACCTTAATTTAGATGAATTCAAAATTTTGAAAGTTTTATTTTCAAATATTTTCTAACTTCTTTGCCCGCACTCTCCTAAGTTCTCGACTCTAACTCTATCACGAAGTACTCTATGCACTATTTTTAGTGTACCAAAACTGTATACCTGTCGTGGTAGCTTCTGGTGTAGTTGTGGGTTCCATCGTCGTGGTTACTTCGGGAGTAGTTGTGGGTTCCACCGTCGTCGTTACTTCTGGTGTAGTTGTGGGTTCCATCGTCGTCGTTACTTCAGGAGTAGTTGTGGGTTCCACCGTCGTCGTTACTTCTGGTGTAGTTGTGGGTTCCATCGTCGTGGTTACTTCTGGTGTAGTTGTGGGTTCCACCGTCGTCGTTACTTCTGGTGTAGTGGTGGGCTCGAGTGTTGTGGTAGCTTCCGCAGTAGTCGTGGGTTCGAGCGTTGTCGTGATTTCGACTGATAAGAATCAATATTACTAATTTGTTCTGTTCGGTATGATTTTTCAGTGAGATTTAGAAATACGTTTTCGCAAGCTTGATCGAGCAGAAGTATAGAAAAGTGAAATATACTTCAAGAAATCTTTAATAGCATGCAAAAAACCTTAATTTAGACGAATTCAAAATTTTGAAAGTTTTATTTTCAAATATTTTCTTACTTCTTGGCCCGCACTCTCCTAAGTTCTCGACTCTAACTCTATCACGAAGTACTCTATGCACTATTTTTAGTGTACCAAAACTGTATACCTGTCGTGGTAGCTTCTGGTGTAGTTGTGGGTTCCATCGTCGTGGTTACTTCGGGAGTAGTTGTGGGTTCCACCGTCGTCGTTACTTCTGGTGTAGTTGTGGGTTCCATCGTTGTGGTTACTTCGGGAGTAGTTGTGGGTTCCACCGTCGTCGTTACTTCTGGTGTAGTTGTGGGTTCCACCGTCGTCGTTACTTCTGGTGTAGTTGTGGGTTCCATCGTCGTGGTTACTTCTGGTGTAGTTGTGGGTTCCACCGTCGTCGTTACTTCTGGTGTAGTTGTGGGTTCCACCGTCGTCGTTACTTCTGGTGTAGTGGTGGGCTCGAGTGTTGTGGTAGCTTCCGCAGTAGTCGTGGGTTCGAGCGTTGTCGTGATTTCGGCTGATAATAATCAATATTACTAATTTGTTCTGTTCGGTATGATTTTTCAGTGAGATTTAGAAATACGTTTTCTCAAGCTTGATCGAGCAGAAGTAAGTAAAATATACTTCAAGAAATTTTTCAATGGCATGCAAAAAAACCTTAATTTAGATGAATTCAAAATTTTGAAAGTTTTATTTTCAAATATTTTCTTACTTCTTGGCCCGCACTCTCCTAAGTTCTCGACTCTAACTCTATCACGAAGTCTCTATGCACTATTTATAGTGTACCAAAACTGTATACCTGTCGTGGTAGCTTCTGGTGTAGTTGTGGGTTCCACCGTCGTCGTTACTTCTGGTGTAGTTGTGGGTTCCACCGTCGTCGTTACTTCTGGTGTAGTGGTGGGCTCGAGTGTTGTGGTAGCTTCCGCAGTAGTCGTGGGTTCGAGCGTTGTCGTGATTTCGACTGATAAGAATCAATATTACTAATTTGTTCTGTTCGGTATGATTTTTCAGTGAGATTTAGAAATACGTTTTCGCAAGCTTGATCGAGCAGAAGTATAGAAAAGTAAAATATACTTCAAAAAATCTTTAATAGCATGCAAAAAACCTTAATTTAGATGAATTCAAAATTTTGAAAGTTTTATTCGACTACCTTCGTGGTAGCTGGTGTAGTTGTGGGTTCCACCGTCGGTTACTTCTGGTGTAGTTGTGGGTTCCACCGTCGTCGTTAAGCAGTAGTCGTGGGTTCGAGCGTTGTCGTGATTTCGACTGATAAGAATCAATATTACTAATTTGTTCTGTTCGGTATGATTTTTCAGTGAGATTTAGAAATACGTTTTCGCAAGCTTGATCGAGCAGAAGTATAGAAAAGTAAAATATACTTCAAAAAATCTTTAATAGCATGCAAAAAACCTTAATTTAGATGAATTCAAAATTTTGAAAGTTTTATTTTCAAATATTTTCTTACTTCTTTGCCCGCACTCTCCTAAGTTCTCGACTCTAACTCTATCACGAAGTACTATATGCACTATTTTTAGTGTACCAAAACTGTATACCTGTCGTGGTAGCTTCTGGTGTAGTTGTGGGTTCCATCGTCGTGGTTACTTCGGGAGTAGTTGTGGGTTCCACCGTCGTCGTTACTTCTGGTGTAGTTGTGGGTTCCATCGTCGTCGTTACTTCAGGAGTAGTTGTGGGTTCCACCGTCGTCGTTACTTCTGGTGTAGTTGTGGGTTCCATCGTCGTGGTTACTTCTGGTGTAGTTGTGGGTTCCACCGTCGTCGTTACTTCTGGTGTAGTTGTGGGTTCCACCGTCGTCGTTACTTCTGGTGTAGTGGTGGGCTCGAGTGTTGTGGTAGCTTCCGCAGTAGTCGTGGGTTCGAGCGTTGTCGTGATTTCGACTGATAAGAATCAATATTACTAATTTGTTCTGTTCGGTATGATTTTTCAGTGAGATTTAGAAATACGTTTTCGCAAGCTTGATCGAGCAGAAGTATAGAAAAGTGAAATATACTTCAAGAAATCTTTAATAGCATGCAAAAAACCTTAATTTAGACGAATTCAAAATTTTGAAAGTTTTATTTTCAAATATTTTCTTACTTCTTGGCCCGCACTCTCCTAAGTTCTCGACTCTAACTCGATCACGAAGTACTCTATGCACTATTTATAGTGTACCAAAACTGTATACCTGTCGTGGTAGCTTCTGGTGTAGTTGTGGGTTCCACCGTCGTCGTTACTTCAGGAGTAGTTGTGGGTTCCACCGTCGTCGTTACTTCTGGTGTAGTTGTGGGTTCCATCGTTGTGGTTACTTCGGGAGTAGTTGTGGGTTCCACCGTCGTCGTTACTTCTGGTGTAGTTGTGGGTTCCACCGTCGTCGTTACTTCTGGTGTAGTTGTGGGTTCCATCGTCGTGGTTACTTCTGGTGTAGTTGTGGGTTCCACCGTCGTCGTTACTTCTGGTGTAGTTGTGGGTTCCACCGTCGTCGTTACTTCTGGTGTAGTGGTGGGCTCGAGTGTTGTGGTAGCTTCCGCAGTAGTCGTGGGTTCGAGCGTTGTCGTGATTTCGGCTGATAATAATCAATATTACTAATTTGTTCTGTTCGGTATGATTTTTCAGTGAGATTTAGAAATACGTTTTCTCAAGCTTGATCGAGCAGAAGTAAGTAAAATATACTTCAAGAAATTTTTCAATGGCATGCAAAAAAACCTTAATTTAGATGAATTCAAAATTTTGAAAGTTTTATTTTCAAATATTTTCGTTTTCTCAAGCTTGATCGAGCAGAAGTAAGTAAAATATACTTCAAGAAATTTTTCAATGGCATGCAAAAAAACCTTAATTTAGATGAATTCAAAATTTTGAAAGTTTTATTTTCAAATATTTTCTTACTTCTTTGCCCGCACTCTCCTAAGTTCTCGACTCTAACTCTATCACGAAGTACTCTATGCACTATTTTTAGTGTACCAAAACTGTATACCTGTCGTGGTAGCTTCTGGTGTAGTTGTGGGTTCCATCGTCGTGGTTACTTCGGGAGTAGTTGTGGGTTCCACCGTCGTCGTTACTTCTGGTGTAGTTGTGGGTTCCACCGTCGTCGTTACTTCTGGTGTAGTTGTGGGTTCCATCGTCGTGGTTACTTCTGGTGTAGTTGTGGGTTCCACCGTCGTCGTTACTTCAGGAGTAGTTGTGGGTTCCACCGTCGTCGTTACTTCTGGTGTAGTTGTGGGTTCCATCGTTGTGGTTACTTCGGGAGTAGTTGTGGGTTCCACCGTCGTCGTTACTTCTGGTGTAGTTGTGGGTTCCACCGTCGTCGTTACTTCTGGTGTAGTTGTGGGTTCCATCGTCGTGGTTACTTCTGGTGTAGTTGTGGGTTCCACCGTCGTCGTTACTTCTGGTGTAGTTGTGGGTTCCACCGTCGTCGTTACTTCTGGTGTAGTGGTGGGCTCGAGTGTTGTGGTAGCTTCCGCAGTAGTCGTGGGTTCGAGCGTTGTCGTGATTTCGGCTGATAATAATCAATATTACTAATTTGTTCTGTTCGGTATGATTTTTCAGTGAGATTTAGAAATACGTTTTCTCAAGCTTGATCGAGCAGAAGTAAGTAAAATATACTTCAAGAAATTTTTCAATGGCATGCAAAAAAACCTTAATTTAGATGAATTCAAAATTTTGAAAGTTTTATTTTCAAATATTTTCTTACTTCTTTGCCCGCACTCTCCTAAGTTCTCGACTCTAACTCTATCACGAAGTACTCTATGCACTATTTTTAGTGTACCAAAACTGTATACCTGTCGTGGTAGCTTCTGGTGTAGTTGTGGGTTCCATCGTCGTGGTTACTTCGGGAGTAGTTGTGGGTTCCACCGTCGTCGTTACTTCTGGTGTAGTTGTGGGTTCCACCGTCGTCGTTACTTCTGGTGTAGTTGTGGGTTCCATCGTCGTGGTTACTTCTGGTGTAGTTGTGGGTTCCACCGTCGTCGTTACTTCAGGTGGGTTCCAGTAGTTCGTTACTTCTGGTGTAGTTGTGGGTTCCATCGTGGGTTCCACCGTCGTCGTTACTTCTGGTGTAGTTGTGGGTTCCATCGTTGTGGTTACTTCGGGAGTAGTTGTGGGTTCCACCGTCGTCGTTACTTCTGGTGTAGTTGTGGGTTCCACCGTCGTCGTTACTTCTGGTGTAGTTGTGGGTTCCATCGTCGTGGTTACTTCTGGTGTAGTTGTGGGTTCCACCGTCGTCGTTACTTCTGGTGTAGTTGTGGGTTCCACCGTCGTCGTTAATTCTGGTGTAGTGGTGGGCTCGAGTGTTGTGGTAGCTTCCGCAGTAGTCGTGGGTTCGAGCGTTGTCGTGATTTCGGCTGATAATAATCAATATTACTAATTTGTTCTGTTCGGTATGATTTTTCAGTGAGATTTCGAAATACGTTTTCTCAAGCTTGATCGAGCAGAAGTAAGTAAAATATACTTCAAGAAATTTTTCAATGGCATGCAAAAAAACCTTAATTTAGATGAATTCAAAATTTTGAAAGTTTTATTTTCAAATATTTTCTTACTTCTTTGCCCGCACTCTCCTAAGTTCTCGACTCTAACTCTATCACGAAGTACTCTATGCACTATTTGTAGTGTACCAAAACTGTATACCTGTCGTGGTAGCTTCTGGTGTAGTTGTGGGTTCCATCGTCGTGGTTACTTCGGGAGTAGTTGTGGGTTCCACCGTCGTCGTTACTTCTGGTGTAGTTGTGGGTTCCACCGTCGTCGTTACTTCTGGTGTAGTTGTGGGTTCCATCGTCGTGGTTACTTCTGGTGTAGTTGTGGGTTCCACCGTCGTCGTTACTTCTGGTGTAGTTGTGGGTTCCACCGTCGTCGTTACTTCTGGTGTAGTGGTGGGCTCGAGTGTTGTGGTAGCTTCCGCAGTAGTCGTGGGTTCGAGCGTTGTCGTGATTTCGACTGATAAGAATCAATATTACTAATTTGTTCTGTTCGGTATGATTTTTCAGTTAGATTTAGAAATACGTTTTCGCAAGCTTGATCGAACAGAAGTATAGAAAAGTAAAATATACTTCAAGAAATCTTTAATAGCATGCAAAAAACCTTAATTTAGACGAATTCAAAATTTTGAAAGTTTTATTTTCAAATATTTTCTTACTTCTTGGCCCGCACTCTCCTAAGTTCTCGACTCTAACTCTATCACGAAGTACTCTATGCACTATTTTTAGTGTACCAAAACTGTATACCTGTCGTGGTAGCTTCTGGTGTAGTTGTGGGTTCCATCGTCGTGGTTACTTCTGGTGTAGTTGTGAGTTCCACCGTCGTCGTTACTTCTGGTGTAGTTGTGGGTTCCACCGTCGTCGTTAATTCTGGTGTAGTGGTGGGCTCGAGTGTTGTGGTAGCTTCCGCAGTAGTCGTGGGTTCGAGCGTTGTCGTGATTTCGGCTGATAATAATCAATATTACTAATTTGTTCTGTTCGGTATGATTTTTCAGTGAGATTTCGAAATACGTTTTCTCAAGCTTGATCGAGCAGAAGTAAGTAAAATATACTTCAAGAAATTTTTCAATGGCATGCAAAAAAACCTTAATTTAGATGAATTCAAAATTTTGAAAGTTTTATTTTCAAATATTTTCTTACTTCTTTGCCCGCACTCTCCTAAGTTCTCGACTCTAACTCTATCACGAAGTACTCTATGCACTATTTTTAGTGTACCAAAACTGTATACCTGTCGTGGTAGCTTCTGGTGTAGTTGTGGGTTCCATCGTCGTGGTTACTTCGGGAGTAGTTGTGGGTTCCACCGTCGTCGTTACTTCTGGTGTAGTTGTGGGTTCCACCGTCGTCGTTACTTCTGGTGTAGTTGTGGGTTCCATCGTCGTGGTTACTTCTGGTGTAGTTGTGGTTTCCACCGTCGTCGTTACTTCTGGTGTAGTTGTGGGTTCCACCGTCGTCGTTACTTCTGGTGTAGTGGTGGGCTCGAGTGTTGTGGTAGCTTCCGCAGTAGTCGTGGGTTCGAGCGTTGTCGTGATTTCGACTGATAAGAATCAATATTACTAATTTGTTCTGTTCGGTATGATTTTTCAGTTAGATTTAGAAATACGTTTTCGCAAGCTTGATCGAGCAGAAGTATAGAAAAGTAAAATATACTTCAAGAAATCTTTAATAGCATGCAAAAAACCTTAATTTAGACGAATTCAAAATTTTGAAAGTTTTATTTTCAAATATTTTCTTACTTCTTGGCCCGCACTCTCCTAAGTTCTCGACTCTAACTCTATCACGAAGTACTCTATGCACTATTTATAGTGTACCAAAACTGTATACCTGTCGTGGTAGCTTCTGGTGTAGTTGTGGGTTCCACCGTCGTCGTTACTTCAGGAGTAGTTGTGGGTTCCACCGTCGTCGTTACTTCTGGTGTAGTTGTGGGTTCCATCGTTGTGGTTACTTCGGGAGTAGTTGTGGGTTCCACCGTCGTCGTTACTTCTGGTGTAGTTGTGGGTTCCACCGTCGTCGTTAATTCTGGTGTAGTTGTGGGTTCCATCGTCGTGGTTACTTCTGGTGTAGTTGTGGGTTCCACCGTCGTCGTTACTTCTGGTGTAGTTGTGGGTTCCACCGTCGTCGTTACTTCTGGTGTAGTGGTGGGCTCGAGTGTTGTGGTAGCTTCCGCAGTAGTCGTGGGTTCGAGCGTTGTCGTGATTTCGACTGATAAGAATCAATATTACTAATTTGTTCTGTTCGGTATGATTTTTCAGTTAGATTTAGAAATACGTTTTCGCAAGCTTGATCGAACAGAAGTATAGAAAAGTAAAATATACTTCAAGAAATCTTTAATAGCATGCAAAAAACCTTAATTTAGACGAATTCAAAATTTTGAAAGTTTTATTTTCAAATATTTTCTTACTTCTTGGCCCGCACTCTCCTAAGTTCTCGACTCTAACTCTATCACGAAGTACTCTATGCACTATTTTTAGTGTACCAAAACTGTATACCTGTCGTGGTAGCTTCTGGTGTAGTTGTGGGTTCCATCGTCGTGGTTACTTCTGGTGTAGTTGTGAGTTCCACCGTCGTCGTTACTTCTGGTGTAGTTGTGGGTTCCACCGTCGTCGTTAATTCTGGTGTAGTGGTGGGCTCGAGTGTTGTGGTAGCTTCCGCAGTAGTCGTGGGTTCGAGCGTTGTCGTGATTTCGGCTGATAATAATCAATATTACTAATTTGTTCTGTTCGGTATGATTTTTCAGTGAGATTTCGAAATACGTTTTCTCAAGCTTGATCGAGCAGAAGTAAGTAAAATATACTTCAAGAAATTTTTCAATGGCATGCAAAAAAACCTTAATTTAGATGAATTCAAAATTTTGAAAGTTTTATTTTCAAATATTTTCTTACTTCTTTGCCCGCACTCTCCTAAGTTCTCGACTCTAACTCTATCACGAAGTACTCTATGCACTATTTTTAGTGTACCAAAACTGTATACCTGTCGTGGTAGCTTCTGGTGTAGTTGTGGGTTCCATCGTCGTGGTTACTTCGGGAGTAGTTGTGGGTTCCACCGTCGTCGTTACTTCTGGTGTAGTTGTGGGTTCCACCGTCGTCGTTACTTCTGGTGTAGTTGTGGGTTCCATCGTCGTGGTTACTTCTGGTGTAGTTGTGGTTTCCACCGTCGTCGTTACTTCTGGTGTAGTTGTGGGTTCCACCGTCGTCGTTACTTCTGGTGTAGTGGTGGGCTCGAGTGTTGTGGTAGCTTCCGCAGTAGTCGTGGGTTCGAGCGTTGTCGTGATTTCGACTGATAAGAATCAATATTACTAATTTGTTCTGTTCGGTATGATTTTTCAGTTAGATTTAGAAATACGTTTTCGCAAGCTTGATCGAGCAGAAGTATAGAAAAGTAAAATATACTTCAAGAAATCTTTAATAGCATGCAAAAAACCTTAATTTAGACGAATTCAAAATTTTGAAAGTTTTATTTTCAAATATTTTCTTACTTCTTGGCCCGCACTCTCCTAAGTTCTCGACTCTAACTCTATCACGAAGTACTCTATGCACTATTTATAGTGTACCAAAACTGTATACCTGTCGTGGTAGCTTCTGGTGTAGTTGTGGGTTCCACCGTCGTCGTTACTTCAGGAGTAGTTGTGGGTTCCACCGTCGTCGTTACTTCTGGTGTAGTTGTGGGTTCCATCGTTGTGGTTACTTCGGGAGTAGTTGTGGGTTCCACCGTCGTCGTTACTTCTGGTGTAGTTGTGGGTTCCACCGTCGTCGTTAATTCTGGTGTAGTGGTGGGCTCGAGTGTTGTGGTAGCTTCCGCAGTAGTCGTGGGTTCGAGCGTTGTCGTGATTTCGGCTGATAATAATCAATATTACTAATTTGTTCTGTTCGGTATGATTTTTCAGTGAGATTTAGAAATACGTTTTCGCAAGCTTGATCGAGCAGAAGTATAGAAAAGTAAAATATACTTCAAAAAATCTTTAATAGCATGCAAAAAACCTTAATTTAGATGAATTCAAAATTTTGAAAGTTTTATTTTCAAATATTTTCTTACTTCTTTGCCCGCACTCTCCTAAGTTCTCGACTCTAACTCTATCACGAAGTACTCTATGCACTATTTTTAGTGTACCAAAACTGTATACCTGTCGTGGTAGCTTCTGGTGTAGTTGTGGGTTCCATCGTCGTGGTTACTTCGGGAGTAGTTGTGGGTTCCACCGTCGTCGTTACTTCTGGTGTAGTTGTGGGTTCCATCGTCGTCGTTACTTCAGGAGTAGTTGTGGGTTCCACCGTCGTCGTTACCTCTGGTGTAGTTGTGGGTTCCATCGTCGTGGTTACTTCTGGTGTAGTTGTGGGTTCCACCGTCGTCGTTACTTCTGGTGTAGTTGTGGGTTCCACCGTCGTCGTTACTTCTGGTGTAGTGGTGGGCTCGAGTGTTGTGGTAGCTTCCGCAGTAGTCGTGGGTTCGAGCGTTGTCGTGATTTCGACTGATAAGAATCAATATTACTAATTTGTTCTGTTCGGTATGATTTTTCAGTGAGATTTAGAAATACGTTTTCGCAAGCTTGATCGAGCAGAAGTATAGAAAAGTGAAATATACTTCAAGAAATCTTTAATAGCATGCAAAAAACCTTAATTTAGACGAATTCAAAATTTTGAAAGTTTTATTTTCAAATATTTTCTTACTTCTTGGCCCGCACTCTCCTAAGTTCTCGACTCTAACTCGATCACGAAGTACTCTATGCACTATTTATAGTGTACCAAAACTGTATACCTGTCGTGGTAGCTTCTGGTGTAGTTGTGGGTTCCATCGTCGTGGTTACTTCGGGAGTAGTTGTGGGTTCCACCGTCGTCGTTACTTCTGGTGTAGTTGTGGGTTCCACCGTCGTCGTTACTTCTGGTGTAGTTGTGGGTTCCATCGTCGTGGTTACTTCTGGTGTAGTTGTGGGTTCCACCGTCGTCGTTACTTCAGGAGTAGTTGTGGGTTCCACCGTCGTCGTTACTTCTGGTGTAGTTGTGGGTTCCATCGTTGTGGTTACTTCGGGAGTAGTTGTGGGTTCCACCGTCGTCGTTACTTCTGGTGTAGTTGTGGGTTCCACCGTCGTCGTTACTTCTGGTGTAGTTGTGGGTTCCATCGTCGTGGTTACTTCTGGTGTAGTTGTGGGTTCCACCGTCGTCGTTACTTCTGGTGTAGTTGTGGGTTCCACCGTCGTCGTTAATTCTGGTGTAGTGGTGGGCTCGAGTGTTGTGGTAGCTTCCGCAGTAGTCGTGGGTTCGAGCGTTGTCGTGATTTCGGCTGATAATAATCAATATTACTAATTTGTTCTGTTCGGTATGATTTTTCAGTGAGATTTCGAAATACGTTTTCTCAAGCTTGATCGAGCAGAAGTAAGTAAAATATACTTCAAGAAATTTTTCAATGGCATGCAAAAAAACCTTAATTTAGATGAATTCAAAATTTTGAAAGTTTTATTTTCAAATATTTTCTTACTTCTTTGCCCGCACTCTCCTAAGTTCTCGACTCTAACTCTATCACGAAGTACTCTATGCACTATTTTTAGTGTACCAAAACTGTATACCTGTCGTGGTAGCTTCTGGTGTAGTTGTGGGTTCCATCGTCGTGGTTACTTCTGGTGTAGTGGTGGGCTCGAGTGTTGTGGTAGCTTCCGCAGTAGTCGTCGGTTCGAGCGTTGTCGTGATTTCGGCTGATAATAATCAATATTACTAATTTGTTCTGTTGGGTATGATTTTTCAGTGAGATTTAGAAATACGTTTTCGCAAGCTTGATCGAGGAGAAGTATAGAAAAGTAAAATATACTTCAAGAAATCTTTCAATAGCATGCAAAAAACCGTAATTTAGACGAATTCAAAATTTTGAAAGTTTTATTTTCAAATATTTTCTTACTTCTTGGCCCGCACTCTCCTAAGTTCTCGACTCTAACTCTATCACGAAGTACTCTATGCACTATTTTTAGTGTACCAAAACTGTATACCTGTCGTGGTAGCTTCTGGTGTAGTTGTGGGTTCCATCGTCGTGGTTACTTCTGGTGTAGTGGTGGGCTCGAGTGTTGTGGTAGCTTCCGCAGTAGTCGTCGGTTCGAGCGTTGTCGTGATTTCGGCTGATAATAATCAATATTACTAATTTGTTCTGTTGGGTATGATTTTTCAGTGAGATTTAGAAATACGTTTTCGCAAGCTTGATCGAGCAGAAGTATAGAAAAGTAAAATATACTTCAAGAAATCTTTCAATAGCATGCAAAAAACCTTAATTTAGACGAATTCAAAATTTTGAAAGTTTTATTTTCAAATATTTTCTTACTTCTTGGCCCGCACTCTCCTGAGTTCTCGACTCTAACTCTATCACGAAGTACTCTATGCACTATTTTTAGTGTACCAAAACTGTATACCTGTCGTGGTAGCTTCTGGTGTAGTTGTGGGTTCCATCGTCGTGGTTACTTCTGGTGTAGTGGTGGGCTCGAGTGTTGTGGTAGCTTCCGCAGTAGTCGTCGGTTCGAGCGTTGTCGTGATTTCGGCTGATAATAATCAATATTACTAATTTGTTCTGTTGGGTATGATTTTTCAGTGAGATTTAGAAATACGTTTTCGCAAGCTTGATCGAGCAGAAGTATAGAAAAGTAAAATATACTTCAAGAAATCTTTCAATAGCATGCAAAAAACCTTAATTTAGACGAATTCAAAATTTTGAAAGTTTTATTTTCAAATATTTTCTTACTTCTTGGCCCGCACTCTCCTAAGTTCTCGACTCTAACTCTATCACGAAGTACTCTATGCACTATTTTTAGTGTACCAAAACTGTATACCTGTCGTGGTAGCTTCTGGTGTAGTTGTGGGTTCCATCGTCGTGGTTACTTCTGGTGTAGTGGTGGGCTCGAGTGTTGTGGTAGCTTCCGCAGTAGTCGTCGGTTCGAGCGTTGTCGTGATTTCGGCTGATAATAATCAATATTACTAATTTGTTCTGTTGGGTATGATTTTTCAGTGAGATTTAGAAATACGTTTTCGCAAGTATGATCGAGCAGAAGTATAGAAAAGTAAAATATACTTCAAGAAATCTTTCAATAGCATGCAAAAAACCTTAATTTAGACGAATTCAAAATTTTGAAAGTTTTATTTTCAAATATTTTCTTACTTCTTTGCCCGCACTCTCCTAAGTTCTCGACTCTAACTCTATCACGAAGTACTCTATGCACTATTTTTAGTGTACCAAAACTGTATACCTGTCGTGGTAGCTTCTGGTGTAGTTGTGGGTTCCATCGTCGTGGTTACTTCTGGTGTAGTGGTGGGCTCGAGTGTTGTGGTAGCTTCCGCAGTAGTCGTCGGTTCGAGCGTTGTCGTGATTTCGGCTGATAATAATCAATATTACTAATTTGTTCTGTTGGGTATGATTTTTCAGTGAGATTTAGAAATACGTTTTCGCAAGCTTGATCGAGGAGAAGTATAGAAAAGTAAAATATACTTCAAGAAATCTTTCAATAGCATGCAAAAAACCTTAATTTAGACGAATTCAAAATTTTGAAAGTTTTATTTTCAAATATTTTCTTACTTCTTGGCCCGCACTCTCCTAAGTTCTCGACTCTAACTCTATCACGAAGTACTCTATGCACTATTTTTAGTGTACCAAAACTGTATACCTGTCGTGGTAGCTTCTGGTGTAGTTGTGGGTTCCATCGTCGTGGTTACTTCTGGTGTAGTGGTGGGCTCGAGTGTTGTGGTAGCTTCCGCAGTAGTCGTCGGTTCGAGCGTTGTCGTGATTTCGGCTGATAATAATCAATATTACTAATTTGTTCTGTTGGGTATGATTTTTCAGTGAGATTTAGAAATACGTTTTCGCAAGCTTGATCGAGCAGAAGTATAGAAAAGTAAAATATACTTCAAGAAATCTTTCAATAGCATGCAAAAAACCTTAATTTAGACGAATTCAAAATTTTGAAAGTTTTATTTTCAAATATTTTCTTACTTCTTGGCCCGCACTCTCCTAAGTTCTCGACTCTAACTCTATCACGAAGTACTCTATGCACTATTTTTAGTGTACCAAAACTGTATACCTGTCGTGGTAGCTTCTGGTGTAGTTGTGGGTTCCATCGTCGTGGTTACTTCTGGTGTAGTGGTGGGCTCGAGTGTTGTGGTAGCTTCCGCAGTAGTCGTCGGTTCGAGCGTTGTCGTGATTTCGGCTGATAATAATCAATATTACTAATTTGTTCTGTTGGGTATGATTTTTCAGTGAGATTTAGAAATACGTTTTCGCTAGCTTGATCGAGCAGAAGTATAGAAAAGTAAAATATACTTCAAGAAATCTTTCAATAGCATGCAAAAAACCTTAATTTAGACGAATTCAAAATTTTGAAAGTTTTATTTTCAAATATTTTCTTACTTCTTGGCCCGCACTCTCCTAAGTTCTCGACTCTAACTCTATCACGAAGTACTCTATGCACTATTTTTAGTGTACCAAAACTGTATACCTGTCGTGGTAGCTTCTGGTGTAGTTGTGGGTTCCATCGTCGTGGTTACTTCTGGTGTAGTGGTGGGCTCGAGTGTTGTGGTAGCTTCCGCAGTAGTCGTCGGTTCGAGCGTTGTCGTGATTTCGGCTGATAATAATCAATATTACTAATTTGTTCTGTTGGGTATGATTTTTCAGTGAGATTTAGAAATACGTTTTCGCAAGCTTGATCGAGCAGAAGTATAGAAAAGTAAAATATACTTCAAGAAATCTTTCAATAGCATGCAAAAAACCTTAATTTAGACGAATTCAAAATTTTGAAAGTTTTATTTTCAAATATTTTCTTACTTCTTGGCCCGCATTCTCCTGAGTTCTCGACTCTAACTCTATCACGAAGTACTCTATGCACTATTTTTAGTGTACCAAAACTGTATACCTGTCGTGGTAGCTTCTGGTGTAGTTGTGGGTTCCATCGTCGTGGTTACTTCTGGTGTAGTGGTGGGCTCGAGTGTTGTGGTAGCTTCCGCAGTAGTCGTCGGTTCGAGCGTTGTCGTGATTTCGGCTGATAATAATCAATATTACTAATTTGTTCTGTTGGGTATGATTTTTCAGTGAGATTTAGAAATACGTTTTCGCAAGCTTGATCGAGCAGAAGTATAGAAAAGTAAAATATACTTCAAGAAATCTTTCAATAGCATGCAAAAAACCTTAATTTAGACGAATTCAAAATTTTGAAAGTTTTATTTTCAAATATTTTCTTACTTCTTTGCCCGCACTCTCCTAAGTTCTCGACTCTAACTCTATCACGAAGTACTCTATGCACTATTTTTAGTGTACCAAAACTGTATACCTGTCGTGGTAGCTTCTGGTGTAGTTGTGGGTTCCATCGTCGTGGTTACTTCTGGTGTAGTGGTGGGCTCGAGTGTTGTGGTAGCTTCCGCAGTAGTCGTCGGTTCGAGCGTTGTCGTGATTTCGGCTGATAATAATCAATATTACTAATTTGTTCTGTTGGGTATGATTTTTCAGTGAGATTTAGAAATACGTTTTCGCAAGCTTGATCGAGGAGAAGTATAGAAAAGTAAAATATACTTCAAGAAATCTTTCAATAGCATGCAAAAAACCTTAATTTAGACGAATTCAAAATTTTGAAAGTTTTATTTTCAAATATTTTCTTACTTCTTGGCCCGCACTCTCCTAAGTTCTCGACTCTAACTCTATCACGAAGTACTCTATGCACTATTTTTAGTGTACCAAAACTGTATACCTGTCGTGGTAGCTTCTGGTGTAGTTGTGGGTTCCATCGTCGTGGTTACTTCTGGTGTAGTGGTGGGCTCGAGTGTTGTGGTAGCTTCCGCAGTAGTCGTCGGTTCGAGCGTTGTCGTGATTTCGGCTGATAATAATCAATATTACTAATTTGTTCTGTTGGGTATGATTTTTCAGTGAGATTTAGAAATACGTTTTCGCAAGCTTGATCGAGCAGAAGTATAGAAAAGTAAAATATACTTCAAGAAATCTTTCAATAGCATGCAAAAAACCTTAATTTAGACGAATTCAAAATTTTGAAAGTTTTATTTTCAAATATTTTCTTACTTCTTGGCCCGCACTCTCCTGAGTTCTCGACTCTAACTCTATCACGAAGTACTCTATGCACTATTTTTAGTGTACCAAAACTGTATACCTGTCGTGGTAGCTTCTGGTGTAGTTGTGGGTTCCATCGTCGTGGTTACTTCTGGTGTAGTGGTGGGCTCGAGTGTTGTGGTAGCTTCCGCAGTAGTCGTCGGTTCGAGCGTTGTCGTGATTTCGGCTGATAATAATCAATATTACTAATTTGTTCTGTTGGGTATGATTTTTCAGTGAGATTTAGACATACGTTTTCGCAAGCTTGATCGAGCAGAAGTATAGAAAAGTAAAATATACTTCAAGAAATCTTTCAATAGCATGCAAAAAACCTTAATTTAGACGAATTCAAAATTTTGAAAGTTTTATTTTCAAATATTTTCTTACTTCTTTGCCCGCACTCTCCTAAGTTCTCGACTCTAACTCTATCACGAAGTACTCTATGCACTATTTTTAGTGTACCAAAACTGTATACCTGTCGTGGTAGCTTCTGGTGTAGTTGTGGGTTCCATCGTCGTGGTTACTTCTGGTGTAGTGGTGGGCTCGAGTGTTGTGGTAGCTTCCGCAGTAGTCGTCGGTTCGAGCGTTGTCGTGATTTCGGCTGATAATAAAAAAAAATATATTACTAATTTGTTCTGTTGGGTATGATTTTTCAGTGAGATTTAGAAATACGTTTTCGCAAGCTTGATCGAGCAGAAGTATAGAAAAGTAAAATATACTTCAAGAAATCTTTCAATAGCATGCAAAAAACCTTAATTTAGACGAATTCAAAATTTTGAAAGTTTTATTTTCAAATATTTTCTTACTTCTTGGCCCGCACTCTCCTAAGTTCTCGACTCTAACTCTATCACGAAGTACTCTATGCACTATTTTTAGTGTACCAAAACTGTATACCTGTCGTGGTTACTTCTGGTGTAGTTGTGGGTTCCACCGTCGTCGTTACTTCAGGAGTAGTTGTGGGTTCCACCGTCGTCGTTACTTCGGGAGTAGTCGTGGGTTCCATCGTCGTGGTTACTTCTGGTGTAGTTGTGGGTTCCACCGTCGTCGTTACTTCTGGTGTAGTGGTGGGCTCGTGTGTTGTGGTAGCTTCCGCAGTAGTCGTGGGTTCGAGCGTTGTCGTGATTTCGGCTGATAATAATCAATATTACTAATTTGTTCTGTTCGGTATGATTTTCAGTGAGATTTAGAAATACGTTTTCTCAAGCTTGATCGAGCAGAAGTATAGAAAAGTAAAATATACTTCAAGAAATCTTTCAATAGCATGCAAAAAACCTTAATTTAGACGAATTCAAAATTTTGAAAGTTTTATTTTCAAATATTTTCTTACTTCTTGGCCCGCACACTCCTAAGTTCTCGACTCTAACTCTATCACGAAGTACTCTATGCACTATTTTTAGTGTACCAAAACTGTATACCTGTCGTGGTAGCTTCTGGTGTAGTTGTGGGTTCCATCGTCGTGGTTACTTCTGGTGTAGTGGTGGGCTCGAGTGTTGTGGTAGCTTCCGCAGTAGTCGTCGGTTCGAGCGTTGTCGTGATTTCGGCTGATAATAATCAATAATTTAACTAAAATAATAATCATTAATTTGTTCTGTTGGGTATGATTTTTCAGTGAGATTTAGAAATACGTTTTCGCAAGCTTGATCGAGGAGAAGTATAGAAAAGTAAAATATACTTCAAGAAATCTTTCAATAGCATGCAAAAAACCTTAATTTAGACGAATTCAAAATTTTGAAAGTTTTATTTTCAAATATTTTCTTACTTCTTGGCCCGCACTCTCCTAAGTTCTCGACTCTAACTCTATCACAAAGTACTCTATGCACTATTTTTAGTGTACCAAAACTGTATACCTGTCGTGGTTACTTCTGGTGTAGTTGTGGGTTCCACCGTCGTCGTTACTTCGGGAGTAGTCGTGGGTTCCATCGTCGTGGTAGCTTCTGGTGTAGTTGTGGGTTCCATCGTCGTGGTTACTTCTGGTGTAGTGGTGGGCTCGAGTGTTGTGGTAGCTTCCGCAGTAGTCGTCGGTTCGAGCGTTGTCGTGATTTCGGCTGATAATAATCAATATTACTAATTTGTTCTGTTGGGTGAGATTTAGAAATACGTTTTCGCAAGCTTGATCGAGCAGAAGTATAGAAAAGTAAAATATACTTCAAGAAATCTTTCAATAGCATGCAAAAAACCTTAATTTAGACGAATTCAAAATTTTGAAAGTTTTATTTTCAAATATTTTCTTACTTCTTGGCCCGCACTCTCCTGAGTTCTCGACTCTAACTCTATCACGAAGTACTCTATGCACTATTTTTAGTGTACCAAAACTGTATACCTGTCGTGGTAGCTTCTGGTGTAGTTGTGGGTTCCATCGTCGTGGTTACTTCTGGTGTAGTGGTGGGCTCGAGTGTTGTGGTAGCTTCCGCAGTAGTCGTCGGTTCGAGCGTTGTCGTGATTTCGGCTGATAATAAAAAAAAATATATTACTAATTTGTTCTGTTGGGTATGATTTTTCAGTGAGATTTAGAAATACGTTTTCGCAAGCTTGATCGAGCAGAAGTATAGAAAAGTAAAATATACTTCAAGAAATCTTTCAATAGCATGCAAAAAACCTTAATTTAGACGAATTCAAAATTTTGAAAGTTTTATTTTCAAATATTTTCTTACTTCTTGGCCCGCACTCTCCTAAGTTCTCGACTCTAACTCTATCACGAAGTACTCTATGCACTATTTTTAGTGTACCAAAACTGTATACCTGTCGTGGTTACTTCTGGTGTAGTTGTGGGTTCCACCGTCGTCGTTACTTCGGGAGTAGTCGTGGGTTCCATCGTCGTGGTAGCTTCTGGTGTAGTTGTGGGTTCCATCGTCGTGGTTACTTCTGGTGTAGTGGTGGGCTCGAGTGTTGTGGTAGCTTCCGCAGTAGTCGTCGGTTCGAGCGTTGTCGTGATTTCGGCTGATAATAATCAATATTACTAATTTGTTCTGTTGGGTGAGATTTAGAAATACGTTTTCGCAAGCTTGATCGAGCAGAAGTATAGAAAAGTAAAATATACTTCAAGAAATCTTTCAATAGCATGCAAAAAACCTTAATTTAGACGAATTCAAAATTTTGAAAGTTTTATTTTCAAATATTTTCTTACTTCTTGGCCCGCACTCTCCTGAGTTCTCGACTCTAACTCTATCACGAAGTACTTTATGCACTATTTTTAGTGTACCAAAACTGTATACCTGTCGTGGTAGCTTCTGGTGTAGTTGTGGGTTCCATCGTCGTGGTTACTTCTGGTGTAGTGGTGGGCTCGAGTGTTGTGGTAGCTTCCGCAGTAGTCGTCGGTTCGAGCGTTGTCGTGATTTCGGCTGATAATAAAAAAAAATATATTACTAATTTGTTCTGTTGGGTATGATTTTTCAGTGAGATTTAGAAATACGTTTTCGCAAGCTTGATCGAGCAGAAGTATAGAAAAGTAAAATATACTTCAAGAAATCTTTCAATAGCATGCAAAAAACCTTAATTTAGACGAATTCAAAATTTTGAAAGTTTTATTTTCAAATATTTTCTTACTTCTTGGCCCGCACTCTCCTAAGTTCTCGACTCTAACTCTATCACGAAGTACTCTATGCACTATTTTTAGTGTACCAAAACTGTATACCTGTCGTGGTTACTTCTGGTGTAGTTGTGGGTTCCACCGTCGTCGTTACTTCAGGAGTAGTTGTGGGTTCCACCGTCGTCGTTACTTCGGGAGTAGTCGTGGGTTCCATCGTCGTGGTTACTTCTGGTGTAGTTGTGGGTTCCACCGTCGTCGTTACTTCTGGTGTAGTGGTGGGCTCGTGTGTTGTGGTAGCTTCCGCAGTAGTCGTGGGTTCGAGCGTTGTCGTGATTTCGGCTGATAATAATCAATATTACTAATTTGTTCTGTTCGGTATGATTTTCAGTGAGATTTAGAAATACGTTTTCTCAAGCTTGATCGAGCAGAAGTATAGAAAAGTAAAATATATTTCAAGAAATCTTTCAATGGCATACAAAAAAACCTTAATTCAAGATGAATTCAAAATTTTGAAAGTTTTATTTTCAAATATTTTCTTACTTCTTTGCCCGCACTCTCCTAAGTTCTCGACTCTAACTCTATCACGAAGTACTCTATGCACTATTTTTAGTGTACCAAAACTGTATACCTGTCGTGGTTACTTCTGGTGTAGTTGTGGGTTCCATCGTCGTGGTTACTTCTGGTGTAGTGGTGGGCTCGAGTGTTGTGGTAGCTTCCGCAGTAGTCGTCGGTTCGAGCGTTGTCGTGATTTCGGCTGATAATAATCAATATTACTAATTTGTTCTGTTGGGTATGATTTTTCAGTGAGATTTAGAAATACGTTTTCGCAAGCTTGATCGAGCAGAAGTATAGAAAAGTAAAATATACTTCAAGAAATCTTTCAATAGCATGCAAAAATCCTTAATTTAGACGAATTCAAAATTTTGAAAGTTTTATTTTCAAATATTTTCTTACTTCTTGGCCCGCACTCTCCTAAGTTCTCGACTCTAACTCTATCACGAAGTACTCTATGCACTATTTTTAGTGTACCAAAACTGTATACCTGTCGTGGTAGCTTCTGGTGTAGTTGTGGGTTCCATCGTCGTGGTTACTTCTGGTGTAGTGGTGGGCTCGAGTGTTGTGGTAGCTTCCGCAGTAGTCGTGGGTTCGAGCGTTGTCGTGATTTCGGCTGATAATAATCAATATTACTAATTTGTTCTGTTCGGTATGATTTTTCAGTGAGATTTAGAAATACGTTTTCTCAAGCTTGATCGAGCAGAAGTAAGTAAAATATACTTCAAGAAATCTTTCAATGGCATGCAAAAAAACCTTAATTTAGATGAATTCAAAATTTTGAAAGTTTTATTTTCAAATATTTTCTTACTTCTTTGCCCGCACTCTCCTAAGTTCTCGACTCTAACTCTATCACGAAGTACTCTATGCACTATTTTTAGTGTACCAAAACTGTATACCTGTCGTGGTTACTTCTGGTGTAGTTGTGGGTTCCACCGTCGTCGTTACTTCTGGTGTAGTGGTGGGCTCGAGTGTTGTGGTAGCTTCCGCAGTAGTCGTGGGTTCGAGCGTTGTCGTGATTTCGGCTGATAATAATCAATATTACTAATTTGTTCTGTTCGGTATGATTTTCAGTGAGATTTAGAAATACGTTTTCTCAAGCTTGATCGAGCAGAAGTATAGAAAAGTAAAATATATTTCAAGAAATCTTTCAATGGCATACAAAAAACCTTAATTTAGATGAATTCAAAATTTTGAAAGTTTTATTTTCAAATATTTTCTTACTTCTTTGCCCGCACTCTCCTAAGTTCTCGACTCTAACTCTATCACGAAGTACTCTATGCACTATTTTTAGTGTACCAAAACTGTATACCTGTCGTGGTTACTTCTGGTGTAGTTGTGGGTTCCACCGTCGTCGTTACTTCTGGTGTAGTGGTGGGCTCGAGTGTTGTGGTAGCTTCCGCAGTAGTCGTGGGTTCGAGCGTTGTCGTGATTTCGGCTGATAATAATCAATATTACTAATTTGTTCTGTTGGGTATGATTTTTCAGTGAGATTTAGCAATACGTTTTCGCAAGCTTGATCGAGCAGAAGTATAGAAAAGTAAAATATACTTCAAGAAATCTTTCAATAGCATGCAAAAAACCTTAATTTAGACGAATTCAAAATTTTGAAAGTTTTATTTTCAAATATTTTCTTACTTCTTGGCCCGCACTCTCCTAAGTTCTCGACTCTAACTCTATCACGACGTACTCTATGCACTATTTTTAGTGTACCAAAACTGTATACCTGTCGTGGTAGCTTCTGGTGTAGTTGTGGGTTCCATCGTCGTGGTTACTTCTGGTGTAGTGGTGAGCTCGAGTGTTGTGGTAGCTTCCGCAGTAGTCGTGGGTTCGAGCGTTGTCGTGATTTCGGCTGATAATAATCAATATTACTAATTTGTTCTGTTCGGTATGATTTTAGTGAGATTTAGAAATACGTTTTCTCAAGCTTGATCGAGCAGAAGTAAGTAAAATATACTTCAAGAAATCTTTCAATGGCATGCAAAAAACCTTAATTTAGATGAATTCAAAATTTTGAAAGTTTTATTTTCAAATATTTTCTTACTTCTTTGCCCGCACTCTCCTAAGTTCTCGACTCTAACTCTATCACGAAGTACTCTATGCACTATTTTTAGTGTACCAAAACTGTATACCTGTCGTGGTTACTTCTGGTGTAGTTGTGGGTTCCACCGTCGTCGTTACTTCTGGTGTAGTGGTGGGCTCGAGTGTTGTGGTAGCTTCCGCAGTAGTCGTGGGTTCGAGCGTTGTCGTGATTTCGGCTGATAATAATCAATATTACTAATTTGTTCTGTTCGGTATGATTTTCAGTGAGATTTAGAAATACGTTTTCTCAAGCTTGATCGAGCAGAAGTATAGAAAAGTAAAATATATTTCAAGAAATCTTTCAATGGCATACAAAAAACCTTAATTTAGATGAATTCAAAATTTTGAAAGTTTTATTTTCAAATATTTTCTTACTTCTTTGCCCGCACTCTCCTAAGTTCTCGACTCTAACTCTATCACGAAGTACTCTATGCACTATTTTTAGTGTACCAAAACTGTATACCTGTCGTGGTTACTTCTGGTGTAGTTGTGGGTTCCACCGTCGTCGTTACTTCTGGTGTAGTGGTGGGCTCGAGTGTTGTGGTAGCTTCCGCAGTAGTCGTGGGTTCGAGCGTTGTCGTGATTTCGGCTGATAATAATCAATATTACTAATTTGTTCTGTTGGGTATGATTTTTCAGTGAGATTTAGCAATACGTTTTCGCAAGCTTGATCGAGCAGAGGTATAGAAACGTTAAATATACTTCAAGAAATCTTTCAATAGCATGCAAAAAACCTTAATTTAGACGAATTCGAAATTTTGAAAGTTTTATTTTCAAATATTTTCTTACTTCTTTGCCCGCACTCTCCTAAGTTCTCGACTCTAACTCTATCACGAAGTACTCTATGCACTATTTTTAGTGTACCAAAACTATATACCTGTCGTGGTAGCTTCTGGTGTAGTTGTGGGTTCCATCGTCGTGGTTACTTCTGGTGTAGTTGTGGGTTCCACCGTCGTCGTTACTTCAGGAGTAGTTGTGGGTTCCACCGTCGTCGTTACTTCTGGTGTAGTGGTGGGCTCGTGTGTTGTGGTAGCTTCCGCAGTAGTCGTGGGTTCGAGCGTTGTCGTGATTTCGGCTGATAATAATCAATATTACTAATTTGTTCTGTTCGGTATGATTTTCAGTGAGATTTAGAAATACGTTTTCTCAAGCTTGATCGAGCAGAAGTATAGAAAAGTAAAATATATTTCAAGAAATCTTTCAATGGCATACAAAAAACCTTAATTTAGATGAATTCAAAATTTTGAAAGTTTTATTTTCAAATATTTTCTTACTTCTTTGCCCGCACTCTCCTAAGTTCTCGACTCTAACTCTATCACGAAGTACTCTATGCACTATTTTTAGTGTACCAAAACTGTATACCTGTCGTGGTTACTTCTGGTGTAGTTGTGGGTTCCACCGTCGTCGTTACTTCTGGTGTAGTGGTGGGCTCGAGTGTTGTGGTAGCTTCCGCAGTAGTCGTGGGTTCGAGCGTTGTCGTGATTTCGGCTGATAATAATCAATATTTCTAATTTGTTCTGTTGGGTATGATTTTCAGTGAGATTTAGAAATACGTTTTCTCAAGCTTGATCGAGCAGAAGTATAGAAAAGTAAAATATATTTCAAGAAATCTTTCAATGGCATACAAAAAACCTTAATTTAGATGAATTCAAAATTATGAAAGTTTTATTTTCAAATATTTTCTTACTTCTTTGCCCGCACTCTCCTAAGTTCTCGACTCTAACTCTATCACGAAGTACTCTATGCACTATTTTTAGTGTACCAAAACTGTATACCTGTCGTGGATACTTCTGGTGTAGTTGTGGGTTCCACCGTCGTCGTTACTTCTGGTGTAGTGGTGGGCTCGAGTGTTGTGGTAGCTTCCGCAGTAGTCGTGGGTTCGAGCGTTGTCGTGATTTCGGCTGATAATAATCAATATTACTAATTTGTTCTGTTCGGTATGATTTTCAGTGAGATTTAGAAATACGTTTTCTCAAGCTTGATCGAGCAGAAGTATAGAAAAGTAAAATATATTTCAAGAAATCTTTCAATGGCATACAAAAAACCTTAATTTAGATGAATTCAAAATTATGAAAGTTTTATTTTCAAATATTTTCTTACTTCTTTGCCCGCACTCTCCTTAATTCTTGACTCTAACTCTATCACGAAGTACTCTATGCACTATTTTTAGTGTACCAAAACTGTATACCTGTCGTGGTTACTTCTGGTGTAGTTGTGGGTTCCACCGTCGTCGTTACTTCTGGTGTAGTGGTGGGCTCGAGTGTTGTGGTAGCTTCCGCAGTAGTCGTGGGTTCGAGCGTTGTCGTGATTTCGGCTGATAATAATCAATATTACTAATTTGTTCTGTTCGGTATGATTTTCAGTGAGATTTAGAAATACGTTTTCTCAAGCTTGATCGAGCAGAAGTATAGAAAAGTAAAATATATTTCAAGAAATCTTTCAATGGCATACAAAAAACCTTAATTTAGATGAATTCAAAATTTTGAAAGTTTTATTTTCAAATATTTTCTTACTTCTTTGCCCGCACTCTCCTAAGTTCTCGACTCTAACTCTATCACGAAGTACTCTATGCACTATTTTTAGTGTACCAAAACTGTATACCTGTCGTGGTTACTTCTGGTGTAGTTGTGGGTTCCACCGTCGTGGTTACTTCTGGTGTAGTGGTGGGCTCGAGTGTTGTGGTAGCTTCCGCAGTAGTCGTGGGTTCGAGCGTTGTCGTGATTTCGGCTGATAATAATCAATATTACTAATTTGTTCTGTTCGGTATGATTTTTCAGTGAGATTTAGAAATACGTTTTCTCAAGCTTGATCGAGCAGAGGTATAGAAAAGTAAAATATACTTCAAGAAATCTTTCAATAGCATGCAAAAAACCTTAATGTAGACGAAGTCGAAATTTTGAAAGTTTTATTTTCAAATCTTTTCTTACTTCATTGCCCGCACTCTCCTTAATTCTTGTCTCTAACTCTATCACGAAGTACTCTATGCACTATTTTTAGTGTACCAAATCTGTATACCTGTCGTGGTAGCTTCTGGAGTAGTTGTGGGTTCCACCGTCGTGGTTACTTCTGGTGTAGTGGTGGGCTCGAGTGTTGTGGTAGCTTCCGCAGTAGTCGTGGGTTCGAGCGTTGTCGTGATTTCGGCTGATAATAATCAATATTACTAATTTGTTCTGTTCGGTATGATTTTCAGTGAGATTTAGAAATACGTTTTCTCAAGCTTGATCGAGCAGAAGTATAGAAAAGTAAAATATATTTCAAGAAATCTTTCAATGGCATACAAAAAACCTTAATTTAGATGAATTCAAAATTTTGAAAGTTTTATTTTCAAATATTTTCTTACTTCTTTGCCCGCACTCTCCTAAGTTCTCGACTCTAACTCTATCACGAAGTACTCTATGCACTATTTTTAGTGTACCCAAACTGTATACCTGTCGTGGTTACTTCTGGTGTAGTTGTGGGTTCCACCGTCGTGGTTACTTCTGGTGTAGTGGTGGGCTCGAGTGTTGTGGTAGCTTCCGCAGTAGTCGTGGGTTCGAGCGTTGTCGTGATTTCGGCTGATAATAATCAATATTACTAATTTGTTCTGTTCGGTATGATTTTTCAGTGAGATTTAGAAATACGTTTTCTCAAGCTTGATCTTGCAGAGGTATAGAAAAGTTAAATATACTTCAAGAAATCTTTCAATAGCATGCAAAAAACCTTAATTTAGACGAATTCGAAATTTTGAAAGTTTTATTTTCAAATCTTTTCTTACTTCTTTGCCCGCACTCTCCTTAATTCTTGACTCTAACTCTATCACGAAGTACTCTATGCACTATTTTTAGTGTACCAAAACTGTATACCTGTCGTGGAAGCTTCTGGAGTAGTTGTGGGTTCCACCATCGTCGTTACTTCTGGTGTAGTGGTGGGCTCGAGTGTTGTGGTAGCTTCCGCAGTAGTCGTGGGTTCGAGCGTTGTCGTGATTTCGGCTGATAATAATCAATATTACTAATTTGTTCTGTTCGGTATGATTTTTCAGTGAGATTTAGAAATACGTTTTCTCAAGCTTGATCGAGCAGAGGTATAGAAAAGTTAAATATACTTCAAGAAATCTTTCAATAGCATGCAAAAAACCTTAATTTAGATGAATTCAAAATTTTGAAAGTTTTATTTTCAAATATTTTCTTACTTCTTTGCCCGCACTCTCCTAAGTTCTCGACTCTAACTCTATCACGAAGTACTCTATGCACTATTTTTAGTGTACCAAAACTGTATACCTGTCGTGGTAGCTTCTGGTGTAGTTGTGGGTTCCATCGTCGTGGTTACTTCTGGTGTAGTTGTGGGTTCCACCGTCGTCGTTACTTCAGGAGTAGTTGTGGGTTCCACCGTCGTCGTTACTTCAGGAGTAGTTGTGGGTTCGAGCGTTGTCGTGATTTCGGCTGATAATAATCAATATTACTAATTTGTTCTGTTCGGTATGATTTTTCAGTGAGATTTAGAAATACGTTTTCTCAAGCTTGATCGAGCAGAGGTATAGAAAAGTTAAATATACTTCAAGAAATCTTTCAATAGCAAGCAAAAAACCTTAATTTAGACGAATTCAAAATTTTGAAAGTTTTATTTTCAAATCTTTTCTTACTTCTTTGCCCGCACTCTCCTTAATTCTTGACTCTAACTCTATCACGAAGTACTCTATGCACTATTTTTAGTGTACCAAAACTGTATACCTGTCGTGGTAGCCTCTGGAGTAGTTGTGGGTTCCACCGTCGTCGTTACTTCTGGTGTAGTGGTGGGCTCGAGTGTTGTGGTAGCTTCCGCAGTAGTCGTGGGTTCGAGCGTTGTCGTGATTTCGGCTGATAATAATCAATATTACTAATTTGTTCTGTTCGGTATGATTTTTCAGTGAGATTTAGAAATACGTTTTCTCAAGCTTGATCGAGCAGAGGTATAGAAAAGTTAAATATACTTCAAGAAATCTTTCAATAGCATGCAAAAAACCTTAATTTAGACGAATTCAAAATTTTGAAAGTTTTATTTTCAAATCTTCTCTTACTTCTTTGCCCGCACTCTCCTAAATTCTTGACTCTAACTCTATCACGAAATACTCTATGCACTATTTTTAGTGTACCAAAACTGTATACCTGTCGTGGTAGCTTCTGGTGTAGTTGTGGGTTCCATAGTCGTGGTTACTTCTGGTGTAGTTGTGGGTTCCACCGTCGTCGTTACTTCAGGAGTAGTTGTGGGTTCCACCGTCGTCGTTACTTCAGGAGTAGTTGTGGGTTCGAGCGTCGTCGTGATTTCGGCTGATAATAATCAATATTACTAATTTGTTCTGTTCGGTATGATTTTTCAGTAAGATTTAGAAATACGTTTTCTCAAGCTTGATCGAGCAGAGGTATAGAAAAGTTAAATATACTTCAAGAAATCTTTCAATAGCATGCAAAAAACATTAATTTAAACGAATTCAAAATTTTGAAAGTTTTATTTTCAAATCTTTTCTTACTTCTTTGCCCGCACTCTCCTTAATTCTTGACTCTAACTCTATCACGAAGTACTCTATGCACTATTTTTAGTGTACCAAAACTGTATACCTGTCGTGGTAGCTTCTGGAGTAGTTGTGGGTTCCACCGTCGTCGTTACTTCTGGTGTAGTGGTGGGCTCGAGTGTTGTGGTAGCTTCCGCAGTAGTCGTGGGTTCGAGCGTTGTCGTGATTTCGGCTGATAATAATCAATATTACTAATTTGTTCTGTTCGGTATGATTTATCAGTGAGATTTAGAAATACGTTTTCTCAAGCTTGATCGAGCAGAGGTATAGAAAAGTTAAATATACTTCAAGAAATCTTTCAATAGCATGCAAAAAAACTTAATTTAGATGAATTCAAAATTTTGAAAGTTTTATTTTCAAATCTTTTCTTACTTCTTTGCCCGCACTCTCCTAAGTTCTCAACTCTAACTCTATCACGAAGTACTCTATGCACTATTTTTAGTGTACCAAAACTGTATACCTGTCGTGGTAGCTTCTGGAGTAGTTGTGGGTTCCACCGTCGTCGTTACTTCTGGTGTAGTGGTGGGCTCGAGTGTTGTGGTAGCTTCCGCAGTAGTCGTGGGTTCGAGCGTTGTCGTGATTTCGGCTGATAATAATCAATATTACTAATTTGTTCTGTTCGGTATGATTTATCAGTGAGATTTAGAAATACGTTTTCTCAAGCTTGATCGAGCAGAGGTATAGAAAAGTTAAATATACTTCAAGAAATCTTTCAATAGCATGCAAAAAAACTTAATTTAGATGAATTCAAAATTTTGAAAGTTTTATTTTCAAATCTTTTCTTACTTCTTTGCCCGCACTCTCCTAAGTTCTCGACTCTAACTCTATCACGAAGTACTCTATGCACTATTTTTAGTGTACCAAAACTGTATACCTGTCGTGGTAGCTTCTGGTGTAGTTATGGGTTCCATCGTCGTGGTTACTTCTGGTGTAGTTGTGGGTTCCACCGTCGTCGTTACTTCAGGAGTAGTTGTGGGTTCCACCGTCGTCGTTACTTCAGGAGTAGTTGTGGGTTCGAGCGTTGTCGTGATTTCGGCTGATAATAATCAATATTACTAATTTGTTCTGTTCGGTATGATTTTTCAGTAAGATTTAGAAATACGTTTTCTCAAGCTTGATCGAGCAGAGGTATAGAAAAGTTAAATATACTTCAAGAAATCTTTCAATAGCATGCAAAAAACCTTAATTTAAACGAATTCAAAATTTTGAAAGTTTTATTTTCAAATCTTTTCTTACTTCTTTGCCCGCACTCTCCTTAATTCTTGACTCTAACTCTATCACGAAGTACTCTATGCACTATTTTTAGTGTACCAAAACTGTATACCTGTCGTGGTAGCTTCTGGAGTAGTTGTGGGTTCCACCGTCGTCGTTACTTCTGGTGTAGTGGTGGGCTCGAGTGTTGTGGTAGCTTCCGCAGTAGTCGTGGGTTCGAGCGTTGTCGTGATTTCGGCTGATAATAATCAATATTACTAATTTGTTCTGTTCGGTATGATTTTTCAGTGAGATTTAGAAATACGTTTTCTCAAGCTTGATCGAGCAGAGGTATAGAAAAGTTAAATATACTTCAAGAAATCTTTCAATAGCATGCAAAAAACCTTAATTTAGATGAATTCAAAATTTTGAAAGTTTTATTTTCAAATATTTTCTTACTTCTTTGCCCGCACTCTCCTAAGTTCTCGACTCTAACTCTATCACGAAGTACTCTATGCACTATTTTTAGTGTACCAAAACTGTATACCTGTCGTGGTAGCTTCTGGTGTAGTTGTGGATTCCATCGTCGTGGTTACTTCTGGTGTAGTTGTGGGTTCCACCGTCGTCGTTACTTCAGGAGTAGTTGTGGGTTCCACCGTCGTCGTTACTTCAGGAGTAGTTGTGGGTTCGAGCGTTGTCGTGATTTCGGCTGATAATAATCAATATTACTAATTTGTTCTGTTCGGTATGATTTTTCAGTGAGATTTAGAAATACGTTTTCTCAAGCTTGATCGAGCAGAGGTATAGAAAAGTTAAATATACTTCAAGAAATCTTTCAATAGCATGCAAAAAACCTTAATTTAGACGAATTCAAAATTTTGAAAGTTTTATTTTCAAATATTTTCTTACTTCTTTGCCCGCACTCTCCTTAATTCTTGACTCTAACTCTATCACGAAGTACTCTATGCACTATTTTTAGTGTACCAAAACTGTATACCTGTCGTGGTAGCTTCTGGAGTAGTTGTGGGTTCCACCGTCGTCGTTACTTCTGGTGTAGTGGTGGGCTCGAGTGTTGTGGTAGCTTCCGCAGTAGTCGTGGGTTCGAGCGTTGTCGTGATTTCGGCTGATAATAATCAATATTACTAATTTGTTCTGTTCGGTATGATTTTTCAGTGAGATTTAGAAATACGTTTTCTCAAGCTTGATCGAGCAGAGGTATAGAAAAGTTAAATATACTTCAAGAAATCTTTCAATAGCATGCAAAAAACCTTAATTTAGATGAATTCAAAATTTTGAAAGTTTTATTTTCAAATATTTTCTTACTTCTTTGCCCGCACTCTCCTAAGTTCTCGACTCTAACTCTATCACGAAGTACTCTATGCACTATTTTTAGTGTACCAAAACTGTATACCTGTCGTGGTAGCTTCTGGTGTAGTTGTGGATTCCATCGTCGTGGTTACTTCTGGTGTAGTTGTGGGTTCCACCGTCGTCGTTACTTCAGGAGTAGTTGTGGGTTCCACCGTCGTCGTTACTTCAGGAGTAGTTGTGGGTTCGAGCGTTGTCGTGATTTCGGCTGATAATAATCAATATTACTAATTTGTTCTGTTCGGTATGATTTTTCAGTGAGATTTAGAAATACGTTTTCTCAAGCTTGATCGAGCAGAGGTATAGAAAAGTTAAATATACTTCAAGAAATCTTTCAATAGCATGCAAAAAACCTTAATTTAGACGAATTCAAAATTTTGAAAGTTTTATTTTCAAATATTTTCTTACTTCTTTGCCCGCACTCTCCTTAATTCTTGACTCTAACTCTATCACGAAGTACTCTATGCACTATTTTTAGTGTACCAAAACTGTATACCTGTCGAGGTAGCTTCTGGTGTAGTTGTGGGTTCCACCGTCGTCGTTACTTCTGGTGTAGTGGTGGGCTCGAGTGTTGTGGTAGCTTCCGCAGTAGTCGTGGGTTCGAGCGTTGTCGTGATTTCGGCTGATAATAATCAATATTACTAATTTGTTCTGTTCGGTATGATTTTTCAGTGAGATTTAGAAATACGTTTTCTCAAGCTTGATCGAGCAGAGGTATAGAAAAGTTAAATATACTTCAAGAAATCTTTCAATAGCATGCAAAAAACCTTAATTTAGATGAATTCAAAATTTTGAAAGTTTTATTTTCAAATATTTTCTTACTTCTTTGCCCGCACTCTCCTAAGTTCTCGACTCTAACTCTATCACGAAGTACTCTATGCACTATTTTTAGTGTACCAAAACTGTATACCTGTCGTGGTAGCTTCTGGTGTAGTTGTGGATTCCATCGTCGTGGTTACTTCTGGTGTAGTTGTGGGTTCCACCGTCGTCGTTACTTCAGGAGTAGTTGTGGGTTCCACCGTCGTCGTTACTTCAGGAGTAGTTGTGGGTTCGAGCGTTGTCGTGATTTCGGCTGATAATAATCAATATTACTAATTTGTTCTGTTCGGTATGATTTTTCAGTGAGATTTAGAAATACGTTTTCTCAAGCTTGATCGAGCAGAGGTATAGAAAAGTTAAATATACTTCAAGAAATCTTTCAATAGCATGCAAAAAACCTTAATTTAGACGAATTCAAAATTTTGAAAGTTTTATTTTCAAATATTTTCTTACTTCTTTGCCCGCACTCTCCTTAATTCTTGACTCTAACTCTATCACGAAGTACTCTATGCACTATTTTTAGTGTACCAAAACTGTATACCTGTCGAGGTAGCTTCTGGTGTAGTTGTGGGTTCCATCGTCGTGGTTACTTCTGGTGTAGTGGTGGGCTCGAGTGTTGTGGTAGCTTCCGCAGTAGTCGTGGGTTCGAGCGTTGTCGTGATTTCGGCTGATAATAATCAATATTACTAATTTGTTCTGTTCGGTATGATTTTTCAGTGAGATTTAGAAATACGTTTTCTCAAGCTTGATCGAGCAGAGGTATAGAAAAGTTAAATATACTTCAAGAAATCTTTCAATAGCATGCAAAAAACCTTAATTTAGATGAATTCAAAATTTTGAAAGTTTTATTTTCAAATATTTTCTTACTTCTTTGCCCGCACTCTCCTAAGTTCTCAACTCTAACTCTATCACGAAGTACTCTATGCACTATTTTTAGTGTACCAAAACTGTATACCTGTCGTGGTAGCTTCTGGAGTAGTTGTGGGTTCCACCGTCGTCGTTACTTCTGGTGTAGTGGTGGGCTCGAGTGTTGTGGTAGCTTCCGCAGTAGTCGTGGGTTCGAGCGTTGTCGTGATTTCGGCTGATAATAATCAATATTACTAATTTGTTCTGTTCGGTATGATTTTTCAGTGAGATTTAGAAATACGTTTTCTCAAGCTTGATCGAGCAGAGGTATAGAAAAGTTAAATATACTTCAAGAAATCTTTCAATAGCATGCAAAAAACCTTAATTTAGACGAATTCAAAATTTTGAAAGTTTTATTTACAAATCTTTTCTTACTTCTTTGCCCGCACTCTCCTTAATTCTTGACTCTAACTCTATCACGAAGTACTCTATGCACTATTTTTAGTGTACCAAAACTGTATACCTGTCGAGGTAGCTTCTGGTGTAGTTGTGGGTTCCATCGTCGTGGTTACTTCTGGTGTAGTGGTGGGCTCGAGTGTTGTGGTAGCTTCCGCAGTAGTCGTGGGTTCGAGCGTTGTCGTGATTTCGGCTGATAATAATCAATATTACTAATTTGTTCTGTTCGGTATGATTTTTCAGTGAGATTTAGAAATACGTTTTCTCAAGCTTGATCGAGCAGAGGTATAGAAAAGTTAAATATACTTCAAGAAATCTTTCAATAGCATGCAAAAAACCTTAATTTAGATGAATTCAAAATTTTGAAAGTTTTATTTTCAAATATTTTCTTACTTCTTTGCCCGCACTCTCCTAAGTTCTCGACTCTAACTCTATCACGAAGTACTCTATGCACTATTTTTAGTGTACCAAAACTGTATACCTGTCGTGGTAGCTTCTGGTGTAGTTGTGGATTCCATCGTCGTGGTTACTTCTGGTGTAGTTGTGGGTTCCACCGTCGTCGTTACTTCAGGAGTAGTTGTGGGTTCCACCGTCGTCGTTACTTCAGGAGTAGTTGTGGGTTCGAGCGTTGTCGTGATTTCGGCTGATAATAATCAATATTACTAATTTGTTCTGTTCGGTATGATTTTTCAGTGAGATTTAGAAATACGTTTTCTCAAGCTTGATCGAGCAGAGGTATAGAAAAGTTAAATATACTTCAAGAAATCTTTCAATAGCATGCAAAAAACCTTAATTTAGACGAATTCAAAATTTTGAAAGTTTTATTTACAAATCTTTTCTTACTTCTTTGCCCGCACTCTCCTTAATTCTTGACTCTAACTCTATCACGAAGTACTCTATGCACTATTTTTAGTGTACCAAAACTGTATACCTGTCGAGGTAGCTTCTGGTGTAGTTGTGGGTTCCATCGTCGTGGTTACTTCTGGTGTAGTGGTGGGCTCGAGTGTTGTGGTAGCTTCCGCAGTAGTCGTGGGTTCGAGCGTTGTCGTGATTTCGGCTGATAATAATCAATATTACTAATTTGTTCTGTTCGGTATGATTTTTCAGTGAGATTTAGAAATACGTTTTCTCAAGCTTGATCGAGCAGAGGTATAGAAAAGTTAAATATACTTCAAGAAATCTTTCAATAGCATGCAAAAAACCTTAATTTAGATGAATTCAAAATTTTGAAAGTTTTATTTTCAAATATTTTCTTACTTCTTTGCCCGCACTCTCCTAAGTTCTCGACTCTAACTCTATCACGAAGTACTCTATGCACTATTTTTAGTGTACCAAAACTGTATACCTGTCGTGGTAGCTTCTGGTGTAGTTGTGGATTCCATCGTCGTGGTTACTTCTGGTGTAGTTGTGGGTTCCACCGTCGTCGTTACTTCAGGAGTAGTTGTGGGTTCCACCGTCGTCGTTACTTCAGGAGTAGTTGTGGGTTCGAGCGTTGTCGTGATTTCGGCTGATAATAATCAATATTACTAATTTGTTCTGTTCGGTATGATTTTTCAGTGAGATTTAGAAATACGTTTTCTCAAGCTTGATCGAGCAGAGGTATAGAAAAGTTAAATATACTTCAAGAAATCTTTCAATAGCATGCAAAAAACCTTAATTTAGACGAATTCAAAATTTTGAAAGTTTTATTTACAAATCTTTTCTTACTTCTTTGCCCGCACTCTCCTTAATTCTTGACTCTAACTCTATCACGAAGTACTCTATGCACTATTTTTAGTGTACCAAAACTGTATACCTGTCGAGGTAGCTTCTGGTGTAGTTGTGGGTTCCATCGTCGTGGTTACTTCTGGTGTAGTGGTGGGCTCGAGTGTTGTGGTAGCTTCCGCAGTAGTCGTGGGCTCGAGCGTTGTCGTGATTTCGGCTGATAATAATCAATATTACTAATTTGTTCTGTTCGGTATGATTTTTCAGTGAGATTTAGAAATACGTTTTCTCAAGCTTGATCGAGCAGAGGTATAGAAAAGTTAAATATACTTCAAGAAATCTTTCAATAGCATGCAAAAAACCTTAATTTAGATGAATTCAAAATTTTGAAAGTTTTATTTTCAAATATTTTCTTACTTCTTTGCCCGCACTCTCCTAAGTTCTCAACTCTAACTCTATCACGAAGTACTCTATGCACTATTTTTAGTGTACCAAAACTGTATACCTGTCGTGGTAGCTTCTGGAGTAGTTGTGGGTTCCACCGTCGTCGTTACTTCTGGTGTAGTGGTGGGCTCGAGTGTTGTGGTAGCTTCCGCAGTAGTCGTGGGTTCGAGCGTTGTCGTGATTTCGGCTGATAATAATCAATATTACTAATTTGTTCTGTTCGGTATGATTTTTCAGTGAGATTTAGAAATACGTTTTCTCAAGCTTGATCGAGCAGAGGTATAGAAAAGTTAAATATACTTCAAGAAATCTTTCAATAGCATGCAAAAAACCTTAATTTAGATGAATTCAAAATTTTGAAAGTTTTATTTTCAAATAATTTCTTACTTCTTTGCCCGCACTCTCCTAAGTTCTCGACTCTAACTCTATCACGAAGTACTCTATGCACTATTTTTAGTGTACCAAAACTGTATACCTGTCGTGGTAGCTTCTGGTGTAGTTGTGGGTTCCATCGTCGTGGTTACTTCTGGTGTAGTTGTGGGTTCCACCGTCGTCGTTACTTCAGGAGTAGTTGTGGGTTCCACCGTCGTCGTTACTTCAGGAGTAGTTGTGGGTTCGAGCGTTGTCGTGATTTCGGCTGATAATACTCAATATTACTAATTTGTTCTGTTCGGTATGATTTTTCAGTGAGATTTAGAAATACGTTTTCTCAAGCTTGATCGAGCAGAGGTATAGAAAAGTTAAATATACTTCAAGAAATCTTTCAATAGCATGCAAAAAACCTTAATTTAGACGAATTCAAAATTTTGAAAGTTTTATTTTCAAATCTTCTCTTACTTCTTTGCCCGCACTCTCCTAAATTCTTGACTCTAACTCTATCACGAAATACTCTATGCACTATTTTTAGTGTACCAAAACTGTATACCTGTCGTGGTAGCTTCTGGTGTAGTTGTGGGTTCCATAGTCGTGGTTACTTCTGGTGTAGTTGTGGGTTCCACCGTCGTCGTTACTTCAGGAGTAGTTGTGGGTTCCACCGTCGTCGTTACTTCAGGAGTAGTTGTGGGTTCGAGCGTTGTCGTGATTTCGGCTGATAATAATCAATATTACTAATTTGTTCTGTTCGGTATGATTTTTCAGTAAGATTTAGAAATACGTTTTCTCAAGCTTGATCGAGCAGAGGTATAGAAAAGTTAAATATACTTCAAGAAATCTTTCAATAGCATGCAAAAAACATTAATTTAAACGAATTCAAAATTTTGAAAGTTTTATTTTCAAATCTTTTCTTACTTCTTTGCCCGCACTCTCCTTAATTCTTGACTCTAACTCTATCACGAAGTACTCTATGCACTATTTTTAGTGTACCAAAACTGTATACCTGTCGTGGTAGCTTCTGGAGTAGTTGTGGGTTCCACCGTCGTCGTTACTTCTGGTGTAGTGGTGGGCTCGAGTGTTGTGGTAGCTTCCGCAGTAGTCGTGGGTTCGAGCGTTGTCGTGATTTCGGCTGATAATAATCAATATTACTAATTTGTTCTGTTCGGTATGATTTATCAGTGAGATTTAGAAATACGTTTTCTCAAGCTTGATCGAGCAGAGGTATAGAAAAGTTAAATATACTTCAAGAAATCTTTCAATAGCATGCAAAAAAACTTAATTTAGATGAATTCAAAATTTTGAAAGTTTTATTTTCAAATCTTTTCTTACTTCTTTGCCCGCACTCTCCTAAGTTCTCGACTCTAACTCTATCACGAAGTACTCTATGCACTATTTTTAGTGTACCAAAACTGTATACCTGTCGTGGTAGCTTCTGGTGTAGTTATGGGTTCCATCGTCGTGGTTACTTCTGGTGTAGTTGTGGGTTCCACCGTCGTCGTTACTTCAGGAGTAGTTGTGGGTTCCACCGTCGTCGTTACTTCAGGAGTAGGTGTGGGTTCGAGCGTTGTCGTGATTTCGGCTGATAATAATCAATATTACTAATTTGTTCTGTTCGGTATGATTTTTCAGTAAGATTTAGAAATACGTTTTCTCAAGCTTGATCGAGCAGAGGTATAGAAAAGTTAAATATACTTCAAGAAATCTTTCAATAGCATGCAAAAAACCTTAATTTAAACGAATTCAAAATTTTGAAAGTTTTATTTTCAAATCTTTTCTTACTTCTTTGCCCGCACTCTCCTTAATTCTTGACTCTAACTCTATCACGAAGTACTCTATGCACTATTTTTAGTGTACCAAAACTGTATACCTGTCGTGGTAGCTTCTGGAGTAGTTGTGGGTTCCACCGTCGTCGTTACTTCTGGTGTAGTGGTGGGCTCGAGTGTTGTGGTAGCTTCCGCAGTAGTCGTGGGTTCGAGCGTTGTCGTGATTTCGGCTGATAATAATCAATATTACTAATTTGTTCTGTTCGGTATGATTTTTCAGTGAGATTTAGAAATACGTTTTCTCAAGCTTGATCGAGCAGAGGTATAGAAAAGTTAAATATACTTCAAGAAATCTTTCAATAGCATGCAAAAAACCTTAATTTAGATGATTTCAAAATTTTGAAAGTTTTATTTTCAAATATTTTCTTACTTCTTTGCCCGCACTCTCCTAAGTTCTCGACTCTAACTCTATCACGAAGTACTCTATGCACTATTTTTAGTGTACCAAAACTGTATACCTGTCGTGGTAGCTTCTGGTGTAGTTGTGGATTCCATCGTCGTGGTTACTTCTGGTGTAGTTGTGGGTTCCACCGTCGTCGTTACTTCAGGAGTAGTTGTGGGTTCCACCGTCGTCGTTACTTCAGGAGTAGTTGTGGGTTCGAGCGTTGTCGTGATTTCGGCTGATAATAATCAATATTACTAATTTGTTCTGTTCGGTATGATTTTTCAGTGAGATTTAGAAATACGTTTTCTCAAGCTTGATCGAGCAGAGGTATAGAAAAGTTAAATATACTTCAAGAAATCTTTCAATAGCATGCAAAAAACCTTAATTTAGACGAATTCAAAATTTTGAAAGTTTTATTTACAAATCTTTTCTTACTTCTTTGCCCGCACTCTCCTTAATTCTTGACTCTAACTCTATCACGAAGTACTCTATGCACTATTTTTAGTGTACCAAAACTGTATACCTGTCGAGGTAGCTTCTGGTGTAGTTGTGGGTTCCATCGTCGTGGTTACTTCTGGTGTAGTGGTGGGCTCGAGTGTTGTGGTAGCTTCCGCAGTAGTCGTGGGTTCGAGCGTTGTCGTGATTTCGGCTGATAATAATCAATATTACTAATTTGTTCTGTTCGGTATGATTTTTCAGTGAGATTTAGAAATACGTTTTCTCAAGCTTGATCGAGCAGAGGTATAGAAAAGTTAAATATACTTCAAGAAATCTTTCAATAGCATGCAAAAAACCTTAATTTAGATGAATTCAAAATTTTGAAAGTTTTATTTTCAAATATTTTCTTACTTCTTTGCCCGCACTCTCCTAAGTTCTCGACTCTAACTCTATCACGAAGTACTCTATGCACTATTTTTAGTGTACCAAAACTGTATACCTGTCGTGGTAGCTTCTGGTGTAGTTGTGGATTCCATCGTCGTGGTTACTTCTGGTGTAGTTGTGGGTTCCACCGTCGTCGTTACTTCAGGAGTAGTTGTGGGTTCCACCGTCGTCGTTACTTCAGGAGTAGTTGTGGGTTCGAGCGTTGTCGTGATTTCGGCTGATAATAATCAATATTACTAATTTGTTCTGTTCGGTATGATTTTTCAGTGAGATTTAGAAATACGTTTTCTCAAGCTTGATCGAGCAGAGGTATAGAAACGTTAAATATACTTCAATAAATCTTTCAATAGCATGCAAAAAACCTTAATTTAGATGAATTCAAAATTTTGAAAGTTTTATTTTCAAATATTTTCTTACTTCTTTGCCCGCACTCTCCTAAGTTCTCGACTCTAACTCTATCACGAAGTACTCTATGCACTATTTTTAGTGTACCAAAACTGTATACCTGTCGTGGTAGCTTCTGGTGTAGTTGTGGATTCCATCGTCGTGGTTACTTCTGGTGTAGTTGTGGGTTCCACCGTCGTCGTTACTTCAGGAGTAGTTGTGGGTTCCACCGTCGTCGTTACTTCAGGAGTAGTTGTGGGTTCGAGCGTTGTCGTGATTTCGGCTGATAATAATCAATATTACTAATTTGTTCTGTTCGGTATGATTTTTCAGTGAGATTTAGAAATACGTTTTCTCAAGCTTGATCGAGCAGAGGTATAGAAAAGTTAAATATAGTTCAAGAAATCTTTCAATAGCATGCAAAAAACCTTAATTTAAACGAATTCAAAATTTTGAAAGTTTTATTTTCAAATCTTTTCTTACTTCTTTGCCCGCACTCTCCTTAATTCTTGACTCTAACTCTATCACGAAGTACTCTATGCACTATTTTTAGTGTACCAAAACTGTATACCTGTCGAGGTAGCTTCTGGTGTAGTTGTGGATTCCATCGTCGTGGTTACTTCTGGTGTAGTTGTGGGTTCCACCGTCGTCGTTACTTCAGGAGTAGTTGTGGGTTCCACCGTCGTCGTTACTTCAGGAGTAGTTGTGGGTTCGAGCGTTGTCGTGATTTCGGCTGATAATAATCAATATTACTAATTTGTTCTGTTCGGTATGATTTTTCAGTGAGATTTAGAAATACGTTTTCTCAAGCTTGATCGAGCAGAGGTATAGAAAAGTTAAATATACTTCAAGAAATCTTTCAATAGCATGCAAAAAACCTTAATTTAGACGAATTCAAAATTTTGAAAGTTTTATTTACAAATCTTTTCTTACTTCTTTGCCCGCACTCTCCTTAATTCTTGACTCTAACTCTATCACGAAGTACTCTATGCACTATTTTTAGTGTACCAAAACTGTATACCTGTCGAGGTAGCTTCTGGTGTAGTTGTGGGTTCCATCGTCGTGGTTACTTCTGGTGTAGTGGTGGGCTCGAGTGTTGTGGTAGCTTCCGCAGTAGTCGTGGGTTCGAGCGTTGTCGTGATTTCGGCTGATAATAATCAATATTACTAATTTGTTCTGTTCGGTATGATTTTTCAGTGAGATTTAGAAATACGTTTTCTCAAGCTTGATCGAGCAGTGGTATAGAAAAGTTAAATATACTTCAAGAAATCTTTCAATAGCATGCAAAAAACCTTAATTTAGATGAATTCAAAATTTTGAAAGTTTTATTTTCAAATATTTTCTTACTTCTTTGCCCGCACTCTCCTAAGTTCTCGACTCTAACTCTATCACGAAGTACTCTATGCACTATTTTTAGTGTACCAAAACTGTATACCTGTCGTGGTAGCTTCTGGTGTAGTTGTGGATTCCATCGTCGTGGTTACTTCTGGTGTAGTTGTGGGTTCCACCGTCGTCGTTACTTCAGGAGTAGTTGTGGGTTCCACCGTCGTCGTTACTTCAGGAGTAGTTGTGGGTTCGAGCGTTGTCGTGATTTCGGCTGATAATAATCAATATTACTAATTTGTTCTGTTCGGTATGATTTTTCAGTGAGATTTAGAAATACGTTTTCTCAAGCTTGATCGAGCAGAGGTATAGAAACGTTAAATATACTTCAAGAAATCTTTCAATAGCATGCAAAAAACCTTAATTTAGACGAATTCAAAATTTTGAAAGTTTTATTTTCAAATATTTTCTTACTTCTTTGCCCGCACTCTCCTAAGTTCTCGACTCTAACTCTATCACGAAGTACTCTATGCACTATTTTTAGTGTACCAAAACTGTATACCTGTCGTGGTAGCTTCTGGTGTAGTTGTGGATTCCATCGTCGTGGTTACTTCTGGTGTAGTTGTGGGTTCCACCGTCGTCGTTACTTCAGGAGTAGTTGTGGGTTCCACCGTCGTCGTTACTTCAGGAGTAGTTGTGGGTTCGAGCGTTGTCGTGATTTCGGCTGATAATAATCAATATTACTAATTTGTTCTGTTCGGTATGATTTTTCAGTGAGATTTAGAAATACGTTTTCTCAAGCTTGATCGAGCAGAGGTATAGAAAAGTTAAATATACTTCAAGAAATCTTTCAATAGCATGCAAAAAACCTTAATTTAGACGAATTCAAAATTTTGAAAGTTTTATTTACAAATCTTTTCTTACTTCTTTGCCCGCACTCTCCTTAATTCTTGACTCTAACTCTATCACGAAGTACTCTATGCACTATTTTTAGTGTACCAAAACTGTATACCTGTCGTGGTAGCTTCTGGAGTAGTTGTGGGTTCCACCGTCGTCGTTACTTCTGGTGTAGTGGTGGGCTCGAGTGTTGTGGTAGCTTCCGCAGTAGTCGTGGGTTCGAGCGTTGTCGTGATTTCGGCTGATAATAATCAATATTACTAATTTGTTCTGTTCGGTATGATTTTTCAGTGAGATTTAGAAATACGTTTTCTCAAGCTTGATCGAGCAGTGGTATAGAAAAGTTAAATATACTTCAAGAAATCTTTCAATAGCATGCAAAAAACCTTAATTTAGATGAATTCAAAATTTTGACAGTTTTATTTTCAAATATTTTCTTACTTCTTTGCCCGCACTCTCCTAAGTTCTCGACTCTAACTCTATCACGAAGTACTCTATGCACTATTTTTAGTGTACCAAAACTGTATACCTGTCGTGGTAGCTTCTGGTGTAGTTGTGGATTCCATCGTCGTGGTTACTTCTGGTGTAGTGGTGGGCTCGAGTGTTGTGGTAGCTTCCGCAGTAGTCGTGGGTTCGAGCGTTGTCGTGATTTCGGCTGATAATAATCAATATTACTAATTTGTTCTGTTCGGTATGATTTTTCAGTGAGATTTAGAAATACGTTTTCTCAAGCTTGATCGAGCAGAGGTATAGAGAAGTAAAATATACTTCAAGAAATCTTTCAATAGCATGCAAAAAACCTTAATTTAGACGAATTCAAAATTTTGAGTTTTATTTTCAAATCTTTTCTTACTTCTTTGCCCGCACTCTCCTTAATTCTTGACTCTAACTCTATCACGAAGTACTCTATGCACTATTTTTAGTGTACCAAAACTGTATACCTGTCGTGGTAGCTTCTGGTGTAGTTGTGGGTTCCATCGTCGTCGTTACTTCTGGTGTAGTTGTGGGTTCCACCGTCGTCGTTACTTCTGGTGTAGTGGTGGGCTCGAGTGTTGTGGTAGCTTCCGCAGTAGTCGTGGGTTCGAGCGTTGTCGTGATTTCGGCTGATAATAATCAATATTACTAATTTGTTCTGTTCGGTATGATTTTTCAGTGAGATTTAGAAATACGTTTTCTCAAGCTTGATCGAGCAGAGGTATAGAGAAGTAAAATATACTTCAAGAAATCTTTCAATAGCATGCAAAAAACCTTAATTTAGACGAATTCAAAATTTTGAAAGTTTTATTTTCAAATCTTTTCTTACTTCTTTGCCCGCACTCTCCTTAATTCTTGACTCTAACTCTATCACGAAGTACTCTATGCACTATTTTTAGTGTACCAAAACTGTATACCTGTCGTGGTAGCTTCAGGAGTAGTTGTGGGTTCCACCGTCGTCGTTACTTCTGGTGTAGTGGTGGGCTCGAGTGTTGTGGTAGCTTCCGCAGTAGTCGTGGGTTCGAGCGTTGTCGTGATTTCGGCTGATAATAATCAATATTACTAATTTGTTCTGTTCGGTATGATTTTTCAGTGAGATTTAGAAATACGTTTTCTCAAGCTTGATCGAGCAGAGGTATAGAAAAGTAAAATATACTTCAAGAAATCGTTCAATAGCATGCAAAAAACCTTAATTTAGACGAATTCAAAATTTTGAAAGTTTTATTTTCAAATCTTTTCTTACTTCTTTGCCCGCACTCTCCTTAATTCTTGACTCTAACTCTATCACGAAGTACTCTATGCACTATTTTTAGTGTACCAAAACTGTATACCTGTCGTGGTAGCTTCTGGAGTAGTTGTGGGTTCCACCGTCGTCGTTACTTCTGGTGTAGTTGTGGGTTCCACCGTCGTCGTTACTTCAGGAGTAGTTGTGGGTTTCACCGTCGTCGTTACTTCTGGTGTAGTTGTGGGTTCCACCGTCGTCGTTACTTCTGGTGTAGTGGTGGGCTCGAGTGTTGTGGTAGCTTCCGCAGTAGTCGTGGGTTCGAGCGTTGTCGTGATTTCGGCTGATAATAATCAATATTACTAATTTGTTCTGTTCGGTATGATTTTTCAGTGAGATTTAGAAATACGTTTTCTCAAGCTTGATCGAGCAGAGGTATAGAAAAGTTAAATATACTTCAAGAAATCTTTCAATAGCATGCAAAAAACCTTAATTTAGATGAATTCAAAATTTTGAAAGTTTTATTTTCAAATATTTTCTTACTTCTTTGCCCGCACTCTCCTAAGTTCTCGACTCTAACTCTATCACGAAGTACTCTATGCAATATTTTTAGTGTACCAAAACTGTATACCTGTCGTGGTAGCTTCTGGTGTAGTTGTGGATTCCATCGTCGTGGTTACTTCTGGTGTAGTGGTGGGCTCGAGTGTTGTGGTAGCTTCCGCAGTAGTCGTGGGTTCGAGCGTTGTCGTGATTTCGGCTGATAATAATCAATATTACTAATTTGTTCTGTTCGGTATGATTTTTCAGTGAGATTTAGAAATACGTTTTCTCAAGCTTGATCGAGCAGAGGTATAGAGAAGTAAAATATACTTCAAGAAATCTTTCAATAGCATGCAAAAAACCTTAATTTAGACGAATTCAAAATTTTGAGTTTTATTTTCAAATCTTTTCTTACTTCTTTGCCCGCACTCTCCTTAATTCTTGACTCTAACTCTATCACGAAGTACTCTATGCACTATTTTTAGTGTACCAAAACTGTATACCTGTCGTGGTAGCTTCTGGTGTAGTTGTGGGTTCCATCGTCGTCGTTACTTCTGGTGTAGTTGTGGGTTCCACCGTCGTCGTTACTTCTGGTGTAGTGGTGGGCTCGAGTGTTGTGGTAGCTTCCGCAGTAGTCGTGGGTTCGAGCGTTGTCGTGATTTCGGCTGATAATAATCAATATTACTAATTTGTTCTGTTCGGTATGATTTTTCAGTGAGATTTAGAAATACGTTTTCTCAAGCTTGATCGAGCAGAGGTATAGAGAAGTAAAATATACTTCAAGAAATCTTTCAATAGCATGCAAAAAACCTTAATTTAGACGAATTCAAAATTTTGAAAGTTTTATTTTCAAATCTTTTCTTACTTCTTTGCCCGCACTCTCCTTAATTCTTGACTCTAACTCTATCACGAAGTACTCTATGCACTATTTTTAGTGTACCAAAACTGTATACCTGTCGTGGTAGCTTCAGGAGTAGTTGTGGGTTCCACCGTCGTCGTTACTTCTGGTGTAGTGGTGGGCTCGAGTGTTGTGGTAGCTTCCGCAGTAGTCGTGGGTTCGAGCGTTGTCGTGATTTCGGCTGATAATAATCAATATTACTAATTTATTCTGTTCGGTATGATTTTTCAGTGAGATTTAGAAATACGTTTTCTCAAGCTCGATCGAGCAGAGGTATAGAAAAGTAAAATATACTTCAAGAAATCGTTCAATAGCATGCAAAAAACCTTAATTTAGACGAATTCAAAATTTTGAAAGTTTTATTTTCAAATCTTTTCTTACTTCTTTGCCCGCACTCTCCTTAATTCTTGACTCTAACTCTATCACGAAGTACTCTATGCACTATTTTTAGTGTACCAAAACTGTATACCTGTCGTGGTAGCTTCTGGAGTAGTTGTGGGTTCCACCGTCGTCGTTACTTCTGGTGTAGTTGTGGGTTCCACCGTCGTCGTTACTTCAGGAGTAGTTGTGGGTTTCACCGTCGTCGTTACTTCTGGTGTAGTTGTGGGTTCCACCGTCGTCGTTACTTCTGGTGTAGTTGTGGGTTCCACAGTCGTCGTTACTTCTGGTGTAGTTGTGGGTTCCACCGTCGTCGTTACTTCTGGTGTAGTTGTGGGTTCCACCGTCGTCGTTACTTCTGGTGTAGTTGTGGGTTCCACCGTCGTCGTTACTTCTGGTGTAGTTGTGGGTTCCACCGTCGTCGTTACTTCTGGTGTAGTCGTGGGTTCCATCGTCGTGGTTACTTCTGGTGTAGTTGTGGGTTCCACCGTCGTCGTTACTTCAGGAGTAGTTGTGGGTTCCACCGTCGTCGTTACTTCTGGTGTAGTGGTGGGCTCGAGTGTTGTGGTAACTTCCGCAGTAGTCGTGAGTTCGAGCGTTGTCGTGATTTCGGCTGATAATAATCAATATTACTAATTTGTTCTGTTCGGTATGATTTTTCAGTGAGATTTAGAAATACGTTTTCTCAAGCTTGATCGAGCAGAGGTATAGAAAAGTAAAATATACTTCAAGAAATCTTTCAATAGCATGCAAAAAACCTTAATTTAGACGAATTCGAAATTTTGAAAGTTTTATTTTCAAATCTTTTCTTACTTCTTTGCCCGCACTCTCCTAAATTCTTGACTCTAACTCTATCACGAAGTACTCTATGCACTATTTTTAGTGTACCAAAACTGTATACCTGTCGTGGTAGCTTCTGGAGTAGTCGTGGGTTCCACCGTCGTCGTTACTTCAGGAGTAGTTGTGGGTTCCACCGTCGTCGTTACTTCTGGTGTAGTGGTGGGCTCGAGTGTTGTGGTAACTTCCGCAGTAGTCGTGAGTTCGAGCGTTGTCGTGATTTCGGCTGATAATAATCAATATTACTAATTTGTTCTGTTCGGTATGATTTTTCAGTGAGATTTAGAAAGACGTTTTCTCGAGCTTGATCGAGCAGAGGTATAGAAACGTTAAATATACTTCAAGAAATCTTTCAATAGCATGCAAAAAACCTTAATTTAGACGAATTCGAAATTTTGAAAGTTTTATTTTCAAATCTTTTCTTACTTCTTTGCCCGCACTCTCCTAAATTCTTGACTCTAACTCTATCACGAAGTACTCTATGCACTATTTTTAGTGTACCAAAACTGTATACCTGTCGTGGTAACTTCTGGAGTAGTCGTGGGTTCCATCGTCGTGGTTACTTCTGGTGTAGTTGTGGGTTCCACCGTCGTCGTTACTTCTGGTGTAGTGGTGGGCTCGAGTGTTGTGGTAACTTCCGCAGTAGTCGTGAGTTCGAGCGTTGTCGTGATTTCGGCTGATAATAATCAATATTACTAATTTGTTCTGTTCGGTATGATTTTTCAGTGAGATTTAGAAAGACGTTTTCTCGAGCTTGATCGAGCAGAGGTATAGAAACGTTAAATATACTTCAAGAAATCTTTCAATAGCATGCAAAAAACCTTAATTTAGACGAATTCGAAATTTTGAAAGTTTTATTTTCAAATCTTTTCTTACTTCTTTGCCCGCACTCTCCTAAATTCTTGACTCTAACTCTATCACGAAGTACTCTATGCACTATTTTTAGTGTACCAAAACTGTATACCTGTCGTGGTAACTTCTGGAGTAGTCGTGGGTTCCATCGTCGTGGTTACTTCTGGTGTAGTTGTGGGTTCCACCGTCGTCGTTACTTCTGGTGTAGTGGTGGGCTCGATTGTTGTGGTAGCTTCCGCAGTAGTCGTGGGTTCGAGCGTTGTCGTGATTTCGGCTGATAATAATCAATATTACTAATTTGTTCTGTTCGGTATGATTTTTCAGTGAGATTTAGAAATACGTTTTCTCAAGCTTGATCGAGCAGAGGTATAGAAAAGTTAAATATACTTCAAGAAATCTTTCAATAGCATGCAAAAAACCTTAATTTAGACGAATTCAAAATTTTGAAAGTTTTATTTTCAAATCTTTTCTTACTTCTTTGCCCGCACTCTCCTAAATTCTTGACTCTAACTCTATCACGAAGTACTCTATGCACTATTTTTAGTGTACCAAAACTGTATACCTGTCGTGGTAGCTTCTGGAGTAGTCTTGGGTTCCATCGTCGTGGTTACTTCTGGTGTAGTTGTGGGTTCCACCGTCGTCGTTACTTCAGGAGTAGTTGTGGGTTTCACCGTCGTCGTTACTTCTGGTGTAGTTGTGGGTTCCACCGTCGTCGTTACTTCTGGTGTAGTTGTGGGTTCCACCGTCGTCGTTACTTCTGGTGTAGTTGTGGGTTCCACAGTCGTCGTTACTTCTGGTGTAGTTGTGGGTTCCACCGTCGTCGTTACTTCTGGTGTAGTTGTGGGTTCCACCGTCGACGTTACTTCTGGTGTAGTTGTGGGTTCCACCGTCGTCGTTACTTCTGGTGTAGTTGTGGGTTCCACCGTCGTCGTTACTTCAGGAGTAGTTGTGGGTTCCACCGTCGTCGTTACTTCTGGTGTAGTGGTGGGCTCGAGTGTTGTGGTAGCTTCCGCAGTAGTCGTGGGTTCGAGCGTTGTCGTGATTTCGGCTGATAATAATCAATATTACTAATTTGTTCTGTTCGGTATGATTTTTCAGTGAGATTTAGAAATACGTATTCTCAAGCTTGATCGAGCAGAGGTATAGAAAAGTAAAATATACTTCAAGAAATCTTTCAATAGCATGCAAAAAACCTTAATTTAGACGAATTCGAAATTTTGAAAGTTTTATTTTCAAATCTTTTCTTACTTCTTTGCCCGCACTCTCCTAAATTCTTGACTCTAACTCTATCACGAAGTACTCTATGCACTATTTTTAGTGTACCAAAACTGTATACCTGTCGTGGTAGCTTCTGGAGTAGTCGTGGGTTCCATCGTCGTGGTTACTTCTGGTGTAGTTGTGGGTTCCACCGTCGTCGTTACTTCAGGAGTAGTTGTGGGTTCCACCGTCGTCGTTACTTCTGGTGTAGTGGTGGGCTCGAGTGTTGTGGTAACTTCCGCAGTAGTCGTGAGTTCGAGCGTTGTCGTGATTTCGGCTGATAATAATCAATATTACTAATTTGTTCTGTTCGGTATGATTTTTCAGTGAGATTTAGAAATACGTTTTCTCGAGCTTGATCGAGCAGAGGTATAGAAACGTTAAATATACTTCAAGAAATCTTTCAATAGCATGCAAAAAACCTTAATTTAGACGAATTCGAAATTTTGAAAGTTTTATTTTCAAATCTTTTCTTACTTCTTTGCCCGCACTCTCCTAAATTCTTGACTCTACCTCTATCACGAAGTACTCTATGCACTATTTTTAGTGTACCAAAACTGTATACCTGTCGTGGTAGCTTCTGGAGTAGTTGTGGGTTCCACCGTCGTCGTTACTTCTGGTGTAGTTGTGGGTTCCACCGTCGTCGTTACTTCAGGAGTAGTTGTGGGTTCCACCGTCGTCGTTACTTCTGGTGTAGTTGTGGGTTCCACCGTCGTCGTTACTTCTGGTGTAGTTGTGGGTTCCACCGTCGTCGTTACTTCAGGAGTAGTTGTGTAGTCGTCGTTACTTCTGGTGTAGTTGTGGGTTCCACCGTCGTCGTTACTTCAGGAGTAGTTGTGGGTTTCACCGTCGTCGTTACTTCTGGTGTAGTTGTGGGTTCCACCGTCCACCGTCGTCGTTACTTCAGGAGTAGTTGTGGGTTTCACCGTCGTCGTTACTTCTGGTGTAGTTGTGGGTTCCACCGTCGTCGTTACTTCTGGTGTTTCACCGTTCGTGGGTTCCACAGTCGTCGTTACTTCTGGTGTAGTTGTGGGTTCCACCGTCGTCGTTACTTCTGGTGTAGTTGTGGGTTCCACCGTCGACGTTACTTCTGGTGTAGTTGTGGGTTCCACCGTCGTCGTTACTTCTGGTGTAGTTGTGGGTTCCACCGTCGTCGTTACTTCAGGAGTAGTTGTGGGTTCCACCGTCGTCGTTACTTCTGGTGTAGTGGTGGGCTCGAGTGTTGTGGTAGCTTCCGCAGTAGTCGTGGGTTCGAGCGTTGTCGTGATTTCGGCTGATAATAATCAATATTACTAATTTGTTCTGTTCGGTATGATTTTTCAGTGAGATTTAGAAATACGTATTCTCAAGCTTGATCGAGCAGAGGTATAGAAAAGTAAAATATACTTCAAGAAATCTTTCAATAGCATGCAAAAAACCTTAATTTAGACGAATTCGAAATTTTGAAAGTTTTATTTTCAAATCTTTTCTTACTTCTTTGCCCGCACTCTCCTAAATTCTTGACTCTAACTCTATCACGAAGTACTCTATGCACTATTTTTAGTGTACCAAAACTGTATACCTGTCGTGGTAGCTTCTGGAGTAGTCGTGGGTTCCATCGTCGTGGTTACTTCTGGTGTAGTTGTGGGTTCCACCGTCGTCGTTACTTCAGGAGTAGTTGTGGGTTCCACCGTCGTCGTTACTTCTGGTGTAGTGGTGGGCTCGAGTGTTGTGGTAACTTCCGCAGTAGTCGTGAGTTCGAGCGTTGTCGTGATTTCGGCTGATAATAATCAATATTACTAATTTGTTCTGTTCGGTATGATTTTTCAGTGAGATTTAGAAATACGTTTTCTCGAGCTTGATCGAGCAGAGGTATAGAAACGTTAAATATACTTCAAGAAATCTTTCAATAGCATGCAAAAAACCTTAATTTAGACGAATTCGAAATTTTGAAAGTTTTATTTTCAAATCTTTTCTTACTTCTTTGCCCGCACTCTCCTAAATTCTTGACTCTACCTCTATCACGAAGTACTCTATGCACTATTTTTAGTGTACCAAAACTGTATACCTGTCGTGGTAGCTTCTGGAGTAGTTGTGTCCAAAAAACCGTCGGGTTCCACCGTCGTCGTTACTTAGTTGTGGGTTCCACCGTCGTCGTTACTTCAGGAGTAGTTGTGGGTTCCACCGTCGTCGTTACTTCTGGTGTAGTTGTGGGTTCCACCGTCGTCGTTACTTCTGGTGTAGTTGTGGGTTCCACCGTCGTCGTTACTTCTGGTGTAGTTGTGGGTTCCACCGTCGTCGTTACTTCTGGTGTAGTCGTGGGTTCCATCGCCGTGGTTACTTCTGGTGTAGTCGTGGGTTCCATCGTCGTGGTTACTTCTGGTGTAGTTGTGGGTTCCACCGTCGTCGTTACTTCTGGTGTAGTGGTGGGCTCGATTGTTGTGGTAGCTTCCGCAGTAGTCGTGGGTTCGAGCGTTGTCGTGATTTCGGCTGATAATAATCAATATTACTAATTTGTTCTGTTCGGTATGATTTTTCAGTGAGATTTAGAAATACGTTTTCTCAAGCTTGATCGAGCAGAGGTATAGAAAAGTTAAATATACTTCAAGAAATCTTTCAATAGCATGCAAAAAACCTTAATTTAGACGAATTCGAAATTTTGAAAGTTTTATTTTCAAATCTTTTCTTACTTCTTTGCCCGCACTCTCCTAAATTCTTGACTCTAACTCTATCACGAAGTACTCTATGCACTATTTTTAGTGTACCAAAACTGTATACCTGTCGTGGTAGCTTCTGGAGTAGTCGTGGGTTCCATCGTCGTGGTTACTTCTGGTGTAGTTGTGGGTTCCACCGTCGTCGTTACTTCAGGAGTAGTTGTGGGTTCCACCGTCGTCGTTACTTCTGGTGTAGTGGTGGGCTCGAGTGTTGTGGTAACTTCCGCAGTAGTCGTGAGTTCGAGCGTTGTCGTGATTTCGGCTGATAATAATCAATATTACTAATTTGTTCTGTTCGGTATGATTTTTCAGTGAGATTTAGAAATACGTTTTCTCGAGCTTGATCGAGCAGAGGTATAGAAACGTTAAATATACTTCAAGAAATCTTTCAATAGCATGCAAAAAACCTTAATTTAGACGAATTCGAAATTTTGAAAGTTTTATTTTCAAATCTTTTCTTACTTCTTTGCCCGCACTCTCCTAAATTCTTGACTCTACCTCTATCACGAAGTACTCTATGCACTATTTTTAGTGTACCAAAACTGTATACCTGTCGTGGTAGCTTCTGGAGTAGTTGTGGGTTCCACCGTCGTCGTTACTTCTGGTGTAGTTGTGGGTTCCACCGTCGTCGTTACTTCAGGAGTAGTTGTGGGTTCCACCGTCGTCGTTACTTCTGGTGTAGTTGTGGGTTCCACCGTCGTCGTTACTTCTGGTGTAGTTGTGGGTTCCACCGTCGTCGTTACTTCAGGAGTAGTTGTGGGTTTCACCGTCGTCGTTACTTCTGGTGTAGTTGTGGGTTCCACCGTCGTCGTTACTTCTGGTGTAGTTGTGGGTTCCACCGTCGTCGTTACTTCAGGAGTAGTTGTGGGTTCCACCGTCGTCGTTACTTCTGGTGTAGTTGTGGGTTTCGTCGTTACTTCTGGTGTAGTTGTGGGTTCCACCGTCGTCGTTACTTCTGGTGTAGTTGTGGGTTCCACCGTCGTCGTTACTTCTGGTGTAGTTGTGGGTTCCACAGTCGTCGTTACTTCTGGTGTAGTTGTGGGTTCCACCGTCGTCGTTACTTCTGGTGTAGTTGTGGGTTCCACCGTCGTCGTTACTTCTGGTGTAGTTGTGGGTTCCACCGTCGTCGTTACTTCTGGTGTAGTTGTGGGTTCCACCGTCGTCGTTACTTCTGGTGTAGTTGTGGGTTCCACAGTCGTGGTAGCTTCTGGAGTAGTCGTGGGTTCCATCGTCGTGGTTACTTCTGGTGTAGTTGTGGGTTCCACCGTCGTCGTTACTTCTGGTGTAGTGGTGGGCTCGAGTGTTGTGGTACCTTCCGCAGTAGTCGTGGGTTCGAGCGTTGTCGTGATTTCGGCTGATAATAATCAATATTACTAATTTGTTCTGTTCGGTATGATTTTTCAGTGAGATTTAGAAATACGTTTTCTCGAGCTTGATCGAGCAGAGGTATAGAAACGTTTAATATACTTCAAGAAATCTTTCAATAGCATGCAAAAAACCTTAATTTAGACGAATTCAAAATTTTGAAAGTTTTATTTTCAAATCTTTTCTTACTTCTTTGCCCGCACTCTCCTAAGTTCTTGACTCTAACTCTATCACGAAGTACTCTATGCACTATTTTTAGTGTACCAAAACTGTATACCTGTCGTGGTAGCTTCTGGGGTAGTCGTGGGTTCCATCGTCGTGGTTACTTCTGGTGTAGTTGTGGGTTCCACCGTCGTCGTTACTTCAGGAGTAGATGTGGGTTCCATCGTCGTCGTTACTTCTGGTGTAGTGGTGTGCTCGAGTGTTGTGGTAGCTTCCGCAGTAGTCGTGGGTTCGAGCGTTGTCGTGATTTCGGCTGATAATAATCAATATTACTAATTTGTTCTGTTCGGTATGATTTTTCAGTGAGATTCAGAAATACGTTTTCTCAAGCTTGATCGAGCAGAGGTATAGAAAAGTAAAATATACTTCAAGAAATCTTTCAATAGCATGCAAAAAACCTTAATTTAGACGAATTCAAAATTTTGAAAGTTTTATTTTCAAATCTTTTCTTACTTCTTTGCCCGCACTCTCCTAAGTTCTTGACTCTAACTCTATCACGAAGTACTCTATGCACTATTTTTAGTGTACCAAAACTGTATACCTGTCGTGGTAGCTTCTGGAGTAGTCGTGGGTTCCATCGTCGTGGTTACTTCTGGTGTAGTTGTGGGTTCCACCGTCGTCGTTACTTCAGGAGTAGTTGTGGGTTCCACCGTCGTCGTTACTTCTGGTGTAGTGGTGGGCTCGAGTGTTGTGGTAGCTTCCGCAGTAGTCGTGGGTTCGAGCGTTGTCGTGATTTCGGCTGATAATAATCAATATTACTAATTTGTTCTGTTCGGTATGATTTTTCAGTGAGATTTAGAAATACGTTTTCTCAAGCTTGATCGAGCAGAGGTATAGAAAAGTTAAATATAATTCAAGAAATCGTTCAGTAGCATGCAAAAAACCTTAATTTAGACGAATTCAAAATTTTGAAAGTTTTATTTTCAAATCTTTTCTTACTTCTTTGCCCGCACTCTCCTAAATTCTTGACTCTAACTCTATCACGAAGTACTCTATGCACTATTTTTAGTGTACCAAAACTGTATACCTGTCGTGGTAGCTTCTGGAGTAGTCGTGGGTTCCACCGTCGTGGTTACTTCTGGTGTAGTTGTGGGTTCCACCGTCGTCGTTACTTCAGGAGTAGTTGTGGGTTCCACCGTCGTCGTTACTTCTGGTGTAGTGGTGGGCTCGAGTGTTGTGGTAGCTTCCGCAGTAGTCGTGGGTTCGAGCGTTGTCGTGATTTCGGCTGATAATAATCAATATTACTAATTTTTTCTGTTCGGTATGATTTTTCAGTGAGATTTAGAAATACGTTTTCTCAAGCTTGATCGAGCAGAGGTATAGAAAAGTTAAATATACTTCAAGAAATCTTTCAATAGCATGCAAAAAACCTTAATTTAGACGAATTCAAAATTTTGAAAGTTTTATTTTCAAATCTTTTCTTACTTCTTTGCCCGCACTCTCCTAAATTCTTGACTCTAACTCTATCACGAAGTACTCTATGCACTATTTTTAGTGTACCAAAACTGTATACCTGTCGTGGTAGCTTCTGGAGTAGTCGTGGGCTCCATCGTCGTGGTTACTTCTGGTGTAGTTGTGGGTTCCACCGTCGTCGTTACTTCTGGAGTAGTCGTGGGCTCCATCGTCGTGGTTACTTCTGGTGTAGTTGTGGGTTCCACCGTCGTCGTTACTTCTGGTGTAGTTGTGGGTTCCACCGTCGTCGTTACTTCTGGAGTAGTCGTGGGCTCCATCGTCGTGGTTACTTCTGGTGTAGTTGTGGGTTCCACCGTCGTCGTTACTTCAGGAGTAGTCGTGGGCTCCACCGTCGTGGTTACTTCTGGTGTAGTTGTGGGTTCCACCGTCGTCGTTACTTCTGGTGTAGTTGTGGGTTCCACCGTCGTCGTTACTTCTGGTGTAGTTGTGGGTTCCACCGTCGTCGTTACTTCTGGTGTAGTTGTGGGTTCCACCGTCGTCGTTACTTCAGGAGTAGTTGTGGGTTCCACCGTCGTCGTTACTTCAGGAGTAGTTGTGGGTTCCACCGTCGTCGTTACTTCAGGAGTAGTCGTGGGCTCCACCGTCGTGGTTACTTCTGGTGTAGTTGTGGGTTCCACCGTCGTCGTTACTTCTGGTGTAGTTGTGGGTTCCACCGTCGTCGTTACTTCTGGTGTAGTTGTGGGTTCCATCGTCGTGGTTACTTCTGGTGTAGTTGTGGGTTCCACCGTCGTCGTTACTTCTGGTGTAGTTGTGGGTTCCACCGTCGTCGTTACTTCTGGTGTAGTGGTGGGCTCGAGTGTTGTGGTAGCTTCCGCAGTAGTCGTGGGTTCGAGCGTTGTCGTGATTTCGGCTGATAATAATCAATATTACTAATTTGTTCTGTTCGGTATGATTTTTCAGTGAGATTTAGAAATACGTTTTCTCAAGCTTGATCGAGCAGAGGTATAGAAAAGTTAAATATAATTCAAGAAATCGTTCAGTAGCATGCAAAAAACCTTAATTTAGACGAATTCAAAATTTTGAAAGTTTTATTTTCAAATCTTTTCTTACTTCTTTGCCCGCACTCTCCTAAATTCTTGACTCTAACTCTATCACGAAGTACTCTATGCACTATTTTTAGTGTACCAAAACTGTATACCTGTCGTGGTAGCTTCTGGAGTAGTCGTGGGTTCCACCGTCGTGGTTACTTCTGGTGTAGTTGTGGGTTCCACCGTCGTCGTTACTTCAGGAGTAGTTGTGGGTTCCACCGTCGTCGTTACTTCTGGTGTAGTGGTGGGCTCGAGTGTTGTGGTAGCTTCCGCAGTAGTCGTGGGTTCGAGCGTTGTCGTGATTTCGGCTGATAATAATCAATATTACTAATTTTTTCTGTTCGGTATGATTTTTCAGTGAGATTTAGAAATACGTTTTCTCAAGCTTGATCGAGCAGAGGTATAGAAAAGTTAAATATACTTCAAGAAATCTTTCAATAGCATGCAAAAAACCTTAATTTAGACGAATTCAAAATTTTGAAAGTTTTATTTTCAAATCTTTTCTTACTTCTTTGCCCGCACTCTCCTAAATTCTTGACTCTAACTCTATCACGAAGTACTCTATGCACTATTTTTAGTGTACCAAAACTGTATACCTGTCGTGGTAGCTTCTGGAGTAGTCGTGGGCTCCATCGTCGTGGTTACTTCTGGTGTAGTTGTGGGTTCCACCGTCGTCGTTACTTCTGGAGTAGTCGTGGGCTCCATCGTCGTGGTTACTTCTGGTGTAGTTGTGGGTTCCAACGTCGTCGTTACTTCTGGTGTAGTTGTGGGTTCCACCGTCGTCGTTACTTCTGGAGTAGTCGTGGGCTCCATCGTCGTGGTTACTTCTGGTGTAGTTGTGGGTTCCACCGTCGTCGTTACTTCAGGAGTAGTCGTGGGCTCCACCGTCGTGGTTACTTCTGGTGTAGTTGTGGGTTCCACCGTCGTCGTTACTTCTGGTGTAGTTGTGGGTTCCACCGTCGTCGTTACTTCTGGTGTAGTTGTGGGTTCCACCGTCGTCGTTACTTCTGGTGTAGTTGTGGGTTCCACCGTCGTCGTTACTTCAGGAGTAGTTGTGGGTTCCACCGTCGTCGTTACTTCAGGAGTAGTTGTGGGTTCCACCGTCGTCGTTACTTCAGGAGTAGTCGTGGGCTCCACCGTCGTGGTTACTTCTGGTGTAGTTGTGGGTTCCACCGTCGTCGTTACTTCTGGTGTAGTTGTGGGTTCCACCGTCGTCGTTACTTCTGGTGTAGTTGTGGGTTCCACCGTCGTCGTTACTTCAGGAGTAGTTGTGGGTTCCACCGTCGTCGTAACTTCAGGGGTAGTCGTGGGCTCAACCGTTGTGGTGATTTCTACTGAAAAGAATTATGATTATTTTTCTGTGTTTTATAAGATCTATCAATGACTTTTTTTTAGTTTTCTCGAGATCTCTCTATCATAAATGCGATAACATTTGAAGAAATCATTGAATAGCATGCAAAAATTTTTTTCGAAATTTCTAAATTATATTATAAGTATTATAAATATTAAATTATTAATATATAAATATATTTATAAATATTCGAAATTTTGTCGCAATCTTAAAAGTGTTATATCTTTTCGTACGTCAACAGAGAAATAACACCATACAAAACATTTTACGAATCCCCAAAATTTCTGGAAAATCTCTCCATTTCTTTGCTTTACTCGAAAAACTCTTCTAAATTATGAACGATTCACTTTCCTTCTCAATCCCTCTTTCTCATCCCGTTCTCTCTCTCTCTCACTCTCTCATTCTCTCCTTCCACCCTCTCTCCTTCTCTCTCCCCCTCCCTTCCCCATCGTCTCTCTTATTTTACCCCTCTCCCTCCCTATCTCTCTCCTTTTCGCTCCCTCCCTCCCCTCCCCTTCCTCTCCCTCATTCCCCCCTCCCCCTCCCTCTCACTGATACATCCGCAAGTGGGCTTTTAACGATCCCCGTGTCCGCTAGTTAGACCTTAATCGCGCTCTACAAGTTTTGCGCTTGCAAATATCTAATGCATTCTGGGCGTTGCAGTTTGTGCAGTTTTGTTCATGAAAATTGCCTTTGTATACCTGTAGTCGAGCTCTGTTCGGTTGTCGAAGTACCCTCCTGAGTACTGCTTGTGGGAGTCATCGTTGAAGTAACTTCCGTGGTGGTCTCCTGAGTACTGCTTGTGGGAGTCATCGTTGAAGTAACTTCCGTGGTGGTCTCCTGAGTGCTGCTTGTGGGAGTCATCGTTGAAGTAACTTCCGTGGTGGTCTCCTGAGTACTGCTTGTGGGAGTCATCGTTGAAGTAACTTCCGTGGTGGTCTCCTGAGTACTGCTTGTGGGAGTCATCGTTGAAGTAACTTCCGTGGTGGTCTCCTGAGTGCTGCTTGTGGGAGTCATCGTTGAAGTAACTTCCGTGGTGGTCTCCTGAGTACTGCTTGTGGGAGTCATCGTTGAAGTAACTTCCGTGGTGGTCTCCTGAGTACTGCTTGTGGGAGTCATCGTTGAAGTAACTTCCGTGGTGGTCTCCTGAGTACTGCTTGTGGGAGTCATCGTTGAAGTAACTTCCGTGGTGGTCTCCTGAGTACTGCTTGTGGGAGTCATCGTTGAAGTAACTTCCGTGGTGGTCTCCTGAGTACTGCTTGTGGGAGTCATCGTTGAAGTAACTTCCGTGGTGGTCTCCTGAGTACTGCTTGTGGGAGTCATCGTTGAAGTAACTTCCGTGGTGGTCTCCTGAGTACTGCTTGTGGGAGTCATCGTTGAAGTAACTTCCGTGGTGGTCTCCTGAGTGCTGCTTGTGGGAGTCATCGTTGAAGTAACTTCCGTGGTGGTCTCCTGAGTACTGCTTGTGGGAGTCATCGTTGAAGTAACTTCCGTGGTGGTCTCCTGAGTACTGCTTGTGGGAGTCATCGTTGAAGTAACTTCCGTGGTGGTCTCCTGAGTGCTGCTTGTGGGAGTCATCGTTGAAGTAACTTCCGTGGTGGTCTCCTGAGTACTGCTTGTGGGAGTCATCGTTGAAGTAACTTCCGTGGTGGTCTCCTGAGTACTGCTTGTGGGAGTCATCGTTGAAGTAACTTCCGTGGTGGTCTCCTGAGTACTGCTTGTGGGAGTCATCGTTGAAGTAACTTCCGTGGTGGTCTCCTGAGTACTGCTTGTGGGAGTCATCGTTGAAGTAACTTCCGTGGTGGTCTCCTGAGTACTGCTTGTGGGAGTCATCGTTGAAGTAACTTCCGTGGTGGTCTCCTGAGTACTGCTTGTGGGAGTCATCGTTGAAGTAACTTCCGTGGTGGTCTCCTGAGTACTGCTTGTGGGAGTCATCGTTGAAGTAACTTCCGTGGTGGTCTCCTGAGTACTGCTTGTGGGAGTCATCGTTGAAGTAACTTCCGTGGTGGTCTCCTGAGTACTGCTTGTGGGAGTCATCGTTGAAGTAACTTCCGTGGTGGTCTCCTGAGTACTGCTTGTGGGAGTCATCGTTGAAGTAACTTCCGTGGTGGTCTCCAGAGTACTGCTTGTTGGAGTCATCGTTGAAGTAACTTCCGTGGTGGTCTCCTGAGTACTGCTTGTGGGAGTCATCGTTGAAGTAACTTCCGTGGTGGTCTCCAGAGTACTGCTTGTTGGAGTCATCGTTGAAGTAACTTCCGTGGTGGTCTCCTGAGTACTGCTTGTGGGAGTCATCGTTGAAGTAACTTCCGTGGTGGTCTCCTGAGTACTGCTTGTTGGAGTCATCGTTGAAGTAACTTCCGTGGTGGTCTCCAGAGTACTGCTTGTTGGAGTCATCGTTGAAGTAACTTCCGTGGTGGTCTCCTGAGTACTGCTTGTGGGAGTCATCGTTGAAGTAACTTCCGTGGTGGTCTCCTGAGTGCTGCTTGTTGGAGTCATCGTTGAAGTAACTTCCGTGGTGGTCTCCAGAGTACTGCTTGTTGGAGTCATCGTTGAAGTAACTTCCGTGGTGGTCTCCTGAGTGCTGCTTGTGGGAGTCATCGTTGAAGTAACTTCTGTGGTGCTCTGCTGAGTGCTGCTTGTGGGCTCGAGTGTTGACGTACTTTGTTCTGGAGAATGCTTATTATATTTTTTGCACAGCATAATTTGGAACATATACTATATACCTTGTTCCTAGGCACAAAACATATTTTTGATCAAATTTTAAAAAAAGTTTTTTTTTTCGAAACTACGCTCATACACATGTTTTTTTTGCTTTTTTTAAGTGTCAAACTCAATCACAAAATGCTCGTTGAGCTCTTTGTAGTGTTTCAATATGTATTACATACCTGTTGTGATACCTTCTGGAGTACTGCTGCTAGTGGGCTCCTCAGTTGTGGTGACTTCTGGTGTAGTTGTGGGTTCCACCGTCGTCGTTACTTCTGGTGTAGTTGTGGGTTCCACCGTCGTCGTTACTTCTGGTGTAGTTGTGGGTTCCACCGTCGTCGTTACTTCAGGAGTAGTTGTGGGTTCCGCCGTCGTCGTTACTTCTGGTGTAGTTGTGGGTTCCACCGTCGTCGTTACTTCTGATGTAGTTGTGTGCTCCACCGTCGTAGTTATTTCAGGAGTAGTCGTGGGCTCCACAGTTGTGGTGCTTTCGACTAATAATAGAAACGATTACTTTTCTCTATGTTATTGTTACACTATCTTTCGCTGATTTTTGTTCTTCGTCAGCTTTCTACGAAAACTACACAAAAGCGGATTACTGTTGATTTAAAGAAAAACTTTCAATAATATGTAAAAACTTTCTGATTGATTTTACATAATCTTTTTTTTGAGTTTTCGCAAAATCAAGAAACTTTTTTTAGTCTATCCTACACTTGAACGCTCTCACTCTCCTAACAATAAATACTCTCGCTCTCAATCCTAAAAGATATTTCTTGCGCTTCCCTTGTAAGTTCTCGATATTAATTTTAGCGGTTCCCTTTTGTTTTAGGCAGCTATATAATGAATACATTTTGTGTGTGACAGTTTTTTTTTTATCTTGAAAATTGTATACCAGTGGTCGTGGCTTCTGTAGTAGTCGTAGGCTCCTCAGTAGTGGTGGTGGGCTCTACCGTCGTCGTTATGGCTGTAAAGTAATATGATTAATGAAGTTGTTTTTTTTTCTAAATTTTTGCAGCCCAGGAATCCGCCTCTGTACACAGTAACAATGAACATGCTCAGGAGAAATATTAAAAAAAACATGATAAAACATAATTAATAATAATAATATAATAATAATAATTGTTATTGATGCTTGATGTTCACGTCAGCGCTTCATCTGCAAGGTACATATTTGCTGAATTAATCGAGTTGTGAAACTTCTCGATAGTTATTCAAGCGGTCCTCTCGGCTACGGTCCCTTCATCATGTCAGCAGCGAGCACTGGACCTCACAGTTTGACCCAACTGAACTCCCTCTGCACCACCTACAAAATCTGTTATTGTTAAAGGCACAGCCCGAGCTAATTTGAAACTCTCCGCTCTGATGCTCTCTACCTTTCTCTGTCTACGAGAGAGCGCTGCCATGCCGGAGAGTAAAATTATCTCGAGGTGCGAGGGCTTTAACTTTACAAAAGGTTAAATAGTATATGATTAAGTTTTACAATAGCATTGCATTATTACTCTCGATATTTGTATTAGAGATTTTTGTAATCATTTTTTCAGATCTAATATTATACGAAATAGAAAACTAACAATAAAGTGCAATTTATTCATACTAGACTAGTAAGGTAAAGTCAGTTTGATTCTTGTTCCAATAACACTAATCTGAAGCAAATAGCATCCGTGCAGGTGCATGAAAGCCGAAACGAGTGCAAACTAATCTGAAACATCCCTAGCTAATTTTACTCTCTGCTCTCGCTATCTCGTAAACAAATAAAGTGAATGAACACTGACATTGACATAGCAGAGAGTTTCGAGTCAGCCCAGGGAGTTTATAATGGTTACCAAAATGTTATCAATGTTATCAAAAATAATTGAACTTCGTTTAAAGGGAGCGTTACCTCTCTCAATGGTCTCTCCATTGTGCACACTATTTCTCTGTTCTCTAACAACTAGAGAGTATTTCGCGTCGAAGAGACCATTGAGAGAGGTTTCGCTCCCTTTAACATCTCATAAAATAAATTCCGCTCAAGAAATTAGCGAAAATCACCCGAAAACATTTTGATTTTTTTTACTCTTTATGCCATTTTTCAAGTCTTTGTGAAGCCATGTTCATAGTCATCCCTTTGAATACGCACAGTGGTCAGCATTTTGGATGATTCCTATTACAAATTGAAGAAGAGATGACAAACAACGCAAGATACATCCCTGCTATGAAGCATACGTATATCAATTTGAAAGTTGCGAACTGTGAATAGCTTCAGAAAGATTTAGAGTCGGTTTGTGAACGGACAGCGCAAGAGGAGATGGATGAAAGAAGAGTATTGAAAGTGTCACCTCAGCCTATTTTGAAACTCTCTCGCTCTCTTTTGCTACAAGATAGTATTGCCAATGCGGACAGTAAAATCAGCTGCGCTTTTGAAAACCAATGCGAGTTGAAAATACAATATTAACCTTTCAGAATACTAAACCGGTCTACGCAAGCAGCGAAATGAGAAAAGAGTGAACAGTTTTTTTAAACTTATTGTAAGTATGATAAATTTAAAAGAGTTTGGGAAAGAATTGCAGATGAACCTGAAATAAGAGGCAGACAGACTGACAAACGGACAGACGCTAACTCGCATTTCAGTTTTCAAAAATATTCAGTCCTTGTAGAAGTGAAAGCAACAATAACAAAGTTCTTTCAGGGGCGCTCTTTTTTCTCGTTTCAAGACTTTAACAAAATATGAGCGGCATTAGAACAAAGATAACGAATAAACAAAGTTGTAGTAATTTAGAAACGCACCATTCTTGTCACGTAAAGTAGCTTATACCGAAGACGTCCACAAGAGAGATCGAAGAGTGGACCTGATAAAGATTGAATGCTAATAATGCTCTGCTCAAAAGTTTCAAAAAGAAAAGAAAAAAAGATATAACTCACCTCTTTCTAGGCACTCTTCTATCCACTCTCGCTGTTCTAGGAAGTCAGAGCGGGTGATCAGAGCTGCGTAGTTAATTTGATTGAATGTATTATACATCAAAATTGTGTGGCAACACTTAAATGAACAAGTCAACGACAACATGTGGGGTGAAAAGGATGAGGGATATAACTTGAGGAGGGGAATTGCAGCTAGTAAGTCGAAGCAGGTGTGTATCAAAGATCAAACGGTGATAAAAATGATAGATTGCGCAGGCGAGACCTAGCGGCGGACAGGCAAGTTACACCTTAGCTTCAAGCAGTATTAAAAGAGCTACAGTGGCTTTTAAACTCTCGAAAGGCAAAGAAACGAAACGGAACGAAAATCTGCGACAGTGTGTGTAAAACGAGGAGAGTTTGCTCCACTTCTGAACGGAGCCTGAGCCTAGGAAGCTATCTCGAACGAATGTGATAAAGACTGACTGCAACTTTCCTGTGGATGCTTCCATCTATATATTTGCTCATATGCGTTCAGAGCTTCGCATTGCCACCTTCCATCTCGATCCATGACGGCTGTGCAAGCGCACGTGGCGCAGTTTTTGTGCTGTCTCCTATCTTGCAAGTTGCAGTGAGGATAGAGTCCGAGAACGCATCCAAAACAATACGCCCGGTACTCTGTCGGTTCATTCACCAACGGATTATTGATTTTCTTTAATATTTTTCATTTTTAAATTCCCGCTTTGCCCTGAATCCCAGATCCTGAAAAAGTGAGCGCGCGAATTAAAAAATCGGTGTGATTTTGCATCATTTTTTGCGGAAAAGGTATACCAGTAATAATAATAATAATAATAATAATAATAATAATAATAATAATAATAATTATAATAATAACAATAATAATAATAATAATAATAATAATAATAATAATAATAATAATAATAATAATAATAATAATAATAATAATAATAATAATAATAATAATAATAATAATAATAATAAAAGTTAAATGAATGAAGTTTAGAGGTCTCATTTTCAGTTGACCCACCACTGCGAGCTCTCCTTGTGCAATTTGTCGACCATCCGTAAGCCCATGGCGGAACTCTTCATTCTGGCTGAAGAATACAAGCTGGGACTGGTGCTCTCGGTAAGTGGGGGAGCATTCATTAGGATGTCACACGAATTGACTGTATACTCGCAGACACTATTAACTGACAGAATTGAAAGCATCTTTATCACCTGTGGCCGTATGCAAGAACAACGGGAAAACCGTTTTCCGGGAAAATGTGACGTCATTAGCGTAGTCGGAGGATTTTTGGAAAACGCCTCCGCCTACGCTAATGACGTCAGATTTTCCCGGAAAACGGTTCTTGCATACGGCCACTGGACAATAGATTGCCTGGGTGCCGCACAGAGATGATGGTCCCTGGATATCGCATGGGATGGACATACGTGGGCGGCATTGTAGCTAGCGGCAATACCCACCCGATATAGCCAAAATTCACTCAGAAATGAAAATCACTTAGCTAAACTTCGCTGTAAAATTAGAATTTTATTTGAAATTTCACTATATTTCGCGGGTACCCGTAGTCTCAACATGTGGGGTCTCTCGTCTTAACATTCGGGTGCCCACAGCCACATGAAGACCGGTCGGGTAGATATTCACAGACCTCCAGTGGTTCCTAGAAATTTCCCATATTTTTTCTACAGAGATCAAAGATCAAACTACAAAGATCAAAGATCAAACTACACATACCATGGCCAGTAGGGTGGCGAGAATGACTCTTCACTCACCAGTTCCCCTGGCAGTCTTGTGCGAGTACTCGCGAGAGAGGTCATTTACGACCTCTCTCTCGTCAAGTACTTGCAATGAGATCAGAAAAACACTGGTGAGCAGAAAAAAGCAATTCTTTTTTCGATTAACTTGGGTTTTCTCTGGCCAAAGTGGTCAAAATGTGCACATCTGAATATTTTTGGAATCTACACACCAATAGCTATTCAACAAGCATAAAATCGACTGTTAAAGTACACTTTTAAATTTCGTTGAGTTGTCATGTTATGCATACCATAAATTCGGATCAGACTATGATAATATCATATATTTTTATTATGTTAGTACAGTAAACTCGAATTACAATTAAAACTCTTCTCAACTCAATCAACTCAATCAACGAAATTTAAAAGTGTACTTTGACAGTCGATTTTATGCTTTTTGAATAGCCACTGACATGTAGATTCCAAAAATATTCACATTTGCACATTTCGACCACTTCATTATTATTCGTTCTTTTCTGTACCATATTTTCTCGAAAACGCATAAATATTATGATTAAGTGACGAGCTAACAATAAGGGATTGAATATTCAAATAAACACCTTGGTCATCCTATTGAGCAGTCCTTTCGGCTTCGATCTGCAATGGAATTAATGACCAAGTCTAGAGATCAAAGATCAAAGTATAAAGATCAAAGATCAAAGTCCAAAGATCAAACTATATCGTACATCTTCTTGGGTAAAGGCCAGAGGGCCCCGGTAGACGAGTGCCTCTGGCAGATGAGTGAGCGGAAGGTCGACGAGCATTTGGGGACGAATCGGACGAGTGCACTCCTGATGAGATCAAAGATCAGACTACAGAGATCAAAGATCAAACTACAAAGATCATAGATCAAACTACACATACCATGGCCAGGTGAAACTCGCGCAGGAATCGAGTGAGGAACGGATCGCCTTCAGCAGAGACGTTATCGGATTGAAAGGAGGGAAGAATAGGAATTATTTTTATTAAAATGCATATCAATGAACAGACTTGTAAATTGCAGGAGATTTTTCCAAATTTTTCAATTTTACAACTTTTATTTTTATGATAAAGACATTTGTGCTTCACTCAGGCGTGTTTCATCAAACGTTGAAGAAAAATAAGCCAATTCGAAATTCATTGAAAAAAGTAAAAGAGTGATCATACATTTTCGGTACCCTGGCTGTTTATTTGTATATAGTTGGTCAATTCTTGAAATAGGGTGGGTTGATTCACAAAATTCGCTATTTTCGCTTAACCCCCCCCCCCCCCCCCCGCATGAAGTGGCCTAAACTGGGCCTTATATAGTGGGGTCAATCCTCGCATTGCGAGGGTATGAAAATGTATTGTGACCGTATTGATGGAGAGAAGTGTCTATGATTAGAAGGGTACTTCTGATTACATACGAATCCTAGATTTTGAAACCAACATAGGCCAGTGTATTGGAAAATTCAAAATATTTGGAATAATGGCCAAGGAAATGTAACCGATACTTTTTAAAAAAAGTATAGAAAATTAGAAGATTGTCGCGTATAATCTCCCACTTGTGTCGTTTTCTCTCGTATATCTTCTGTTCGTCTCTACTGTATCTTTCTAATGTACTAACCAAATACGATATATATACCTAGATCATCACGCAAACTAGATTAGGTTTTTTAATAGACAACACACATTTTTTTGTTACGGGAATCTTCGGGAGAAGTAAAGACGAATAAACGAAACATAGATTTACCAGGCGTTCACTCTCAACACTTTTTGAGGAAAACTGTGAGATATTCAGTCGTAAGTCATCAATATTTTCATTCAAACTCTCAAAATCATCATTTAGAGCAGTCATCATCGTTATTGTCCGTATAAAATGCACTGTCATTGCTACTGGCTAGCACAGGCCGAATAGCCTGTTATCGGTTTTCAAAAATCCGGTTAAAATCCGGCTTTTCGATTTTTGGCAAATGACTCAAACTTACTTACAACTCATAATCAGTGACTGAATCTATGTTGCTCGGTTGGACACATCTCTCACCTTCGACTTTTTGACTTCATGATAATGCAAATTTGTGATTAATGTAGATAAATCAATCAATCAACCAATAGATCGATCACTTTATCATTTTACAAGGAATAGTTGTTATAATTTTGGATTAAATTAGCATATTCTTCCATAGCAAACTTTACATTTAAAAATTACACAGATACAAGTTACTTCGGGAAAACCATCTCAAAAGGGTCTCTCTAATTACTACAGAAATGAAAAGCTTCCGAACATATGGTAAAACTTGGAAAATATGGAGGGTCGTAGAATATTTGTTGGTCGTTAGCAGAGACACAGGTTCAACAGGACAAAACTTGTGCATCAAACTTACAATGATTAGTATTATCGGTCATAGAACAAGATATGTTACAAGTACTGGTAAAAATCGATAAACAATTTAGAAAAAAACGTTACAAAAATCGATAACAGTTAAAACATAAGTGATACTGATAAGCATTACATTGTACTGTATTAGTCACATAAAAATCAATATCAGGGGACATGGAATGGTCCAGCCAGTCAATAAATCAATGCTTCTCCATCTCACGACGATTTGGGTATACATTGTTGCTGGTTACGGTACGATATGGGTGGACTAATCAATATTCATCGACCTTCTGATCTTCATCGAAAGCGTCGGCGTGGCCAAACTGAAATTGTAGTTTGACCTATGATTTTTGTGGTTCGATCTTGTTCACTTACGACAGATACGATTCTATTGACTACCACCATTCGAGATAGGGCACGGCGATGGGATGACGCGATCGCCTCCGACTGAACAGAATAATTAATTTAAATATTATTTATTATTATATGCATATTATTTATTATTATATTATTATTATTATTTTTAATATGGCAAGATCTCTTACCTCTCCCATTTCACGTATCATGGAGGAGATGCTTGAGCGAGACATCTTAGCGTCGATATCCTGCTTTGATCCTTTCTTAAGCGAATTCTTGAACAGATCCATCCATTGAGATACAGTAGTCTGAAAATCAGAAAAGTATCAGAAAAGTATTCAGAAAAGTAGTCTACCTGAGTAATGATAGTTTGATATTTGAACTTTACCCGTCTAATCATAGTTTGATCTTTGAACTCTACTCGTCTAATAATAGATTGATCTTTGAACTCTACTCGTCTAATAATAGATTGATATTTGAACTCTACTCGTCTAATAATAGATTGATCTTTGAACTCTACTCGTCTAATAATAGATTGATCTTTGAACTCTACTCGTCTAATAATAGATTGATCTTTGAACTCTACTCGTCTAATAATAGATTGATATTTGAACTCTACTCGTCTAATAATAGATTGATCTTTGAACTCTACTCGTCTAATAATAGATTGATATTTGAACTCTACTCGTCTAATGATAGTTTGATCTTTGAACTCTACTCGTCTAATAATAGATTGATCTTTGAACTCTACTCGTCTAATGATAGTTTGATCTTTGAACTCTACTCGTCTAATAATAGATTGATCTTTGAACTCTACTCGTCTAATAATAGATTGATCTTTGAACTCTACTCGTCTAATAATAGATTGATCTTTGAACTCTACTCGTCTAATGATAGTTTGATCTTTGAACTCTACTCGTCTAATGATAGTTTGATCTTTGAACTCTACTCGTCTAATAATAGATTGATCTTTGAACTCTACTCGTCTAATGATAGTTTGATCTTTGAACTCTACTCGTCTAATAATAGATTGATCTTTGAACTCTACTCGTCTAATAATAGATTGATCTTTGAACTCTACTCGTCTAATAATAGATTGATCTTTGAACTCTACTCGTCTAATAATAGATTGATCTTTGAACTCTACTCGTCTAATGATAGTTTGATCTTTGAACTCTACTCGTCTAATAATAGATTGATCTTTGAACTCTACTCGTCTAATGATAGTTTGATCTTTGAACTCTACCCGTCTAATAATAGATTGATCTTCGAGCTCTACCCGTCTAAAGATAGTTTGATCTTTGAACTCTACTCGTCTAATAATAGATTGATCTTTGAACTCTACTCGTCTAAAGATAGTTTGATCTTTGAACTCTACTCGTCTAATAATAGATTGATCTTTGAACTCTACTCGTCTAATAATAGATTGATCTTCGAGCTCTACCCGTCTAAAGATAGTTTGATCTTTGAACTCTACCCGTCTAATAATAGATTGATCTTTGAACTCTACTCATCTAAAGATAGTTTGATCTTTCAACTCTACCCGTCTAAAGATAGTTTGATCTTTGAACTCTACCCCTCTAATGATAGTTTGATCTTTCAACTCTACCCGTCTAAAGATAGTTTGATCTTTGAACTCTACTCGTCTAATAATAGATTGATCTTTGAACTCTACTCGTCTAATAATAGATTGATCTTTGAACTCTACTCGTCTAATAATAGATTGATCTTTGAACTCTACTCGTCTAATAATAGATTGATCTTTGAACTCTACTCGTCTAATGATAGTTTGATCTTTGAACTCTACTCGTCTAATAATAGATTGATCTTTGAACTCTACTCGTCTAATGATAGTTTGATCTTTGAACTCTACTCGTCTAATAATAGATTGATCTTCGAGCTCTACCCGTCTAAAGATAGTTTGATCTTTGAACTCTACTCGTCTAATAATAGATTGATCTTTGAACTCTACTCGTCTAAAGATAGTTTGATCTTTGAACTCTACTCGTCTAATAATAGATTGATCTTCGAGCTCTACCCGTCTAAAGATAGTTTGATCTTTGAACTCTACCCGTCTAATAATAGATTGATCTTTGAACTCTACTCATCTAAAGATAGTTTGATCTTTCAACTCTACCCGTCTAAAGATAGTTTGATCTTTGAACTCTACCCCTCTAATGATAGTTTGATCTTTCAACTCTACCCGTCTAAAGATAGTTTGATCTTTCAACTCTACCCGTCTAATAATAGATTGATCTTTGAACTCTACTCGACTAATGATAGTTTGATCTTTGAACTCTACTCGTCTAATAATAGATTGATCTTTGAACTCTACCCGTCTAAAGATAGTTTGATCTTTGAACTCTACCCCTCTAATGATAGAACTCTACCTTATCCGACGTCACCTTCATAATCGCGTCCATTTCTTCTCTTAATATCTGGTCCCTCTTCTGAAGAAGTGTCATCTTCGCTGCTTCCTCCTCATCCTTCTTCATTTTCTTCTTTGGACCTTCATTCTGCAAAAAACAATAAATCGATAAATCAATTGTTCGCGCTACCGTACCGTAGCAGTCACTGCGTTCGCTTCTTCTTGTCCTTCCTTCCTCTCTTCCCCCATCCTCTTCCTCCTTCCTCTTCTTCCTTCCTCTTCTTCATTCTTCTTTTCCTCTTCTTCATTCTTCCTTTCTTGTTTCATTCCTAACAAACAAAAAGTTTATTATTATTCAGTTATTGTTAGATAAATGTTCTATTGATCACATTAAATTTTGATAATTACTTACCTTGACCTCCTTTTGTATTCTCTTCTTTTCTCTTGGAAGACTTCCTCTCCTTGACTTCCTCTTAAATGCGAATTGTTAGTGCGTTTTCACAGTGCTCTGGTGCAAGCCACCTTTATTTGAAAGCCAGACGAGAGCGAGAGAGCATCATAGGTCGAAAAGTATGTTACAAAGTACCAAGCCTGACCGGATTTTGAGCCAAAATGTCACAAAAATCGAAAAACCTGACCGGATTTTGAAAACCGATAACCTAGCTATTCGACCTATGGAGAGCATCACTTTTGAGAGAGTTTCCGTGCTGAGCGGTCGCTCGGCCTTTCATAGGGAGCATAATAGTGAATTAAGTGGTGTTATAATCTTGGAAAAATAGGCGGAAAAGTGAAAAGTGGTGTTGAAAAGTAGTGTTTGAAAATTTTGTGATTGTAAACGTAGTTGGAAGAGTAACACAGCTTCATTATTGACAAGTTCTTACAACGAATTTACTTTTCCAACTACTTTTACGATCACAAAATCAACACTACTTTTCACTTTCCCATCTACTTTTCCAATATTTCAACACCACATAAAACCCACTATTATGTTCCCCATGAAAGCCACAGCACGGAAACTCTCTCAAAAGTAGCGCTTTCTCGCTCGTCTGCATAGGTCGAATAGATAGGTTATCGGTTTTCAAAATCCGGTCAGGTTTTTCGTTTTTTGGCAATTTTGGCTCAAAATCAGAACAGTTTTTTTTTCGATTTTTGTGAAATTTTGGCACAAAATTCGGTCAGGCTTGGTACTTTGTAACATACGTTTCGACCTATGCTCGTCTGGCTTTCAAATAAACATGGTGCTGATCACGAAGGCATATACCTTCTTCATCCGATAAGACGATGAAGGTCGCCGACGCTGCCGGACGACGCAGAGGGGAGGAGTGGAGAGGAGGCGCCGAAGTGACGGCCTGTTAATTAAGTATTTTTACGAGTGACAAAACAACAATAATAAGTGATGCATAGCAAAGTAAATAATAATGTTTTCGAAAATTGACGATTTCATGCACTGTATTCGATGGATGCTTGCGTGAAAACAAACAAAAAATACAGTGTCTCGATAAATATACTGTAAATTAAGCTCTCTAGGTTTATCTTGACCCACTCTCTCCTCGCAGAAAAACAATCGATAAATCGATAAATCAATATCTCTGGCTACCGTACCATTCGGTCGATTCCGCCATTCTCCTTCTTCGTGTTCTCGTGGGTACGAGTCGAACGAATGCCTGAAAATCAATCGATAAAAGCACGTTTCTTTTGCATATATACTGTTCAAAATCATCAGAAATAGATAAATAGTTTAGTGTTGTTTACTCATCTTATCAAGTTATTATGAAATTACAAAAGTTATAATACACCACGAATTTAGTTTACGTGATCGAACATGATAGCTCAAATTAGCCTCAGGGCCTTTAAATGCACACCCCAAGATCTAATTTTACTCTCCACTTTGGCAATAATCTCGTTGATAAAGAAAGTGAGAGTTAACAGAGCGGGGAGTTTCAAATTAGCCTGGGGTGCCGCTTTAAATTAAATAATAATAATAATAGTCCAGACTTACCATGAGGCTGTGAGGCAGATTGAATAATTCGAAGTGCAGGTCGAGAGTCCTGACGAGATGGTCCCTGACCATCAAAGCGATCTGCGATACCACGATCTCCCGTTGGAGCCCTTCGAGCGCCTGCAATGCTCTCTCGTAGACGAAGAAAGCGAGAGAGTGTGGCCAGAGCGCTTTAACGTCTGGAGGCGGACTCATCCTTGATAGTAATTTTGTGTAAATTATAATACACGAATGTAGATCTCGAGTGCACGACTTTGCAATTGATAAATATAGCGGGGATTTGAAGGGAAATGATGTCCTTGAAACATTCGGGGATATTTCGGGAAATTTCTTCGAATCTCTCTCACTCTATCTCTCTCTAAAACCTATTTTCATCGGTTCACTTATAATATATCAACTTCCAGACACTAGTCTACTGTTCGAAATGGTGACCGAAAAGATAAATAGGATCAAAGATCAAGATCAAAGATCAAAGATGGGACCAAAACAATCATCGCAATCACGCTCACCGCCAGCATCCCTGACAGCGTCCCTATCATCTGGTTCATCCTCGTCTGTCTCCGTCCTTCTCGATCGACTCGTATCATCAGCTTCAACTGATCGATAACTGCTTACACGACCGTCCGCATCGAACTGGATATCGTAGTTTGCGAATCGATCCTTGATACTGCAATGAGAACGATCGATAGATCAGTGATTAATCAATATAAATTAATGTTTAAACGAACTTGACTCGTTCGATGTCGTCGAATTCCGTGGCGTAGAATTGATAGAGAAAAAGCACCTAAAGAATGGTAAATTTATACATATTTTTTTTAAATTTATATTTATTTTCATATTTAATTCAAGGACCAATGATTTCGAGAGTTCACATTTTGACTGAACGGTCTATTTAACGTTTAATGGGCATATCGATATTTTTGGAGAAATTACATGGGGTGAACATGAGTTCGAAACAAAAGTAATCTGGAAAATCCCCAGAAATGTGTCTGCTTTGCATCATTTCATTTAGAAATCAACAATTTGATTGGCAAGAGATTGTTGTTCTTGTTCAACTTTAAAAAGCGCTAAAAGATGAAAAATAAAAGGTCATTTCTATAAAAATTTTTTTTGCTAGTTTCATGAGAATCGATGTATCATTAACAATAAATACATACCTTCTCTGCATCTACACCAATGACTTGGTGCATTCTCTTCCTCAAAAAGCGAGAGAACCTTAAAAGCATATATTCAATGTAGCTTAATTAAATTGTTTATTGTTTTTCTCTGCTATTAAAAAACTTTTGAAGTGCACTTATCATTTTCACTTGAAGTAGAACTGTAAGTCTACTGCAAGTGGCGTACATACTGTAATGCATTTTGTCCAATTTTGTTTCACTTGAAGTAGAAATACCAGAGTATGTAAACACACACACGTGTGCACAACCAAATGCAAATATTGGTGCAAGTGCAATTTAAAATGAGCAAATATGTGTAAGAAAAGATAAGGAGACTATCAACAAACACAAAACAAACACGGCCCGGTGCTTCATGAATGAAATTAAGCGAAGCGTGGCTTACTTCTTTGACAATGATTTGTCAGTGTGGTGCGATATCGAGGCGCCTTGAGGGTTGCTTATCAATTCTTTCCAAATTGTCTTCCCATTCGGGGCCTTTGCGAGCTTATTGAGGTGGTAGCTCCGTGAAGAGGCGCAACTGAACGAACGACACAATTGTGACACAATTTCAATTTCACAAATTCATTTAAGTGGTGCATACAGTTCGTACAGCTTTTTTTCTCACAAATTATATTATCCCCCCCCCGCTGTTAGGTAAAGTGCGTTTTAACGCGCCCCATCCCATACTTGTACATCTATTAATATTATTAAATTATTAAATTAATATTATTAGTCACCTGTACAGGTAGTTAGTCATCGTGACCAACTCATTTGAGGTAAAGTCACTATGAATTCTTATCATCTTGAGTTTCACTGCGTAATCTAAATCACCGGCTCATTATCAGTGAGATCACAAATTGGGTTTTCATTTGGATTGGGTACTTGAAGCATAGATGCGCCGAGTCTATCCACCATTTATGGCACAACAATTCTACAGAATCTACAGTAGTCCACACTCAAAATCGAAAGTACAGTACGAAACGGTTACACATTATATCTATTGAAAAGGTATTGAAACACAAATTCGAGCGGTTCATGGCGTTGAACATGTTCAAACCCCACTGACAGATTTAAAGATGATAAAGATCAAAGATCAAAGACTCACTTCTTATCATCATCGGTCGCCAATGTCTCATCAGCGATGAATGCACGTGTGAATGTCTGCAAATTGTGATTATCGATTGATTCAAGAGGCCACAATGTACGGTAAGCCGAGTCTACCGTACCTGGGGCATTTCGGCAAATGGGAAGACGACGTAGACCACGCGTGTCGACCTACTGTTCACCTGAAGAAGGAAATAATAACAAAATAATCAATCAATAACAGACTACCGTATTCATATCTTGGCTTCAAAAATCGATAAACCAACCAAATCAATCGATAACTGACCAGATAGAGAGTAGGTGCGGGCACACCGTGTTCGTCCATCGCGTTCATGTTAGCGTGTAGGACCTGATCAAGGTAATCAATAATCGATATATTGTTTGGGACGGTTACGGTACTATTCATGATTATAGATCATTTCCAGAAATCCAATCAATAATTGATTATCGCACCTGATAGAAGAACTGCTTGGCGATGGCTCCGATCGAATGCATTTCGTGCGTTGAATTCTGCAAACAAATAAGTAATTATCTATGAAATAATAAAAAAGGAAAACTATCCCATGGCATCAAATACCGCATTCGTCCTACTAGAAACTACCGTATTCCTCCAGTTCTCCAAATTGCCGTACTCTTTGTCCAACTAGAAACTACCGTATTCCTCCAGGTCTCCAAATTACCGTACTCTTTGTCCTACCATAAACTACCGTATTCCTCCAGGTCTCCAAATTACCGTACTTTTTGTCCTACTATGAACTACCGTATTCCACCAGGTGTCCAAATTACCGTACTCTTTGTCCTACCATAAACTACCGTATTTCTCCAGGTCTCCAAATTACCGTACTCTTTGTCCTACCATAAACTACCGTATTCCTCCAGGTCTCCAAATTACCGTACTCTTTGTCCTACCATAAACTACCGTATTCCTCCAGGTCTCCAAACTACCGTACTCTTTGTCCTACCATAAACTACCGTATTCCTCCAGGTTTCCAAATTACCGTACTCTTTGTCCTACCATAAACTACCGTATTCCTCCAGGTCCCCAAATTACCGTACTCTTTGTCCTACCATAAACTACCGTATTCCTCCAGGTCTCCAAATTACGGTACTCTTTGTCCAACCATAAACTACCGTATTCCTCCAGCTCTCCAAACTACCGTACCCCTACCGTAACCCTACCACGACGACTAACCATAAGATGCAGTGCTTGTCTGAGCTCGTTCTCGTCTCGTCTGCAGTTGATCTCCGTGCCCTCCTTCGACACGACCACTATCGACGTGTAGTCCACCTGCACGTAGAACGACAGTCTGAAAGAGATCAAAGATCAAACTTCGAAGATCACAGAAGACTAAGCAGAAAACACAACACTAGTGCTCCCTACTTCGTCCACTTTTAAATATTTAAATCATACATTTTCGATGCCCTCGCCATTGTTTCTAAGTGTAGGAAAATGTATGATTTAAATTTTAAAAAAAATCAAACTCACTTTCCAGCGACATGATCATAGTTCCGATTGGTGAGCTCGCACAGGAACAGTAAGTGGAGGGGAGATTAACGAACACAACGCCAACGTAACTGAAACGATGACAATGAATATATTTATATACTACCAGTATTCTTTATCATCCACTTACACACTTCCATAGGAATACCATTTTGAATCTAACCACCACGATCTAGTTTGGTGGATAAAACCAGAATGCACCAGGTACTGATAATGAGCGATGGCACAAAAAGGGTGGGGTTGATTGAAAATAATAATAACAATGATGAAAAATAAATAATAGATAATAGAGAAATATGGAGTGATTGAGATCCACGCGGCCCCGCCCGCTGAAGATGGATCTACTAAGTAACTAAGCAAGTAAGTAAAGTCCTTTAAATGTTGTCGCATGTTTTTGATGTATGATAAATTAAATTAAATCAAATAGTTAATAATAGTCGAGATCATCATTTTGAATCTCCCAAACACGACCTAGTTTGGTGGATGAAACCCGACTGCACCAGGCGAAGCAGAAGATGTGGAGTACACCTATCACCGATTCATTCGGAAACATTTAGCTATTCTGTTCGATGTTTCTAAATAATACTGCACAATAATAAAAAAATATGCAGTATTATTTATAAACACCGAACAGAGTGCCTAAATTTTTCTGGATGAATCGGTGATATGCCGATGTTTCTCCAATTATTGTTGTCCGTATAAAAAATGCTTGTGTAATTGCCTTGCTACTGGCTGCTAAACAGAGAAATAACTATCGATCGTCCTCCCTTCCTTCCTCGCTCTCTCTGATCTACGAACTATCTCACTTGTGCTCTCTCTATCTAAACATAGAAATACACTGTAGCTGTGGCTGGCTATTCTCGTACCAAATAAACAAGTGTATTTTACACGGACAATACCTACGATTCTCCTCCCCCCATCCCTCTCACATATACAGGGTGCGCCATAATTACCCGAACTGTTGTCTCCATATGAATCTCCCCTTGGAAATGTGACCTGAGTGATATGGTTCATGGTAAAGCTTACTAAGAATATGGGCAGCAGTAGTGTACTAGCGAATCTCGCCGTGGTCTCTTTTAGCTCTGACACAAGCCATGAGTCTCTTCTCATATGCGACTGCCGATTCCCGCAAGTAGTTGTCATCGAGTTCGTCCCATGCCTTGAGAAGCGGAGCACTGAGGGAGTCGAGGTTCTGGTGCTTGATAGAGGACATCTTGGCCTACAACACCTCCAAGCACTGCAGTCGAGGAGGTTGAGATTGGGGGAGTTCGGAAGTAAATCAATGTGATGGATTTTGCCGAGTGCATGGGTGAAAAACCACGACTGGGTCAACTTTGTCATGTCATTGACGACAGAATCTTACCGAAAGGTCTAGTGGTCCTGACCGAAGTGGGTATGGTATCGGAGTAGAAGCGCTTCTTCGAGGATGTGCTTGGTAAAATATGCCTTATTGATCTAGACGCATGGAGTGGCAAAACAAGAGTGGACTTTCCAGTTGGGCAAACAACAGCTAAAACCTTGGCGTATTGTGGAAGGCTGATATGACCCATGACCCCAGCCGTCTTGTAGGATTCTTTAAGATCAGAGGCAATAATTCTGTTGTTCTCGATATTCAGGTTGTCTTTGAAGGTAGGATATTCTCTTCGCTGAACATCGTGCTGAAGTGCGCGGACCTAGCACAACGCATAAAAAGTTGAGGTCACCGTTCTCAGCGGAGCTTGATCTGTCGCTCATTCGGTTCTAACAGTTTACTGTACTTGTAAGGGAGAAGAGTCAGCTGAGACCTGAGGAGATGAAGAATGGAAGTGTTCGAGATATCGAGTCTCCAGATCGTAAACTCGTGGTTTCGAAACACCATCTTTCGGATAAGATCTCGGTTCGTAGCGGTAGAAACTGAAATCGGTCTACCTCTACCCGGACGTTCCTTGTCAGTACCAAGATCTTGGTACACGATACCGGTATCGGATACAGCCGACTCGTGAAAGCCGAGCTGATGAACTATGACAATCTATCTTGTACACTTGAGAATGAGGGGTCGCAGTCGACTTTACTTCCCCATTACTAGAAGACTTGACTAACTGACTTGAAACCTTGAATAGGGAGTGGCCAATGATCACTCGTCATGATGCTGCAATAGGGGTTGCGCATTTGCATTGGGGGCCTGGGAATCATAATGGTGAAATCAGTTCGGGTAATTTTGGCGCACCCTGTAATAATTTTTGATGATTTTTTATTCCACGCAATTCATTTGTACTCGAACATTTTATATTTGATGTAACACCCTAGTGGTGTACGATAAACAAATAAATAAATAAATCTTTTTTTTTCGAATAATAGTGTCATTTTACTCCTCAGACATTCGGACAAAAAACTAATGATAAAAGAAACTCAAAAACATAATATCTTAATCGAATGCTAAATAAAACAATGATTGCCGAATTTTTAATTTCCGCATTTGGATTACGGTAGGGTACACCATAAATAAAGTCAGTTCCCGATAAAAAAAGGCGAATTAGTTGTGTTTTTTCGGGAAGAAGGCAACGTTTCACTCATTTGTTTTAGTTCATTTTCATATATGAGTTACATTAATGAATACTCGTCAAATTAAAGAAATAAAAAAAGTCAGCCACCGAGAGGCATTTGTAGGAAAAAATAAAACAAAAATTTTTTATTGTTTTTTAAAATTTTTTCTGGGCCTCACGGTTTTGGACCGGGATGAGAGTTGGTGTAATTTACCTGCATATTATTACCCATCGTCGCACTCACATATCGAACGAATCCGTAAACTTTGAAATTTTGATGCCATTATGTCGAACTTACGTTATTTAGCGAAGGAGCGGATATGACGAACCCTAACTCCGTCTGTGATCTCATGCCACCCCATACTATACCTATGCACAATTTGGGCCCGATCGGTTCCTATCACTTTTTGGCCAAGTGCCAAGCCATAAGCAAAATATGTTCATTGAGTCAGATAGTCTCTCTTAAAAGCTTTCAAGCGAGAATGGCTCCGTCTGCCTGACAATGGAAATGTCTCATGATAGATTCATCTCATGGGAGTCTATTTCAATCACACGATCCCTCCTCCTCTCATGACCACCATTCATTCGTCTCATCCTTCCCCAGGTAGACAGAAACCCTCTTAAAGGCATACTCCAAACTAATTTTAAGCTCTATGCTCTGGCAACACTCTCTCGTAAGCAAAAATAACGAGAGAGCAAAAAAACTCCCAGCTCTGGCCACGCTCGCTCGCTTTTTTGTGCTCAGGCGAGTTTTGCCAGAGCGAAGAGTTTCAAATTATATCACGGTTTGCCTTTATATCCCTTTTCGGCGCTACTTCCATTTATCCGCCGCCCCTCCCCCTCCTGTCTAGGCCCCGCCCCCTCGACCTGTCGTGGTCGACAGACCAAGGAAGAGGTCCTCCAGCCGGCACAAAGGCGCAGCGACTTCTCCAAATAAAATGGAGAAGTCCGGAGGAGGGTTGGGCTTGCGCATTGAAAGCCCTCCCCTATGAGTGTCAATCACTCTCAAAATTTCCTCCGAAGAGGAGAGTTCAACTCAGAGAGGAACTCGGAATGAATGAACATCAAGCCCTTATATACCCCTTCGATCTAGCCCCGCCCACAACGCCGCGCGGGAAACGCTCTGATTGGTCGGTGCCTCTACTCGCCGTCTGTGTCTCTAATCTCTTTCACTATCGCCAATCGATAGTGCATTTTTATGCTTTCTTTCGCTGTATCAATTGATTGATTAAATTAATGCTAGATTAAGACTAAACTATGTGAAATAATATCCTAGGATCAAGTCAACAGTATATTCCAGTAGAATGTAGAACAGGCATAGACGAGGAAATTAACGGAAAATGTTAAATTCGAATATAGATTTTACTTGCCAGCGAGCTCGTCCGTTCTAGAGAATGTGAGAGGACACCGGACGAGGAGCACTCAAATGTGAGAAGGGACATGATGAAATAGGATTGAGAAGACAAGAGGAATATCCGAGAGAACAGAAGAAGCGCCGGAATGAGCTGGGGTGGAGGAGTTAACCGTAGATACAGTTAAAAGAGGGGGAGTCTGACTCTGGTATGTCAAAACATATCTACGTATTATTTTTCATTAACAAGGGAGCCATAATGCATTCCCGTGGCGATATGACAAGTGACATATACCATTCGAATCAGTATCCGATTCTGATAAGGCACCGTTAATAAGCAATGTCAAAAGTTTAAGAGCTTCGAGAAAATCGATAATGAAAATCGCACAAATCCGAGCCAATTAAGATCAACTCGGCTTTGAGCTCACATCTCAACGACCCTTGTGGTGTAGTGGATAAGGCGCTCGCATTTCATTTTGTAAGTACATGGTTCGATGCCTGGTATGCGATACTTTTTTTGCTGATTTTTTCAAGTTCAAAAGTTCAGATCTATTGTTTCATTGTTATCCTTTGTAGATCATTATCGATCGTCTGCTTAACCTCTGATCTCTTGCTCGCGCGCTTTTGTGTCTGCTTTTAAGGAATTTCAGCTTCTGATTCGATATGTATCATGGCACAAATGCTAACGGCATAAAAAGTTTATTGCTTTTATTCAGTCTTCGAAAAAAATCAGCAAAAAAAGTATCGCATACCAGGCATCGAACCATGTACTTACAAAATGAAATGCGAGCGCTTTATCCACTATACCACAAGGCTCGGTGAGATAGGAGCTCAAAGCTGAGTTGATCTTAATTGGCTCGGATTTGTGCGATTTTCATTATCGATTTTCTCGAAGCTCTTAAACTTTTGACATTGCTTATTAACGGTGCCTTGTCAGAATCGGATACTGATTCGAATGGTATATGTCACTAGTCATATCGCCACGGGAATGCATTATTGTTCCCTTGTAAGGTAGACTGGTTAGTCTACTTCAAGCTAAATGCAAGTTTACTTCATGTTTTGTATACACTGTAATGCATTTCGTCCGTTCTAGAGAGTGTGAGAGGACACCTGACGCTTGAAGTAGACTTAAATTAAATTTTAAGTAGCAACGTATTTTATGTTGAAATACCAGGGGAAAAGAGAGACGAGTGATCTTTGATGGATGAGAGGCACACTCGGAATCAGATAAAAGTACACGATTACCCATGATTACTCTATTCCTGTATCATTAACTATTGTTAGGAAGTTTATTTATCGTATTTCTGAGCTATCGCATATCATTTCATCATTATGATCACACACTCCCTGGGGGGGGAGGAGGAGAGGATCTTCGGACCTCCCTGTGGTCTTGACAGCTTGTAGTTCGCCTATGGAGAGACTAGCAAGGGAAATATAAGAAATATCATTTAAACTTTTGAACGAGACTATTTTTCCTCGATAGGTATAGGCCATATATGGACGGAACCAAAAAAACTGGCTGCGACCATGCACTTTCAGATTTTATATAATTAATTAAAGTTTGTGAAAAAAATCATCATTTTTTGAAGAAAAAAACACTATGTAAGGAGCGTATGAATCAAAGCGCTCCTGTAAGAGCACTGAAGACATGGCAGCGTGGTGTAGTGGTAGTGTGTACTCTTCTAGATTGGGCTGTGGGTGGTTCGAGTACACTTATAGACACTTTTCTTTGGCTCATTTTTAAGAGCTTCGGACTTGTACTTTCGATGGGAAAAAATGGGAAAAAATTGTTAATTTTTGTTCGCTTCCAAAACGTTCGTGCGTGCTCAAGATGACATCTTTCAAGATGTTGTTGTAATCTGTCAGAGACCCTGTGTCAATTTTTCTTTGATCAAATGTTCGATATATGATCGTCGATTGTGCTGGTATTGTTTTGTTAACTGCTACCATTGTTGTTGAAATATTATTTGACATGTATAATTTTAATATTTTGTTTTGTTGATAAATTTCGTAGAAGTTATTAGATGCTAAATATATTTGAAATAATGAAAAATGTAATGGAATAGTAACAAATTGCACGAACGCACGAACGTTCTGAAAGTGAAAAAAAAGATCTGAAATTAAAAAAAAATTTTCAGCGAACGTACATGTCCGAAGCTCTTAAAAATGAGCAAAAGAAAAACGATAAGTGTACTCGAACCACCCACAGCTCGATCTAAAAGAGTACGCACTACCACTACACCACGCTGCCATGTCTTTAGCGCTCTTACAGAAGCGCTTTGTTTCATACGCTCCTTGTCGCCTACATAGTGTGTTTTTTTCTTCAAAAAAATGATGAATTTTTTTCACAAACTTTAATTAATTATATAAAATCTGAAAGTGCATGGTCGCAGCCAGTTTTTAGGTTCAGATAGTTTATGATAGACTGATAGTTAGATAGTTAGACTGATAGTTAGTGACTGATAGTTTTAGTTCAGATAGTTCAGATAGTTACAGATAGTTTCATCGATTTGAGTCATCTACTAAGAAAATAAGTTATCGTACCAGAAAAACAACAACTGAAATATCTAGAAATCATGTGACGTAGTATGAAAACCAATTGAAACAGTCCTAAACATCGAAAAAAGATGATTAGAAGCCAAAATGTAACTTTTAAAAGTTTGATTTTGAAACTTTGTGCCCTCCTCCTGTCGTTACCCCTCCGCTGTTAGGGAGAGTGCGTCTTAATGGAGATCAATCAGTCAATAAATTAATATATCCATTTATCATTTTACAAGGAATACCAAAAATCACATTTAAAAATTAAACAGATCAAGAAATACGAAGAGATATGCCTCATATAGAGTATGTGTTAGGTTGTTGAGGGTTAGCTGGTTGTCAAATGCCAATCGATACGATGGTTCGGCTTTGGAACTAATGATTATCTTTAACTAGATTCACTGCTGTAGGCTAAAAATGACACATATACTTACTTCGGGAAACCTCATCTCAAAAGTGTCTCTCTAATTACTATGATAATATGAAAATATAGTCAGGAAATACGATACAACTTAGCAAACATGGCAAACAATATAAAAGGATATGGTTCGATAACGATGGCTGTGAAACTAGATACGGTATGATATGGATGATACATTAATGGATCGATCACAAGGATGGGGCAAGAATTCAGTGTACGAACATGCAAAATAATGAAAAAAATGGCAATAAAACATAATCATCAGCCGGATACTCTGGCGCAGCGAGTCCTAAGAACCAGCGCAATCATAATTCTCGAAGGATCCGAACTGAAATTGTAGTTTGATCACTTATCTTTGTCCACTTGTTTTATATTCGATCTTAATAATATTCTTTATGCGGTGCAAAAGTAAAGTATAATTTCTGATAGATCGGAAAGATTTGACAGAATTATATATTATAATTATTTTTTTAATAATATTACGTTCACTAACCACAGTGACCATTCGATTGACGGCTACGAGTCGGCAGAGGGCTAGACGATGAGATGAAGCGACATTAGCCTGGGCCTGAACAGAAAAATTCTCTCCGCTCTGGCCACACTCTCTCGCTTTCTTTGTCTGCGAGAGAGTAGTACCAATGCGGAGAGAGTAAAAGTAGCTTGGGGCGTGCGTTTAATAAAAATATGACAACAACCATAAATGGGGGAGGGATATCTAGAGCGCAATTCTACAAGGGGCATCAGAACGAAACATGGTTAATTTTGCAGGGGGACCTCGCTTTTTTTCCAAAAATTTCGCCTGAACGTCATTTTTTCCAGGGGGCATTCCACAAATTTTCAAAAAAAGCCCTAATTTTACAGAGGGCACCCACATGTCGGCGCCCATGGATGACAATAACTCTTACTTGTCAAGAGAATGGAACAACATTGGTGGGGGAGCGTAACTGATGAAGAATGATCAATCTAACGCCTGATCGGCGCAACTATGCAACCCCTGATAAATTATGTTATGCTTACGTTTCGCATCGCATCGAGCATCACCGTGACAATCGATCGACACTGCCTCATCTTTGCTTCAACATCCTGAGCAGAGCCGCTGATCGAGCCACGGATTAGCTCCATCCATTCCGACACCGAAGTCTGGAAATCAGAAAAGCATTGATCAATGTGCACCAGACCAGATCTTTGAGCTCTACCCGTCTAATAATAGATTGATCTTTGAACTCTACTCGTCTAATGATAGTTTGATCTTTGAACTCTACTCGTCTAATAATAGATTGATCTTTGAACTCTACTCGTCTAATAATAAATTGATCTTTGAACTCTACTCGTCTAATAATAGATTGATCTTTGAACTCTACTCGTCTAATAATAAATTGATCTTTGAACTCTACTCGTCTAATAATAGATTGATCTTTGAACTCTAGTCGTCTAATAATAGATTGATCTTTGAACTCTACTCGTCTAATAATAGATTGATCTTTGAACTCTACTCGTCTAATGATAGATTGATCTTTGAACTCTACTCGTCTAATAATAGATTGATCTTTGAACTCTACTCGTCTAATAATAGATTGATCTTTGAACTCTAGTCGTCTAATAATAGATTGATCTTTGAACTCTACTCGTCTAATAATAGATTGATCTTTGAACTCTACTCGTCTAATGATAGTTTGATCTTTGAACTCTACTCGTCTAATAATAGATTGGTCTTTGAACTCTACTCGTCTAATAATAGATTGATCTTTGAACTCTACTCGTCTAATAATAGATTGATCTTTGAACTCTACTCGTCTAATAATAGATTGATCTTTGAACTCTACTCGTCTAATGATAGTTTGATCTTTGAACTCTACTCGTCTAATAATAGATTGATCTTTGAACTCTACTCGTCTAATAATAGATTGATCTTTGAACTCTACTCGTCTAATAATAGATTGGTCTTTGAACTCTACTCGTCTAATAATAGATTGATCTTTGAACTCTACTCGTCTAATAATAGATTGATCTTTGAACTCTACTCGTCTAATAATAGATTGATCTTTGAACTCTACTCGTCTAATGATAGTTTGATCTTTGAACTCTACTCGTCTAATAATAGATTGATCTTTGAACTCTACTCGTCTAATAATAGATTGATCTTTGAACTTACTCGTCTAATGATAGTTTGATCTTTAAACTCTACTCGTCTAATAATAGATTGATCTTTGAACTCTACTCGTCTAATAATAGATTGATCTTTGAACTCTACTCGTCTAATGATAGTTTGATCTTTGAACTCTACTCGTCTAATAATAGATTGATCTTTGAACTCTACTCGTCTAATAATAGATTGATCTTTGAACTCTACTCGTCTAATGATAGTTTGATCTTTGAACTCTACTCGTCTAATAATAGATTGATCTTTGAACTCTACTCGTCTAATAATAGATTGATCTTTGAACTTACTCGTCTAATGATAGTTTGATCTTTGAACTCTACTCGTCTAATAATAGATTGATCTTTGAACTCTACTCGTCTAATAATAGATTGATCTTTGAACTCTACTCGTCTAATGATAGTTTGATCTTTGAACTCTACTCGTCTAATAATAGATTGATCTTTGAACTCTACTCGTCTAATAATAGATTGATCTTTGAACTCTACTCGTCTAATAATAGATTGATCTTTGAACTCTACTCGTCTAATGATAGATTGATCTTTGAACTCTACTCGTCTAATGATAGTTTGATCTTTGAACTCTACTCGTCTAATAATAGATTGATCTTTGAACTCTACTCGTCTAATAATAGATTGATCTTTGAACTCTACTCGTCTAATAATAGATTGATCTTTGAACTCTACTCGTCTAATGATAGTTTGATCTTTGAACTCTACTCGTCTAATAATAGATTGATCTTTGAACTCTACTCGTCTAATAATAGATTGATCTTTGAACTCTACTCGTCTAATAATAGATTGATCTTTGAACTCTACTCGTCTAATGATAGATTGATCTTTGAACTCTACTCGTCTAATAATAGATTGATCTTTGAACTCTACTAGTCTAATAATAGATTGATCTTCGAACTCTACTCGTCTAATAATAGATTGATCTTTGAACTCTACTCGTCTAATAATAGATTGATCTTTGAACTCTACTCGTCTAATAATAGATTGATCTTTGAACTCTACTCGTCTAATAATAGATTGATCTTTGAACTCTACTCGTCTAATAATAGATTGATCTTTGAACTCTACTCGTCTAATAATAGATTGATCTTTGAACTTACTCGTCTAATGATAGTTTGATCTTTGAACTCTACTCGTCTAATAATAGATTGATCTTTGAACTCTACTCGTCTAATAATAGATTGATCTTTGAACTCTACTAGTCTAATAATAGATTGATCTTCGAACTCTACTCGTCTAATAATAGATTGATCTTTGAACTCTACTCGTCTAATAATAGATTGATCTTTGAACTCTACTAGTCTAATAATAGATTGATCTTTGAACTCTACTCGTCTAATGATAGTTTGATCTTTGAACTCTACTCGTCTAATAATAGATTGATCTTTGAACTCTACTCGTCTAATAATAGATTGATCTTTGAAGTCTACTCGTCTAATAATAGATTGATCTTTGAAGTCTACTCGTCTAATAATAGATTGATCTTTGAACTCTACTCGTCTAATAATAGATTGATCTTTGAACTCTACCCATCTAATGATAGACTGACCATTGAACTCTACCCGTTTGATCTTTGAACTCTACCCGTCTAATCATAGTTTGATCTTTGAACTCTATCCGTCTAATGATAGAACTCTACCTTATTGGACGTCGTCTTCATAATCGCGTCCATTTCCTCTTTCAAGATCTGTTCCCTCTTTTGAACAAGTGTCATCTTCACTCCTTCGTCCTCATTTGAATGGTCCTTCTTCATTTTTTTCACTGGTACTTCATTCTGCAAAAAAAGATAATAAAACAATAAATCAATTGTTCGAGCTACCGTACCGTAGTATTCACTTTGTTCACTTCTTCTTGTTCTTCCTTCCTCTCTTCCTCCATCCTCTTCCTCCTTCCTCTTCTTCCTTCTTCGTCTTCCTTCTTCCTTTCTTCTTCTTCTAACAAAAAGTTTATTATTATTCAGTTATTTTCAGATAAATGTTTTACTGATCACATTAAATTTTGATAATTACTTACCTTGACCTCCTCTGCTATTCTCTTCCCTTCTCTTTGAAGAGTTCCTCTCTTTGACTTCTTTTTAAATACGATTTATTAGTGCGTTTTCACAGCGCTCTGGTGCAAGCCGCCTTTATTTGAAATCCAGACGAGAGAGAGAAAGAGAGAGAGCATCACTTTTGAGAGAGTTTCCGTGCTGAGCGGTTGCTCGGCCTTTCATAGGGAACATAATAGTGAATTAAGTGATGTTATAGTCTTGGAAAAATAGACGGAAAAGTGAAAAGTGGTGTTGAAAAGTAGTGTTTGAAAATTTTGTGATTGTAAACGTAGTTGGAAGAGAAACACAGCTTCATTATTGACAAGTTCTTACAACGAATTTACTTTTCCAACTACGTTTACAATCACAAAATTAACACTACTTTTCACTTTCCCATCTACTTTTCCAATGTTTCAACACCACATAAAACCCACAATTATGTTCCCCATGAAAGCCACAGCACGGAAACTCTCTCAAAAGTAGCGCGTTCTCGCTCGTCTACATAGGTCGAATAGATAGGATATCGGTTTTCAAAATACGGGCAGGTTTTTCGTTTTTTGGCAATTTTGGCTCAAAATTCGGTCAGGCTTGGTACTTTGTAACATACTTTTTGCCCTGTGCTCGTCTGGCTTTCAAATAAACATGGTGCTGATCACGAAGGCATATACCTTCTTCATCCGATAAGACGATGAAGGCAGCCGGTGCTGCCGGACGACTTTGAGGAGAGGAGCGGAGAGGAGGCGCCGAAGTGACTGCCTGTTAAAGGGAGTGTAACCTCTCCCCCATGGTCTCTTCGACGCGCAATGCTCTCTCATTGTTAGCGAACAGAGAAATAATGTGCGCAATAAAGAGACCATTGAGTGAGGTCGCTCTCCCTTTAATTAAGTATTTTTACGAGTGAGAAAACAACAATAATAAGTGATGCATAGCAAAGTAAATAATAATGTTTTCGAAAATTGACGATTTCATGCACCGTATTCGATGGATGCTTGCGTGAAAACAAACAAAAAATACAGTGTCTCGACAAATATACTGTAAATTAAGCTCTCTAGGTTTATCTTGACCCACTCTCTCCTCGCAGAAAAACAATCGATAAATCAATATCTCTGGCTACCGTACCATTCGGTCGATCCCGCCATCCTTCTCCATCTTCGTAACCTGGGTGCGAACCGAACGGATGCCTGAAAATCAATCGATAAAAGCACGTTTCTTTTGCATATATACTGTTTAAAATCATCAGAAATAGATAAGTAGTTTAGTGTTGTTTACTCATCTTATCAAGTTATTATGAAATTACAAAAGTTTATAACTTTATACACCACGAATTTTAATTTACGTGATCGAACATGATAGCTCAAATTAGCCTCAGGGCCTTTAAATGCACACCCCAAGAGCTAATTTTACTCTCCACTTTGGCAATAATCTCGTTGATAAAGAAAGTGAGAGTTAACAGAGCGGGGAGTTTCAAATTAGCCTGGGGTGCCGCTTTAAATTAAATAATAATAATAATAGTCCAGACTTACCATGAGGCTGTGAGGCAGATTGAATAATTCGAAGTGCAGGTCGAGAGTCCCGACGAGATGGTCCCTGACCATCAAAGCGATCTGCGATACCACGATCTCCCGTTGGAGCCCTTCGAGCGCCTGCAATGCTCTCTCGTAGACGAAGAAAGCGAGAGAGTGTGGCCAGAGCGCTTTAACGTCTGGAGGCGGACTCATCCTTGATAGTAATTTTGTGTAAATTATAATACAAACGGATCACGAATGTAGATCTCGAGTGCACGACTTTGCAATTGATAAATATAGCGGGGATTTGAAGGGAAATGATGTCCTTGAAACATTCGGGGATATTTCGGGAAATTTCTTCGAATCTCTCTCACTCTATCTCTCTCTAAAACCTATTTTCATCGGTTCACTTATAATATATCAACTTCCAGACACTAGTCTACTGTTCGAAATGGTGACCGAAAAGATAAATAGGATCAAAGATCAAGATCAAAGATCAAAGATGGGACCAAAACAATCATCGCAATCACGCTCACCGCCAGCATCCCTGACAGCGTCCCTATCATCTGGTTCATCCTCGTCTGTCTCCGTCCTTCTCGATCGACTCGTATCATCAGCTTCAACTGATCGATAACTGCTTACACGACCGTCCGCATCGAACTGGATATCGTAGTTTGCGAATCGATCCTTGATACTGCAATGAGAACGATCGATAGATCAGTGATTAATCAATATAAATTAATGTTTAAACGAACTTGACTCGTTCGATGTCGTCGAATTCCGTGGCGTAGAATTGATAGAGAAAAAGCACCTAAAGAATGGTAAATTTATACATATTTTTTTAAAATTTATATTTATTTTCATATTTAATTCAAGGACCAATGATTTCGAGAGTTCACATTTTGACTGAACGGTCTATTTAACGTTTAATGGGCATATCGATATTTTTGGAGAAATTACATGGGGTGAACATGAGTTCGAAACAAAAGTAATCTGGAAAATCCCCAGAAATGTGTCTGCTTTGCATCATTTCATTTAGAAATCAACAATTTAATTGGCAAGAGATTGTTGTTCTTGTTCAACTTTAAAAAGCGCTAAAAGATGAAAAATAAAAAGGTCATTTCTATAAAAAAATTTTTTTACTAGTTTCATGAGAATCGATGTATCATTAACAATAAATACATACCTTCTCTGCATCTACACCAATGACTTGGTGCATTCTCTTCCTCAAAAAGCGAGAGAACCTTAAAAGCATATATTCAATGTAGCTTAATTAAATTGTTTATTGTTTTTCTCTGCTATTAAAAAACTTTTGAAGTGCACTTATCATTTTCACTTGAAGTAGAACTGTAAGTCTACTGCAAGTGGCGTACATACTGTAATGCATTTTGTCCAATTTTGTTTCACTTGAAGTAGAAATACCAGAGTATGTAAACACACACACGTGTGCACAACCAAATGCAAATATTGGTGCAAGTGCAATTTAAAATGAGCAAATATGTGTAAGAAAAGATAAGGAGACTATCAACAAACACAAAACAAACACGGCCCGGTGCTTCATGAATGAAATTAAGCGAAGCGTGGCTTACTTCTTTGACAATGATTTGTCAGTGTGGTGCGATATCGAGGCGCCTTGAGGGTTGCTTATCAATTCTTTCCAAATTGTCTTCCCATTCGGGGCCTTTGCGAGCTTATTGAGGTGGTAGCTCCGTGAAGAGGCGCAACTGAACGAACGACACAATTGTGACACAATTTCAATTTCACAAATTCATTTAAGTGGTGCATACAGTTCGTACAGCTTTTTTTCTCACAAATTATATTATCCCCCCCCCCCCGCTGTTAGGTAAAGTGCGTTTTAACGCGCCCCATCCCATACTTGTACATCTATTAATATTATTAAATTATTAAATTAATATTATTAGTCACCTGTACAGGTAGTTAGTCATCGTGACCAACTCATTTGAGGTAAAGTCACTATGAATTCTTATCATCTTGAGTTTCACTGCGTAATCTAAATCACCGGCTCATTATCAGTGAGATCACAAATTGGGTTTTCATTTGGATTGGGTACTTGAAGCATAGATGCGCCGAGTCTATCCACCATTTATGGCACAACAATTCTACAGAATCTACAGTAGTCCACACTCAAAATCGAAAGTACAGTAACCCCGGGTTCTTTGCAAAAGGTTCTACCTGGAATCTCTCCACCGTTGCGTACGTGAGCAACGACGACGGCTGGTCGCAGATTTCGATTGCCGATTCACCTGAAGCAATCTATCGTGAACTCCTGAACGGAAGAGAGACGGCTACAGTAACCCTTGGCATCGCGCCAAGACACGTACCTCAATGGGGACACCCGAAGACCTACGATGGACCTACGATGGGAGTGTACCTAAAACGAAGTCGATATTTAAAAAGAGGTCGGGGAATAAAATGTATACAGTCAGGCCCAATCGCCCTGTCTAATCCGTTTTTCGTTTTATGCACTGAATAATCAAATAAAAATTAGGCTTGATCATCGAAACAAAAACGCACAGAACAATAAGAAGGTGATAATGAAAGATGTTCAGAGGTATACAGGGTTCTGTCACCTAACTATGTCCAGAAATTTCGAAATTAGATAGCACTTTCACATAATCAGACAGATACTTTCAGGTGTTCAACCTGTAGAGGGTACCATAGAAAACATTTAAAAAAACGAGTGTACGGTAGAATTTATACATGTTGATGATGAACATAAACGAAAAGCAATTATTCGAAAACAACAACAACAATTCGATCGATATGAAATCTTATTGATTATTCGTCGTCTGGAATCTCCAATTGAAGCGTCGTCTCTAGTTGCAATTTTGGCGAGCTAAATCGTCGGAGTGAAACCGTAAACGATTCGGTACCGACTGGTGATGAGGTGAAGACCGGAGGGAGTACGGTAACCGGGGCTACCTAATTCTGGGGCGCAACGAGTTGTTCGTCACGAAGCAGGATTGGGCTGAAATCGATATTCTTATGAATCAATCGATACAATCGAGATACAGTACCTTGCGCTCGGCGCTACCGTACTTTCTGTACAAGATACAGGCGATGACGGTCGTTGAGATGACAAGTACGATAGCCAACCAGATGAGAGTGTACAGACGCATACGGTAGGTGTATTCACGAACGGCCTGAAAGCGATCGATAAAATCAATAAAATGTCGTTAAATCGATAATCACATTGCCTAGAAGTTAAACCAGATCCATATAATATTTTGAATCCAGCTTTTCTTATAAATCAATTTCATTTGTTAACCAAATGATCTTTGATCTTTTGCCAGGTGTCCAAGCCCGATCATTCATCCATTCGTAAAATCTTCGTCCATTCACAAAATATGACTAACCTCTTCATCGATAACCTCATGGGTAACTTTGGCAATGTCGTACGAAGCCTTCTCTTCGACTTCGTGTGGCGACAATCGCTTCACCAGTTCACTCACAGACGAATTCAACTGAAAGATCAAAGATCAAAGACCAAAGATAACACAATCAATCAATAATCTGTTAAAGCGCCATACATATCGGACAAAGTCATCTACAGTATGCGAGGCCTTGCTCGCGATGTGGTCCTGTAGATCATGTGGCAGCAGAGTCAGATCAGGCACTTCGCCGCGGGATATCGATTCGAGAATCTGTCAAAAGATTACGGTATTTTATCTTATTCAGTCATAATCAATCAATAATATGCCCAAATTATTCAATAGCATCTCATAATAAATAAATAAAATGCCTAATCAATCGATAACCTGTGGAGGAATCCGTGAGATATCGAATCCGCGTGGGAGCATCTTCAGTATGGCTCCGAATCGCTGCTTATGATGAGACGATGTGGGCATATTGTCACCTTCCTTCAGACCAAGGGGAAGCTGAAATAATCGATTGATTGCTCTTTCATCAATCTGACTTTAAAATGAAAAGATTATACTAAATCGAGATCAAATTGGAAAAAGAGAGAGAATACGCCAAAGTGTGAGAGGGCAGACATTTTGAGTAAATCATATGCGAGGAACACGAAGAAGATCAACATCTGCCTGACCAAATATCAAAGATCAACACTGTGAAGTTCAAACATAAACTAGAGAGAAACAAGCGAGAGAAAAGGATGAGATAAGAGTATCCAAAGACTGTGGTCAATCGATAGAAGTCTCTCAGTGATCTACCTATGACAATGGGAAGAGAGTGGGAAGAAGGTCATAATACACTCTTGCGCGTGCTCTCTTACTTTGCCATGCTCTCTCACTTATTGATCGATTAGCGATTTAACGATATTGATTGATTATGATTATGTTTCTTCAAAGTTGTCGGAGTTCCTTCTAATAAAATAAAACGATGGAATAATGTGGAAATTGCGAATTCTATCGCACAGTGAAATCTTTCCAAAATTTCTCTTTCCTAGCATAATTGAGCTGACAAACTTTAAAAAATCCAAACTTTCTTTGATAAATACGGTCAAATCTAGAGTAAAACAACGCAAACAATTTGAACGGCTGATATTCATTGTTGAAAGCGTAAAAAATCGAGGGGCCAAATGGGCGCACAGGGTCAACTGGGGCGCCCATTTTCACTGGGGGATTCTGCTGTACTGCATAAGGACAAATGATTTCGAAATCTTATTTGCATTTTGACTGAATGGTATATTTACTGGTCATATCGATATTTTAGCGGGGAAATTCCATGGGGTTGACGCAGAAAGTCATGACGCTAGTTGGAAAAATCAGCATAAATTTTTTTCCGCATTATTTCATTTAGAAATCAACAATTTAAGTGATGGACACAAGAGATTGACGCCACAGGATGAAATAGAAAACGGTAATTTCTATTAAATTTTTTTTAAAGTTTCAATGACATCATTAATCGAATTAATCGACTCTGGATCGACTTGATCTACTGAATGTATTTTATTATAGAGGAATCGTTGGAACCTAAAAGCAAATGCAATTTAGCATAATTAAATCGTTTATTGCAAAGAGTTGGTGACATTTATGATCAGCAACAAAACAATGCCTTGGCTTAATGCACGTTCAATAATTACATAATTAAACCGAAAACTGTCATTACTGTTTTAAGCCAGTCTCTTAAAAGATTATCCTCAAAAGCCTATACTTGCATCAAAACACCATACAGCATAAAGTAAGGATATGAATTAACCTGATAGGTTTGCAGCAATGAGCGTTCTTCTACCCTCGTTAGTCCAAAGACGTTGCCGTACATCAAACGAGAGGAACAGTGACGTCGAGCGACGAGAGGAACAGTGACGTCGCACGACCACCAATAACCTTAATTTTACCACAAAGTACCCTTGTAATGAACAAAAACTAAGTGAGAACAAGCTCAAAGCGAAAAAAAAGCAAACAAGAAGAAAAACTTCTCTAATATTTCGTCTGCTATTCATGTAGCGGGCTTCCCATCCTTCCACTGACGTTGAATGTTGTTCCAGAACCTGAAATGACAAAAATATCAGCAAAGAAATAACAAAAACGTGACGACAATCAAATTGAAAGTAAGCACTGAATGGCGCAGTCCGTCTCTTGATGGCTCACTCACTACCGTATACATACACCACGCGCGCACGAATATTTTTTTTGTCCAAAACCACTGAATTAGTTTGAAACAGTCAATCTACGTGAATACGCAATATTTTACTCAATATTCGAAAGCCTATTATGCATTTTTCCCAAGTTTCCTATGCTCAAAAAGCATGACTGAGTTGTGATTTGTGTGAAATTCGTCTGAATTGTATAAATTCCCGAATATTCTACGGATAACTGTTCATTTCGAAATTCTTTTATTGCAATTCTATTACACCCCTTCACATATATCTGATCCACAAATCTAGCTTCTCAATACAATAAATGAAAGTTAAAGAACAATCAATTGAGATAAGAGAAATCAGAAAGATCCTATGAACAGATTCGAAAAGTTATAGTAGATTATTGACAATGATAAGAAACTAATTGTAAGATCGATTTTTTTGAAAAAAAACCGAACGAAACCTAAAGAATTCAAGATTTGAATAGGTTCACGTCGACATATTTGGCGCGGGTTTGGCCCCCAGCATGTCGCGAAGATCTCTGCCCCTCCCTCTCCATCCTCTACCTCTCCCTCTCCATCTTCTACCTCTCCCTCTCCACAGATGAACGAGTATATTGTTCAATGTATCATCATACCCATCCAGCTTGTAGTTCGCCTACGGCGAGGCTAAAGGAAGAATAGACAAAGACGTTCATAAGCATATCGTAATCTGTCGTTTGATATTTGATCTTTGTTGTTTGATCTTTGGTGTCTGTAGTCTGATGTTTTACTAGATCAGCTAATTTGTCTGTTTTCTTTTTACTCATCCAATGTCCATTCCATTGTTTCTCTCCATTCCGATCTTTGGCTCTCGTTTTTCATGGATTATCTACAGTGACCGTTCCCTCATCACGGTTCAAGCATCCTCATGCACTGTCAATATATGTAATCTACTCGAAAGACTACTGCACATTCCAATCCGCTGCAACTCCTACTCTCCATCCTGCAACTCAGCTCAATCTTAGACGATCATGTATGCATGTACTCCTTGCATTATCAAGACCGTCTAACATGTCATGCTACATAATTGGAGAAAAAAAAACAAATAAACTGATTTATAAAAATATTTGCCAAATTGTACAACCAGCTATCAATCATGATCGATAACAAATCAATAATCATACAAAATCTCAGAGATCACAGGTTTGAAAGAAGGGACTGATACGATATATATGTATGTATAAGTCTACAAACAATCAACGTTTAACGACAATATTATTACATAATAAAGATAGACATACACAAATTGGAATGAACTCTATCAAAATGACTAGACCTCGTATGAAACGACAAACAAAAAGGGTACAGTAGACGACAATTGGGACATCACTACCGTAATCTCCAATCAATTCTTGAGAATAGAGAACAGTGTGTCAAACTTCTTACAGATCGATCGACCCGGCAAACGCGCGAAATTGAGTGCGGTGAATCTGTAATGTCAGGTTATGTTATATACAGTATAACTTATGAAAGGGCCAAAACTGTATCATAGGCATCATACATTTTCGGTACCCTCGCCGTTTATTTTTATATAGTGGGCCAATTCTCGAAATAGGGTGGCTTGATTCACAAAATTCGCTATTTTCACTTAAAAATCGTCATTTTTTAGCTTCCTTTCGCATCAAGTGGCCTAAAATCGGCCTTATATAGTGGGTCAATCCTCGCATTGCGAGGGTATAGCAATGTATGATAGGCATAGGTCAAAAAGTACGTTGCAAACTACGAAGCATGACCGCATTTTGTGATTTTTTTTTGTGAAAATCTGACAACATTTTGAAATTCTGTAACGAGGCTGTTCGACCGAAGAAGTTCATATCCCATAAATCGAAACGGTTACACATTATATCTATTGAAAAGGTATTGAAACACAAATTCGAGCGGTTCATGGCGTTGAACATGTTCAAACCCCACTGACAGATTTAAAGATGATAAAGATCAAAGATCAAAGACTCACTTCTTATCATCATCGGTCGCCAATGTCTCATCAGCGATGAATGCACGTGTGAATGTCTGCAAATTGTGATTATCGATTGATTCAAGAGGCCACAATGTACGGTAAGCCGAGTCTACCGTACCTGGGGCATTTCGGCAAATGGGAAGACGACGTAGACCACGCGTGTCGACCTACTGTTCACCTGAAGAAGGAAATAATAACAAAATAATCAATCAATAACAGACTACCGTATTCATATCTTGGCTTCAAAAATCGATAAACCAACCAAATCAATCGATAACTGACCAGATAGAGAGTAGGTGCGGGCACACCGTGTTCGTCCATCGCGTTCATGTTAGCGTGTAGGACCTGATCAAGGTAATCAATAATCGATATATTGTTTGGGACGGTTACGGTACTATTCATGATTATAGATCATTTCCAGAAATCCAATCAATAATTGATTATCGCACCTGATAGAAGAACTGCTTGGCGATGGCTCCGATCGAATGCATTTCGTGCGTTGAATTCTGCAAACAAATAAGTAATTATCTATGAAATAATAAAAAAGGAAAACTATCCCATGGCATCAAATACCGCATTCGTCCTACTAGAAACTACCGTATTCCTCCAGTTCTCCAAATTGCCGTACTCTTTGTCCAACTAGAAACTACCGTATTCCTCCAGGTTTCCAAATTACCGTACTCTTTGTCCTACCATAAACTACCGTATTCCTCCAGGTCTCCAAATTACCGTACTCTTTGTCCAACCATAAACTACCGTATTCCTCCAGCTCTCCAAACTACCGTACCCCTACCGTAACCCTACCACGACGACTAACCATAAGATGCAGTGCTTGTCTGAGCTCGTTCTCGTCTCGTCTGCAGTTGATCTCCGTGCCCTCCTTCGACACGACCACTATCGACGTGTAGTCCACCTGCACGTAGAACGACAGTCTGAAAGAGATCAAAGATCAAACTTCGAAGATCACAGAAGACTAAGCAGAAAACACAACACTAGTGCTCCCTACTTCGTCCACTTTTAAATATTTAAATCATACATTTTCGATGCCCTCGCCATTGTTTCTAAGTGTAGGAAAATGTATGATTTAAATTTAAAAAAAAATCAAACTCACTTTCCAGCGACATGATCATAGTTCCGATTGGTGAGCTCGCACAGGAACAGTAAGTGGAGGGGAGATTAACGAACACAACGCCAACGTAACTGAAACGATGACAATGAATATATTTATATACTACCAGTATTCTTTATCATCCACTTACACACTTCCATAGGAATACCATTTTGAATCTAACCACCACGATCTAGTTTGGTGGATAAAACCAGAATGCACCAGGTACTGATAATGAGCGATGGCACAAAAAGGGTGGGGTTGATTGAAAATAATAATAACAATGATGAAAAATAAATAATAGATAATAGAGAAATATGGAGTGATTGAGATCCACGCGGCCCCGCCCGCTGAAGATGGATCTACTAAGTAACTAAGCAAGTAAGTAAAGTCCTTTAAATGTTGTCGCATGTTTTTGATGTATGATAAATTAAATTAAATCAAATAGTTAATAATAGTCGAGATCATCATTTTGAATCTCCCAAACACGACCTAGTTTGGTGGATGAAACCCGACTGCACCAGGCGAAGCAGAAGATGTGGAGTACACCTATCACCGATTCATTCGGAAACATTTAGCTATTCTGTTCGATGTTTCTAAATAATACTGCACAATAATAAAAAAATATGCAGTATTATTTATAAACACCGAACAGAGTGCCTAAATTTTTCTGGATGAATCGGTGATATGCCGATGTTTCTCCAATTATTGTTGTCCGTATAAAAAATGCTTGTGTAATTGCCTTGCTACTGGCTGCTAAACAGAGAAATAACTATCGATCGTCCTCCCTTCCTTCCTCGCTCTCTCTGATCTACGAACTATCTCACTTGTGCTCTCTCTATCTAAACATAGAAATACACTGTAGCTGTGGCTGGCTATTCTCGTACCAAATAAACAAGTGTATTTTACACGGACAATACCTACGATTCTCCTCCCCCCATCCCTCTCACATATACAGGGTGCGCCATAATTACCCGAACTGTTGTCTCCATATGAATCTCCCCTTGGAAATGTGACCTGAGTGATATGGTTCATGGTAAAGCTTACTAAGAATATGGGCAGCAGTAGTGTACTAGCGAATCTCGCCGTGGTCTCTTTTAGCTCTGACACAAGCCATGAGTCTCTTCTCATATGCGACTGCCGATTCCCGCAAGTAGTTGTCATCGAGTTCGTCCCATGCCTTGAGAAGCGGAGCACTGAGGGAGTCGAGGTTCTGGTGCTTGATAGAGGACATCTTGGCCTACAACACCTCCAAGCACTGCAGTCGAGGAGGTTGAGATTGGGGGAGTTCGGAAGTAAATCAATGTGATGGATTTTGCCGAGTGCATGGGTGAAAAACCACGACTGGGTCAACTTTGTCATGTCATTGACGACAGAATCTTACCGAAAGGTCTAGTGGTCCTGACCGAAGTGGGTATGGTATCGGAGTAGAAGCGCTTCTTCGAGGATGTGCTTGGTAAAATATGCCTTATTGATCTAGACGCATGGAGTGGCAAAACAAGAGTGGACTTTCCAGTTGGGCAAACAACAGCTAAAACCTTGGCGTATTGTGGAAGGCTGATATGACCCATGACCCCAGCCGTCTTGTAGGATTCTTTAAGATCAGAGGCAATAATTCTGTTGTTCTCGATATTCAGGTTGTCTTTGAAGGTAGGATATTCTCTTCGCTGAACATCGTGCTGAAGTGCGCGGACCTAGCACAACGCATAAAAAGTTGAGGTCACCGTTCTCAGCGGAGCTTGATCTGTCGCTCATTCGGTTCTAACAGTTTACTGTACTTGTAAGGGAGAAGAGTCAGCTGAGACCTGAGGAGATGAAGAATGGAAGTGTTCGAGATATCGAGTCTCCAGATCGTAAACTCGTGGTTTCGAAACACCATCTTTCGGATAAGATCTCGGTTCGTAGCGGTAGAAACTGAAATCGGTCTACCTCTACCCGGACGTTCCTTGTCAGTACCAAGATCTTGGTACACGATACCGGTATCGGATACAGCCGACTCGTGAAAGCCGAGCTGATGAACTATGACAATCTATCTTGTACACTTGAGAATGAGGGGTCGCAGTCGACTTTACTTCCCCATTACTAGAAGACTTGACTAACTGACTTGAAACCTTGAATAGGGAGTGGCCAATGATCACTCGTCATGATGCTGCAATAGGGGTTGCGCATTTGCATTGGGGGCCTGGGAATCATAATGGTGAAATCAGTTCGGGTAATTTTGGCGCACCCTGTAATAATTTTTGATGATTTTTTATTCCACGCAATTCATTTGTACTCGAACATTTTATATTTGATGTAACACCCTAGTGGTGTACGATAAACAAATAAATAAATAAATCTTTTTTTTTTCGAATAATAGTGTCATTTTACTCCTCAGACATTCGGACAAAAAACTAATGATAAAAGAAACTCAAAAACATAATATCTTAATCGAATGCTAAATAAAACAATGATTGCCGAATTTTTAATTTCCGCATTTGGATTACGGTAGGGTACACCATAAATAAAGTCAGTTCCCGATAAAAAAAGGCGAATTAGTTGTGTTTTTTCGGGAAGAAGGCAACGTTTCACTCATTTGTTTTAGTTCATTTTCATATATGAGTTACATTAATGAATACTCGTCAAATTAAAGAAATAAAAAAAGTCAGCCACCGAGAGGCATTTGTAGGAAAAAATAAAACAAAAATTTTTTATTGTTTTTTTAAATTTTTTCTGGGCCTCACGGTTTTGGACCGGGATGAGAGTTGGTGTAATTTACCTGCATATTATTACCCATCGTCGCACTCACATATCGAACGAATCCGTAAACTTTGAAATTTTGATGCCATTATGTCGAACTTACGTTATTTAGCGAAGGAGCGGATATGACGAACCCTAACTCCGTCTGTGATCTCATGCCACCCCATACTATACCTATGCACAATTTGGGCCCGATCGGTTCCTATCACTTTTTGGCCAAGTGCCAAGCCATAAGCAAAATATGTTCATTGAGTCAGATAGTCTCTCTTAAAAGCTTTCAAGCGAGAATGGCTCCGTCTGCCTGACAATGGAAATGTCTCATGATAGATTCATCTCATGGGAGTCTATTTCAATCACACGATCCCTCCTCCTCTCATGACCACCATTCATTCGTCTCATCCTTCCCCAGGTAGACAGAAACCCTCTTAAAGGCATACTCCAAACTAATTTTAAGCTCTATGCTCTGGCAACACTCTCTCGTAAGCAAAAATAACGAGAGAGCAAAAAAACTCCTAGCTCTGGCCACGCTCGCTCGCTTTTTTGTGCTCAGGCGAGTTTTGCCAGAGCGAAGAGTTTCAAATTATATCACGGTTTGCCTTTATATCCCTTTTCGGCGCTACTTCCATTTATCCGCCGCCCCTCCCCCTCCTGTCTAGGCCCCGCCCCCTCGACCTGTCGTGGTCGACAGACCAAGGAAGAGGTCCTCCAGCCGGCACAAAGGCGCAGCGACTTCTCCAAATAAAATGGAGAAGTCCGGAGGAGGGTTGGGCTTGCGCATTGAAAGCCCTCCCCTATGAGTGTCAATCACTCTCAAAATTTCCTCCGAAGAGGAGAGTTCAACTCAGAGAGGAACTCGGAATGAATGAACATCAAGCCCTTATATACCCCTTCGATCTAGCCCCGCCCACAACGCCGCGCGGGAAACGCTCTGATTGGTCGGTGCCTCTACTCGCCGTCTGTGTCTCTAATCTCTTTCACTATCGCCAATCGATAGTGCATTTTTATGCTTTCTTTCGCTGTATCAATTGATTGATTAAATTAATGCTAGATTAAGACTAAACTATGTGAAATAATATCCTAGGATCAAGTCAACAGTATATTCCAGTAGAATGTAGAACAGGCATAGACGAGGAAATTAACGGAAAATGTTAAATTCGAATATAGATTTTACTTGCCAGCGAGCTCGTCCGTTCTAGAGAATGTGAGAGGACACCGGACGAGGAGCACTCAAATGTGAGAAGGGACATGATGAAATAGGATTGAGAAGACAAGAGGAATATCCGAGAGAACAGAAGAAGCGCCGGAATGAGCTGGGGTGGAGGAGTTAACCGTAGATACAGTTAAAAGAGGGGGAGTCTGACTCTGGTATGTCAAAACATATCTACGTATTATTTTTCATTAACAAGGGAGCCATAATGCATTCCCGTGGCGATATGACAAGTGACATATACCATTCGAATCAGTATCCGATTCTGATAAGGCACCGTTAATAAGCAATGTCAAAAGTTTAAGAGCTTCGAGAAAATCGATAATGAAAATCGCACAAATCCGAGCCAATTAAGATCAACTCGGCTTTGAGCTCACATCTCAACGACCCTTGTGGTGTAGTGGATAAGGCGCTCGCATTTCATTTTGTAAGTACATGGTTCGATGCCTGGTATGCGATACTTTTTTTGCTGATTTTTTCAAGTTCAAAAGTTCAGATCTATTGTTTCATTGTTATCCTTTGTAGATCATTATCGATCGTCTGCTTAACCTCTGATCTCTTGCTCGCGCGCTTTTGTGTCTGCTTTTAAGGAATTTCAGCTTCTGATTCGATATGTATCATGGCACAAATGCTAACGGCATAAAAAGTTTATTGCTTTTATTCAGTCTTCGAAAAAAATCAGCAAAAAAAGTATCGCATACCAGGCATCGAACCATGTACTTACAAAATGAAATGCGAGCGCTTTATCCACTATACCACAAGGCTCGGTGAGATAGGAGCTCAAAGCTGAGTTGATCTTAATTGGCTCGGATTTGTGCGATTTTCATTATCGATTTTCTCGAAGCTCTTAAACTTTTGACATTGCTTATTAACGGTGCCTTGTCAGAATCGGATACTGATTCGAATGGTATATGTCACTAGTCATATCGCCACGGGAATGCATTATTGTTCCCTTGTAAGGTAGACTGGTTAGTCTACTTCAAGCTAAATGCAAGTTTACTTCATGTTTTGTATACACTGTAATGCATTTCGTCCGTTCTAGAGAGTGTGAGAGGACACCTGACGCTTGAAGTAGACTTAAATTAAATTTTAAGTAGCAACGTATTTTATGTTGAAATACCAGGGGAAAAGAGAGACGAGTGATCTTTGATGGATGAGAGGCACACTCGGAATCAGATAAAAGTACACGATTACCCATGATTACTCTATTCCTGTATCATTAACTATTGTTAGGAAGTTTATTTGTCGTATTTCTGAGCTATCGCATATCATTTCATCATTATGATCACACACTCCCTGGGGGGGGAGGAGGAGAGGATCTTCGGACCTCCCTGTGGTCTTGACAGCTTGTAGTTCGCCTATGGAGAGACTAGCAAGGGAAATATAAGAAATATCTTTTAAACTTTTGAACGAGACTATTTTTCCTCGATAGGTATAGGCCATATATGGACGGAACCAAAAAAACTGGCTGCGACCATGCACTTTCAGATTTTATATAATTAATTAAAGTTTGTGAAAAAATTCATCATTTTTTGAAGAAAAAAACACTATGTAAGGAGCGTATGAATCAAAGCGCTCCTGTAAGAGCACTGAAGACATGGCAGCGTGGTGTAGTGGTAGTGTGTACTCTTCTAGATTGGGCTGTGGGTGGTTCGAGTACACTTATAGACACTTTTCTTTGGCTCATTTTTAAGAGCTTCGGACTTGTACTTTCGATGGGAAAAAATGGGAAAAAATTGTTAATTTTTGTTCGCTTCCAAAACGTTCGTGCGTGCTCAAGATGACATCTTTCAAGATGTTGTTGTAGTCTGTCAGAGACCCTGTGTCAATTTTTCTTTGATCAAATGTTCGATATATGATCGTCGATTGTGCTGGTATTGTTTTGTTAACTGCTACCATTGTTGTTGAAATATTATTTGACATGTATAATTTTAATATTTTGTTTTGTTGATAAATTTCGTAGAAGTTATTAGATGCTAAATATATTTGAAATAATGAAAAATGTAATGGAATAGGAACAAATTGCACGAACGCACGAACGTTCTGAAAGTGAAAAAAAAGATCTGAAATTAAAAAAAAAATTTTCAGCGAACGTACATGTCCGAAGCTCTTAAAAATGAGCAAAAGAAAAAAACGATAAGTGTACTCGAACCACCCACAGCTCGATCTAAAAGAGTACACACTACCACTACACCACGCTGCCATGTCTTTAGCGCTCTTACAGAAGCGCTTTGTTTCATACGCTCCTTGTCGCCTACATAGTGTGTTTTTTTCTTCAAAAAAATGATGAATTTTTTCACAAACTTTAATTAATTATATAAAATCTGAAAGTGCATGGTCGCAGCCAGTTTTTAGGTTCAGATAGTTTATGATAGACTGATAGTTAGATAGTTAGACTGATAGTTAGTGACTGATAGTTTTGTTCAGATAGTTCAGATAGTTTCATCGATTTGAGTCATCTACTAAGAAAATAAGTTATCGTACCAGAAAAACAACAACTGAAATAGTATGTTAGTGTTGTTTCTTGGTTATGCCGTAGTCTATGAAGAGTTGGGACCCAACTCTTCATAGACTACGGCATAACCAAGAAACAACACTAACATACTATCCAAAACATGAAGATAACACAGTATACCATCTTTAAACAACTGAAATATCTAGAAATCATGTGACGTAGTATGAAAACCAATTGAAACAGTCCGAAACATCGAAAAAAGATGATTAGAAGCCAAAATGTAACTTTTAAAAGTTTGATTTTGAAACTTTGTGCCCTCCTCCTGTCGTTACCCCTCCGCTGTTAGGGAGAGTTCGTTTTAATGGAGATCAATCAGTCAATAAATTAATATATCCATTTATCGTTTTACAAGGAATACCAAACATCACATTTAAAAATTAAACAGATCAAGCTAATTCGGGACAACCATCTCAAAATTGTTTCTCTAAATGCTATGTAAAATATGAAAAATTAGGCATAATTATGGTAAAACTGAAAACATGGAACAAGAAATTAAAATAAGGATGAAATACGAAGCCTCATATAGAGTATGTGTTAGGTTGTTGAGGGTTAGCTGGTTGTCAAATGCCAATCGATACGATGGTTCGGCTTTGGAACTAATGATTATCTTTAACTAGATTCACTGCTGTAGGCTAAAAATGACACATATACTTACTTCGGGAAACCTCATCTCAAAAGTGTCTCTCTAATTACTATGATAATATGAAAATATAGTCAGGAAATACGATACAACTTAGCAAACATGGCAAACAATATAAAAGGATATAGTTCGATAACGATGGCTGTGAAACTAGATACGGTATGATATGGATGATACATTAATGGATCGATCACAAGGATGGGGCAAGAATTCAGTGTACGAACATGCAAAATAATGAAAAAAATGGCAATAAAACATAATCATCAGCCGGATACTCTGGCGCAGCGAGTCCTAAGAACCAGCGCAATCATAATTCTCGAAGGATCCGAACTGAAATTGTAGTTTGATCACTTATCTTTGTCCACTTGTTTTATATTCGATCTTAATAATATTCTTTATGCGGTGCAAAAGTAAAGTATAATTTCTGATAGATCGGAAAGATTTGACAGAATTATATATTATAATTATTTTTTTAATAATATTACGTTCACTAACCACAGTGACCATTCGATTGACGGCTACGAGTCGGCAGAGGGCTAGACGATGAGATGAAGCGACATTAGCCTGGGCCTGAACAGAAAAATTCTCTCCGCTCTGGCCACACTCTCTCGCTTTCTTTGTCTGCGAGAGAGTAGTACCAATGCGGAGAGAGTAAAAGTAGCTTGGGGCGTGCGTTTAATAAAAATATGACAACAACCATAAAGGGGGGAGGGATATCTAGAGCGCAATTCTACAAGGGGCATCAGAACGAAACATGGTTAATTTTGCAGGGGGACCTCGCTTTTTTTCCAAAAATTTCGCCTGAACGTCATTTTTTCCAGGGGGCATTCCACAAATTTTCAAAAAAAGCCCTAATTTTACAGAGGACAGCCACATGTCGGCGCCCATGGATGACAATAACTCTTACTTGTCAAGAGAATGGAACAACATTGGTGGGGGAGCGTAACTGATGAAGAATGATCAATCTAACGCCTGATCGGCGCAACTATGCAACCCCTGATAAATTATGTTATGCTTACGTTTCGCATCGCATCGAGCATCACCGTGACAATCGATCGACACTGCCTCATCTTTGCTTCAACATCCTGAGCAGAGCCGCTGATCGAGCCACGGATTAGCTCCATCCATTCCGACACCGAAGTCTGGAAATCAGAAAAGCATTGATCAATGTGCACCAGACCAGATCTTTGAGCTCTACTCGTCTAATGATAGTTTGATCTTTGAACTCTACTCGTCTAATAATAGATTGATCTTTGAACTCTACCCATCTAATGATAGTTTGATCTTTGAACTCTACTCGTCTAATAATAGATTGATCTTTGAACTCTACTCGTCTAATAATAGATTGATCTTTGAACTCTACTCGTCTAATGATAGATTGATCTTTGAACTCTACTCGTCTAATAATAGATTGATCTTTGAACTCTACTCGTCTAATGATAGTTTGATCTTTGAACTCTACTCGTCTAATAATAGATTGATCTTTGAACTCTACTCGTCTAATAATAGATTGATCTTTGAACTCTACTCGTCTAATGATAGTTTGATCTTTGAACTCTACTCGTCTAATGATAGTTTGATCTTTGAACTCTACCCATCTAATGATAGTTTGATCTTTGAACTCTACTCGTCTAATGATAGATTGATCTTTGAACTCTACTCGTCTAATGATAGTTTGATCTTTGAACTCTACCCATCTAATGATAGTTTGATCTTTGAACTCTACTCGTCTAATGATAGATTGATCTTTGAACTCTACTCGTCTAATAATAGATTGATCTTTGAACTCTACTCGTCTAATGATAGTTTGATCTTTGAACTCTACTCGTCTAATGATAGTTTGATCTTTGAACTCAACTCGTCTAATAATAGATTGATCTTTGAACTCTACTCGTCTAATAATAGACTGACCATTGAACTCTACCCGTTTGATCTTTGAACTCTACTCGTCTAATGATAGTTTGATCTTTGAACTCTACTCGTCTAATAATAGATTGATCTTTGAACTCTACTCGTCTAATAATAGATTGATCTTTGAACTCTACTCGTCTAATAATAGATTGATCTTTGAACTCTACTCGTCTAATGATAGATTGATCTTTGAACTCTACCCATCTAATGATAGACTGACCATTGAACTCTACCCGTTTGATCTTTGAACTCTACTCGTCTAATGATAGTTTGATCTTTGAACTCTACTCGTCTAATAATAGATTGATCTTTGAACTCTACTCGTCTAATAATAGATTGATCTTTGAACTCTACTCGTCTAATAATAGATTGATCTTTGAACTCTACTCGTCTAATGATAGATTGATCTTTGAACTCTACCCATCTAATGATAGACTGACCATTGAACTCTACCCGTTTGATCTTTGAACTCTACTCGTCTAATGATAGTTTGATCTTTGAACTCTACTCGTCTAATAATAGATTGATCTTTGAACTCTACTCGTCTAATAATAGATTGATCTTTGAAGTCTACTCGTCTAATAATAGATTGATCTTTGAACTCTACTCGTCTAATAATAGATTGATCTTTGAACTCTACCCATCTAATAATAGATTGATCTTTGAACTCTACCCATCTAATGATAGACTGACCATTGAACTCTACCCGTTTGATCTTTGAACTCTACCCGTCTAATCATAGTTTGATCTTTGAACTCTATCCGTCTAATGATAGAACTCTACCTTATTGGACGTCGTCTTCATAATCGCGTCCATTTCCTCTTTCAAGATCTGTTCCCTCTTTTGAACAAGTGTCATCTTCACTCCTTCGTCCTCATTTGAATGGTCCTTCTTCATTTTTTTCACTGGTACTTCATTCTGCAAAAAAAGATAATAAAACAATAAATCAATTGTTCGAGCTACCGTACCGTAGTATTCACTTTGTTCACTTCTTCTTGTTCTTCCTTCCTCTCTTCCTCCATCCTCTTCCTCCTTCCTCTTCTTCCTTCTTCGTCTTCCTTCTTCCTTTCTTCTTCTTCTAACAAAAAGTTTATTATTATTCAGTTATTTTCAGATAAATGTTTTACTGATCACATTAAATTTTGATAATTACTTACCTTGACCTCCTCTGCTATTCTCTTCCCTTCTCTTTGAAGAGTTCCTCTCTTTGACTTCTTTTTAAATACGATTTATTAGTGCGTTTTCACAGCGCTCTGGTGCAAGCCGCCTTTATTTGAAATCCAGACGAGAGAGAGAAAGAGAGAGAGCATCACTTTTGAGAGAGTTTCCGTGCTGAGCGGTTGCTCGGCCTTTCATAGGGAACATAATAGTGAATTAAGTGATGTTATAGTCTTGGAAAAATAGACGGAAAAGTGAAAAGTGGTGTTGAAAAGTAGTGTTTGAAAATTTTGTGATTGTAAACGTAGTTGGAAGAGAAACACAGCTTCATTATTGACAAGTTCTTACAACGAATTTACTTTTCCAACTACGTTTACAATCACAAAATTAACACTACTTTTCACTTTCCCATCTACTTTTCCAATATTTCAACACCACATAAAACCCACAATTATGTTCCCCATGAAAGCCACAGCACGGAAACTCTCTCAAAAGTAGCGCGTTCTCGCTCGTCTACATAGGTCGAATAGATAGGATATCGGTTTTCAAAATCCGGGCAGGTTTTTCGTTTTTTGGCAATTTTGGCTCAAAATTCGGTCAGGCTTGGTACTTTGTAACATACTTTTTGCCCTGTGCTCGTCTGGCTTTCAAATAAACATGGTGCTGATCACGAAGGCATATACCTTCTTCATCCGATAAGACGATGAAGGCAGCCGGTGCTGCCGGACGACGTTGAGGAGAGGAGCGGAGAGGAGGCGCCGAAGTGACTGCCTGTTAAAGGGAGTGTAACCTCTCCCCCATGGTCTCTTCGACGCGCAATGCTCTCTCATTGTTAGAGAACAGAGAAATAATGTGCGCAATAAAGAGACCATTGAGTGAGGTCGCTCTCCCTTTAATTAAGTATTTTTACGAGTGAGAAAACAACAATAATAAGTGATGCATAGCAAAGTAAATAATAATGTTTTCGAAAATTGACGATTTCATGCACCGTATTCGATGGATGCTTGCGTGAAAACAAACAAAAAATACAGTGTCTCGACAAATATACTGTAAATTAAGCTCTCTAGGTTTATCTTGACCCACTCTCTCCTCGCAGAAAAACAATCTATAAATCAATATCTCTGGCTACCGTACCATTCGGTCGATCCCGCCATCCTTCTCCATCTTCGTAACCTGGGTGCGAACCGAACGGATGCCTGAAAATCAATCGATAAAAGCACGTTTCTTTTGCATATATACTGTTTAAAATCATCAGAAATAGATAAGTAGTTTAGTGTTGTTTACTCATCTTATCAAGTTATTATGAAATTACAAAAGTTTATAACTTTATACACCACGAATTTTAATTTACGTGATCGAACATGATAGCTCAAATTAGCCTCAGGGCCTTTAAATGCACACCCCAAGAGCTAATTTTACTCTCCACTTTGGCAATAATCTCGTTGATAAAGAAAGTGAGAGTTAACAGAGCGGGGAGTTTCAAATTAGCCTGGGGTGCCGCTTTAAATTAAATAATAATAATAGACTTACCCTGAGGCTGTGAGGCTGATTGAATTGTACGAAGGGCAGGACGAGGGTCCGCACGAGATGTGCCCTGACCACCCAATCCATCTGCGATCGCACCACGACCTCCAGTTCTCGCCCTTCGAGCGCCTGCAATGCTCTCTCGTAGACGAAGAAAGCGAGAGAGTGTGGCCAGAGCGCTTTAACGTCTGGAGGCGGACTCATCCTTGATAGTAATTTTGTGTAAATATAATACAAACGGATCACGAATGTAGATCTCGAGTGCACGACTTGGCAATTGATAAATATAGCGGGGATTTGAAGGGAAATGATGTCCTTGAAACATTCGGGGATATTTCGGGAAATTTCTTCGAATCTCTCTCACTCTATCTCTCTCTAAAACCTATTTTCATCGGTTCACTTATAATATATCAACTTCCAGACACTAGTCTACTGTTCGAAATGGTGACCGAAAAGATAAATAGGATCAAAGATCAAGATCAAAGATCAAAGATCAAAGATGAGACCAAAACAATCATCGCAATCACGCTCACCTTCCCTGACAGCGTCCCTATCATCTGGCTCATCCTCGTCTGTCTCCGTCCTTCTCGATCGACTGGTATCATCAGCTTCAACTGATCGATAACTGCTTACACGACCGTCCGCATCGAACTGGATATCGTAGTTTGCGAATCGATCCTTGATACTGCAATGAGAACGATCGATAGATCAGTGATTAATCAATATAAATTAATGTTTAAACGAACTTGGCTCGTTCGATGTCATCGAACTTCGTGGCGTAGAATTGATAGAGATGAAGTACCTAAAGAATGGTAAATTTATACATATTTTTTAAAATTTATATTTCTTTTCATATTTAATTCAAGGACCAATGATTTCGAAATTCACAATTTGACTGAACGGTCTATTTAACGTTTACTGGGCATATCGATACTTTTGGAGAAATTACATGGGATGAACATGAGTTCGAAACAAAAGTAATCGGGAAAATCCGCAGAAATGTGTCTTTTTTGCATTATTTCATTTAGAAATCAACAATTAAATTGACAAGAGATTGTTGTTCTTGTTCAACTTTAAAAAGCGCTGAAAGATGAAAAATAAAAAGGTCATTTCTATAAAAAAAATTTTTTTACTAGTTTCAAGAGAATCGATATATCATTAACAATAAATACATACCTTCTTTGGATCTACACCAATGACCTGATGCATTCTCTTCCTCAAATAGCCAGAGAACCTTAAAAGCATATATTCAATGTAGCTTAATTAAATTGTTTATTGTTTTTCTCTGCTATTAAAAAACTTTTGAAGTGCACTTATCATTTTCACTTGAAGTAGAACTGTAAGTCTACTGCAAGTGGCGTACATACTGTAATGCATTTTGTCCAATTTTGTTTCACTTGAAGCAGAAATACCAGAGTATGTACACACACACACGTGTGCACAACCAAATGCAAATATTGGTGCAAGTGCAATTTAAAATGAACAAATATGTGTAAGAAAAGATAAGGAGACTATCAACAAACACAAAACAAACACGGCCCGGTGCTTCATGAATGAAATTAAGCGAAGCGTGGCTTACTTCATTGACAATGATTTGTCAGTGTGGTGCGATATCGAGGCGCCTTGCGGGTTGCTTATCAATTCTTTCCATATGGTCTTCCCATTCGGAGACTTCGCGAGCTTATTGAGGTAGAAGCTCCGCGAAGTGACGCAACTGAACGAACGACACAATTGTGACACAATTTCAATTTCACAAATTCACTTAAGTGGTGCATACAGTTCGGACAGCTTTTTTTTCTCACAAATTATATTATCGCCCCCCCCCCCCCGCTGTTAGGTAAAGTGCGTTTTAACGCGCCCCATCCCATACTTGTACATCTATTAATATTATTAAATTATTAAATTAATATTATTAGTCACCTGTACAGGTAGTTAGTCATCGTGACCAACTCATTTGAGGTAAAGTTAGTATGAATTCTTATCATCACTGCGTAATCTAAATCACCGGCTCATTATCAGTGAGATCACAAATTGGGTTTTCATTTGGATTGGGTACTTGAAGCATAGATGCGCCGAGTCTATCCACCATTTATGGCACAACAATTCTACAGAATCTACAGTAGTCCACACTCAAAATCGAAAGTACAGTAACCCCGGGTTCTTTGCAAAAGGTTCTACCTGGAATCTCTCCACCGTTGCGTACGTGAGCAACGACGACGGCTGGTCGCAGATTTCGATTGCCGATTCACCTGAAGCAATCTATCGTGAACTCCTGAACGGAAGAGAGACGGCTACAGTAACCCTTGGCATCGCGCCAAGACACGTACCTCAATGGGGACACCCGAAGACCTACGATGGACCTACGATGGGAGTGTACCTAAAACGAAGTCGATATTTAAAAAGAGGTCGGGGAATAAAATGTATACAGTCAGGCCCAATCGCCCTGTCTAATCCGTTTTTCGTTTTATGCACTGAATAATCAAATAAAAATTAGGCTTGATCATCGAAACAAAAACGCACAGAACAATAAGAAGGTGATAATGAAAGATGTTCAGAGGTATACAGGGTTCTGTCACCTAACTATGTCCAGAAATTTCGAAATTAGATAGCACTTTCACATAATCAGACAGATACTTTCAGGTGTTCAACCTGTAGAGGGTACCATAGAAAACATTTAAAAAAACGAGTGTACGGTAGAATTTATACATGTTGATGATGAACATAAACGAAAAGCAATTATTCGAAAACAACAACAAAAATTCGATCGATATGAAATCTTATTGATTATTCGTCGTCTGGAATCTCGAATTGAAGCGTCGTCTCCGTATTCTGGGGAGCAACGAGTTGTTCGTCACGAAGCATGATTGGGCTGAAATCGATATTCTTATGAATCAATCGATACAATCGAGATACAGTACCTTGCGCTCGGCGCTACCGTACTTTCTGTACAAGATACAGGCGATGACGATCGTTGAGATGACAAGTACGATAGCCAACCAGATGAGAGTGTACAGACGCATACGGTAGGTGTATTCACGAACGGCCTGAAAGCGATCGATAAAATCAATAAAATGTCGTTAAATCGATAATCACATTGCCTAGAAGTTAAACCAGATCCATATAATATTTTGAATCCAGCTTTTCTTATAAATCAATTTCATTTGTTAACCAAATGATCTTTGATCTTTTGCCAGGTGTCCAAGCCCGATCATTCATCCATTCGTAAAATCTTCGTCCATTCACAAAATATGACTAACCTCTTCATCGATAACCTCATGGGTAACTTTGGCAATGTCGTACGAAGCCTTCTCTTCGACTTCGTGTGGCGACAATCGCTTCACCAGTTCACTCACAGACGAATTCAACTGAAAGATCAAAGATCAAAGACCAAAGATAACACAATCAATCAATAATCTGTTAAAGCGCCATACATATCGGACAAAGTCATCTACAGTATGCGAGGCCTTGCTCGCGATGTGGTCCTGTAGATCATGTGGCAGCAGAGTCAGATCAGGCACTTCACCGCGGGATATCGATTCGAGAATCTGTCACAAGATTACGGTATTTTACACTCAGAGAAAAAACCCTTAAATGCAAGGGTTTAAAACCCTAGTTGGCATGCTGCGCTGTATATAACCCTTACGGGTAAGGGTTTTGATACCCTTACCCATAAGGGTTTCAGCCCTTACATGCTAGGGTTTGAAACCCTTAGTGACCTCGAAAAGACGCAGAATTAAAGTTGCAAAAGATTTTAATCAGAATAGGAATCGAACAGGCGGAGGCGCACCACTCCGCGCACTACCCAAGCGCTCTACCCACTGCGCTACACGGACATGTTGGCACACTGACAGAACTCATATATCATACAACGGGAAGGCGTGGGCCTTGCAAATAAGGGTTTCAAACCCTAGTTGGCGCTCTGGCCAAACCCTTAATAGTAAGGGTTTTGTCTCTGCAATTCCTTAGGATTTGGGTTAGGGTTTACAACCCTTAGGGTTTTTTCTCTGAGTGTATCTTATTCAGTCATAATCAATCAATAATATGCCCAAATTATTCAATAGCATCTCATAATAAATAAATAAAATGCCTAATCAATCGATAACCTGTGGAGGAATCCGTGAGATATCGTATCCGCGCGGGAGCATCTTCAGTATGGCTCCGAATCGCTGCTTATGATGAGACGATGTGGGCGTATTGTCACCTTCCTTCAGACCAAGGGGAAGCTGAAATAATCGATTGATTGCTCTTTCATCAATCTGACTTTAAAATGAAAAGATTATACTAAATCGAGATCAAATTGGAAAAAGAGAGAGAATACGCCAAAGTGTGAGAGGGCAGACATTTTGAGTAAATCATATGCGAGGAACACGAAGAAGATCAACATCTGCCTGACCAAATATCAAAGATCAACACTGTGAAGTTCAAACATAAACTAGAGAGAAACAAGCGAGAGAAAAGGATGAGATAAGAGTATCCAAAGACTGTGGTCAATCGATAGAAGTCTCTCAGTGATCTACCTATGGCAAAGGGAAGAGAGTGGGAAGAGGGTCATAATACACTGTTGCGCGTGCTCTCTTACTTTGCCATGCTCTCTCACTTATTGATCGATTAGCGATTTAACGATATTGATTGATTATGATTATGTTTCTTCAAAGTTGTCGGAGTTCCTTCTAATAAAATAAAACGATGGAATAATGTGGAAATTGCGCGATGATAGGTATAACGCACATAAGAAAGTTATGACAATGATAAGGAAAGATGTTCAGTGGCATACAGGATTCGGTCTTTAAAGGTACACCCCGAGCTGATTTGAAACTCTCCGCTCAGGCCATACTCTCTCGCTCTCTCTTTCTAGAGAGAATATGGTCAGTATAATAGGCATGGGGTGTACCTTCAACTGAATTGCTAATAGTCACGATCGTCGAAACAAAATCGCACATAAGAAAGTTATTTCAGTGATCTGAATGAAGTTGTCGGTTGTTTGATCGTTGACCTCTCTTTAGGTGTTGCGGTTGTACCAAGCAGGCAAAACAACATTCGAATCCGATCAGCAGAACGAGTTCGTTTATAAATTAATCCAGATGTGAACATATATTTATATTATTAATAAATTTTTGGCAAAAGCCGCGCGAAAATTTTGCAAAACTCGCGCGCGCTCGGCAAATTCTATCGCACAGTGAAATCTTTCCAAAATTTCTCTTTCCTAGCATAATTGAGCTGACAAACTTTAAAAAATCCAAACTTTCTTTGATAAATACGGTCAAATCTAGAGTAAAACAACGCAAACAATTTGAACGGCTGATATTCATTATTCAAAGCGTAAAAAATCGAGGGGCCAAATGGGCGCACAGGGTCAACTGGGGCGCCCATTTTCACTGGGGGATTCTGCTGTACTGCATAAGGACAAATAATTTCGAAATCTTATTTGCATTTTGACTGAATGGTATATTTACTGCTCATATCGATATTTTAACGGGGAAATTCCATGGGGTTGACGCAGAAAGTCATGACGCTAGTTGGAAAAATCAGCATAAATTTTTTTCCGCGTTATTTCATTTAGAAATCAACAATTTAAGTGATGGACACAAGAGATTGACGCCACAGGATGACATAGAAAACGGTAATTTCTATTAAATTTTTTTAAAAGTTTCAATGACATCATTAATCGAATTAATCGACTCTGGATCGACTTGATCTATTGAATGTATTTGATTATAGAGGAATCGTTGGAACCTAAAAGCAAATGCAATTTAGCATAATTAAATCGTTTATTGCAAAGAGTTGGTGACATTTATGATCAGCAACAAAACAATGCCTTGGCTTAATGCATGTTCAATAATTACATAATTAAACCGAAAACTGTCATTACTGTTTTAAGCCAGTCTCTTAAAAGATTATCCTCAAAAGCCTATACTTGCATCAAAACACCATATAGCATAAAGTAAGGATATGAATTAACCTGATAGGTTTGCAGCAATGAGCGTTCTTCTACCCTCGTTAGTCCAAAGACGTTGCCGTACATCAAACGAGAGGAACAGTGACGTCGAGCGACGAGAGGAACAGTGACGTCGCACGACCACCAATAACCTTAATTTTACCACAAAGTACCCTTGTAATGAACAAAAACTAAGTGAGAACAAGCTCAAAGCGAAAAAAAACAAACAAGAAGAAAAACTTCTCTAATATTTCGTCTGCTATTCATGTAGCGGGCTTCCCATCCTTCCACTGACGTTGAATGTTGTTCCAGAACCTGAAATGACAAAAATATCAGCAAAGAAATAACAAAAACGTGACGACAATCAAATTGAAAGTAAGCACAGAATGGCGCAGTCCGTCTCTTGATGGCTCACTCACTACCGTATACATACACCACGCGTGCACGAATATTTTTTTTGTCCAAAACCACTGAATTAGTTTGAAACAGTCAATCTACGTGAATACGCAATATTTTACTGAATATTCGAAAGCCTATTATGCATTTTTCCCAAGTTTCCTATGCTCAAAAAGCATGACTGAGTTGTGATTTGTGTGAAATTCGTCTGAATTGTATAAATTCCCGAATATTCTACGGATAATTGTTCATTTCGAAATTCTTTTATTGCAATTCTATTACACCCCTTCACATATATCTGATCCACAAATCTAGCTTCTCAATACAATAAATGAAAGTTAAAGAACAATCAATTGAGATAAGAGAAATCAGAAAGATCCTATGAACAGATTCGAAAAGTTATAGTAGATTATTGACAATGATAAGAAACTAATTGTAAGATCGATTTTTTTGAAAAAAAACCGAACGAAACCTAAAGAATTCAAGATTTGAATAGGTTCACGTCGACATATTTGGCGCGGGTTTGGCCCCCAGCATGTCGCGAAGATCTCTGCCCCTCCCTCTCCATCCTCTACCTCTCCCTCTCCATCTTCTACCTCTCCCTCTCCACAGATGAACGAGTATATTGTTCAATGTATCATCATACCCATCCAGCTTGTAGTTCGCCTACGGCGAGGCTAAAGGAAGAATAGACAAAGACGTTCATAAGCATATCGTAATCTGTCGTTTGATATTTGATCTTTGTTGTTTGATCTTTGGTGTCTGTAGTCTGATGTTTTACTAGATCAGCTAATTTGTCTGTTTTCTTTTTACTCATCCAATGTCCATTCCATTGTTTCTCTCCATTCCGATCTTTGGCTCTCGTTTTTCATGGATTATCTACAGTGACCGTTCCCTCATCACGGTTCAAGCATCCTCATGCACTGTCAATATATGTAATCTACTCGAAAGACTACTGCACATTCCAATCCGCTGCAACTCCTACTCTCCATCCTGCAACTCAGCTCAATCTTAGACGATCATGTATGCATGTACTCCTTGCATTATCAAGACCGTCTAACATGTCATGCTACATAATTGGAGAAAAAAAAACAAATAAACTGATTTATAAAAATATTTGCCAAATTGTACGGCAGAAGAAGAAGGCAGAAGAACGCGAGGAGGATGATGAGGATGTCGTTGAGGAAAAGGACAAGCACGAAGAACCCTTGGACACCACACCAGTCGAACCCCAGCTCACCAAGTTCAGGAGCTTGGTAGTTCTGAAGCCTCGAAGATCTGGCAGCACGTGTGGTGCAGAGGCACTGGTTGCTCAAGCCACGCAGCAACGGAAACTGGCACGCCATGACTTGAACAAGGAGATGTTCGCGGACTCGCAGTTGGTGACAAACTACCACAACTCCAAATTCCAGCACATGACCCAGCCGAGGAGAAAGAATATGGGCGATGCAATTGTCGCGGCCATCTTCGACATCATGAACAATCCAGTGTTCAATGCGTGCATTGGGTTTACCGTACCTGCTCTAATGAGGACGCCAACGGGCGAAGATAAGAAGAACCGTAAGATCTTATGTAAAGAGTTCAACTTCGATTGTGCACAGATAGAGAAAGATATTGACCTTCTAAAAGGTAGCCTTGAAACGGAAGTCAACAACGAAGTACTCAATCTTCTCCAATCCAACCCAATCGACATCGTCAACTTTCACATCACGATGTGCGAACGCCTCCCTCACATGTACCCTCAACTTCTCCGTGAGATGATAACAGTCCTTATCACTCTCCCCCTCTCCACGGCGGATGTCGAGAGAGGCTTCTCAATACTCTTCCACACAATGAGTAAGAGAAGATCTCGATTGGCCGTCTCAACCCTGGATGCCCTTCTCAGAATTCACCAGAATGGCGTTGACCTGAAGGATTTCAACCCGAAACCCTACTCTGCCCGATGGCTCGTTCGTCATCGGCCGACCGATCATCGGTCCGGTCATGTATCCAACGAACGAGCGGACCTGCCACTCGGGGAAGAGCCACTGGGAGAAGAGAATGAAGAGATAATGTTATCCTTCACAACTAAAAAAAAAGCTCCTACCATTTTTGCATAACAAAGGATAACATTATCTCAAGGTTTTGTATGTCAACTGTTGTATTAATCATTGTGTGATTCAATCGTTTATTAATATTTTTCTTACATGATAAACACTTTATAAATGTTTGATCTTTGATCTACGCATAATGATTTAATGATATTTGCCATATTGGTTACGGTAGAATAGTGAAAGGTAAAACAGAAGAGTAGTTAGAACATTTATGCAACCTTTTATACTGTCCCCCCTACTCCTTATCGAGTGACTCAATGCCAGAAATAAAGAAATTGAAAATTATTCAGAATTAAGCGCGAATTCTGGGTTGAAAGTGAATGTAGTTACGGCTAGGAATCACATGTGCGCCCCATTGATACACTATTAACAAAATCATGCACTAGAATTGACATCGGCCGTTATACAACCTTTTATACTGTCCCCCCTACTCCTTATCGAGTTAATCAATGCCATAAAAAAGGAAATTGAAAATTATTTAGAATTGAGCGCTGAATCTGGGTTGAAAGTGAATTCCGTTACGACTAGGAATCACACAATCCTTAGTTCTGACATCGGCCGTTATACAACCTTTTATACTGTCCCCCCTACTCCTTATCGAGTGACTCAATGCCAGAAATAAAGAAATTGAAAATTATTTAGAATTGAGCGCGTAATCTGGGTTGAAAGTGAATATAGTTACTGCTAGGAATCACATGTGCGCCCCATTGATACACCCCATTGATATATAACAAAATCGTGCACTAGAATTAATATCGGCCGTTATGCAACCTTTTATACTGTCCCCCCTACTCCTTATCGAGTGACTCAATGCCAGAAATAAAGAAATTAAAAATTATTCAGAATTGAGCGCGAAATCTGGATCCTCACCGTGGCCTCGCCGTTCCAATGCTCGGCGAGGGCACGGTGAGGATCCAGATTTCAATGCGAATATTTCATTAAATGAATTAATTTTTTTACTGTGATCTCATTTTAGGGCTAGGATCAGAGGGTGACTATAAAACATTTATCATGTACAGTGCTAACAATATAATATTAATTTAATCGCAAGCTTAATCATAACTGTGCTCCATTGATAAAACTACAGTAATATATTTGTTCTCAGTCATGGCTTCACTCTCTCTTACATAATCATAATGTTCTGTCTTGTGCTACTTTCTCCAACGGCATTTATTCATTCTTACAAGTTATTTATCAATTCATTACTTATGTGATCACGAAACAACAATCAATTACTTCAGTACAAATCTTTATTCATTTTACATCACTTTATAAACGATTTCTACGTCGATTCTTGTTTAAAATTTCCTCGATGACTCATGACCGCCCGTTTCGTATCGAGTGGCCTGAAAATGAACGAAAATTAGAAATATATAGTGGGTCAATCCTCGCACTGCGAGGGTATGAAAATGTATGATCCTCTACCTCTCCCTCTCCATCTTCTACCTCTCCCTCTCCACAGATGAACGAGTATATTGTTCAATGTATCATCATACCCATCCAGCTTGTAGTTCGCCTACGGCGAGGCTAAAGGGAAGAATAGACAAAGACGTTCATAAGCATATCGTAATCTGTCGTTTGATATTTGATCTTTGTAGTTTGATCTTTGGTGTCTGTAGTCTGATATTTTACTAGATCAGCTAATTTGTCTGTTTTCTTTTTATTCATCCAATGTCCATTCCATTGTTTATCTCCATTCCGATCTTTGACTCTCGTTTTTCATGGATTATCTACAGTAACCGTTCCCTCATCACGGTTCAAGCATCCTCATGCACTGTCAATATAATCTACTCGAAAGACTACTGCAAATTCCAATCCCCTGCAACTCCTACTCTCCATCCTGCAACTCAGCTCAATCTTACTATTAGACGGTCATGTATGCACGTACTCCTTGCATTATCAAGACCGTCTAACATGTCATGCTACATAATTGGAGAAAAAAAATAAACTGATTTATAAAAATATTTGCCAAATTGTACAACCAGCTATCAATCATGATCGATAACAAATCAATAATCATACAAAATCTGAGAGATCACAGGTTTGAAAGAAGGGACTGATACGATATATATGTATGTATAAGTCTACAAACAATCAACGTTTAACGACAATATTATTACATAATAAAGATAGACATACACAAATTGGAATGAACTCTATCAAAATGACTAGACCTCGTATGAAACGACAAACAAAAAGGGTACGGTAGACGACAATTGGGACATCACTACCGTAATCTCCAATCAATTCTTGAGAATAGAGAACAGTGTGTCAAACTTATTACAGATCGATCGACCCGGCAAACGCGCGAAATTGAGTGCAGTGAATCTGTAATGTCAGGTTATGTTATATACCACCTGTATCACTATCACTAGTATCACTTGTGAAAGGGCCAAAACTGTATCATAGGCATCATACATTTTCGGTACCATCGCCGTTTATTTTTATATAGTGGGTCAATTCTCGAAATAGGGTGGCTTGATTCACAAAATTCGCTATTTTCACTTAAAAATCGTCATTTTTTAGCTTCCTTTCGCATCAAGTGGCCTAAAATCGGCCTTATATAGTGGGTCAATCCTCGCATTGCGAGGGTATAGCAATGTATGATAGGCATAGGTCAAAAAGTACGTTGCAAACTACGAAGCATGACCGCATTTTGTGATTTTTTTTTGTGAAAATCTGACAACATTTTGAAATTCTGTAACGAAGCTGTTCGACCGAAGAAGTTCATATCCCATAAATCGAAACGGTTACACATTATATCTATTGAAAAAGGTATTGAAACACAAATTCGATCGGTTCATGGCGTTGAACATATTCAAACCCCACTGACAGATTTAAAGATGATAAAGATCAAAGATCAAAGACTCACTTCTTATCATCATCGGTCGCCAATCGCTCATCAGCGATGAATGCACGTGTGACTGTCTGCAAATTGTGATTATCGATTGATTCAAGAGGCGACAATGTACGGTAAGCCGAGTCTACCGTACCTGGGGCATTTCGGCAAATGGGAAGACGACGTAGACCACGCGTGTCGACCTACTGTTCACCTGAAGAAGGAAATAATAACAAAATAATCAATCAATAACAGACTACCGTATTCATATCTTGGCTTCAAAAATCGATAAACCAACCAAATCAATCGATAACTGACCAGATAGAGAGTAGGTGCGGGCACACCGTGTTCGTCCATCGCGTTCATGTTAGCGTGTAGGACCTGATCAAGGTAATCAATAATCGATATATTGTTTGGGACGGTTACGGTACTATTCATGATTATAGATCATTTCCAGAAATCCAATCAATAATTGATTATCGCACCTGATAGAAGAACTGCTTGGCGATGGCTCCGATCGAATGCATTTCGTGCGTTGAATTCTGCAAACAAATAAGTAATTATCTATGAAATAATAAAAAAGGAAAGCTATCCCATGGCATCAAATACCGCATTCGTCCTACTAGAAACTACCGTATTCCTCCAGTTCTCCAAATTGCCGTACTCTTTGTCCTACCATAAACTACCGTATTTCTCCAGGTCTCCAAATTACCGTACTCTTTGTCCTACCATAAACTACCGTATTTCTCCAGGTCTCCAAATTACCGTACTCTTTGTCCTACCATAAACTACCGTATTCCTCCAGGTCTCCAAATTACCGTACTCTTTGTCCTACCATAAACTACCGTATTCCTCCAGGTTTCCAAATTACCGTACTCTTTGTCCTACCATAAACTACCGTATTCCTCCAGGTCTCCAAATTACCGTACTCTTTGTCCAACCATAAACTACCGTATTCCTCCAGCTCTCCAAACTACCGTACCCCTACCGTAACCCTACCACGACGACTAACCATAAGATGCAGTGCTTGTCTGAGCTCGTTCTCGTCTCGTCTGCAGTTGATCTCCGTGCCCTCCTTCGACACGACCACTATCGACGTGTAGTCCACCTGCACGTAGAACGACAGTCTGAAAGAGATCAAAGATCAAACTTCGAAGATCACAGAAGACTAAGCAGAAAACACAACACTAGTGCTCCCTACTTCGTCCACTTTTAAATATTTAAATCATACATTTTCGATGCCCTCGCCATTGTTTCTAAGTGTAGGAAAATGTATGATTTAAATTTTTTTTTAAATCAAACTCACTTTCCAGCGACATGATCATAGTTCCGATTGGTGAGCTCGCACAGGAACAGTAAGTGGAGGGGAGATTAACGAACACAACGCCAACGTAACTGAAACGATGACAATGAATATATTTATATACTACCAGTATTCTTTATCATCCACTTACACACTTCCATAGGAATACCATTTTGAATGTAACCACCACGATCTAGTTTGGTGGATAAAACCAGAATGCACCAGGTACTGATAATGAGCGATGGCACAAAAAGGGTGGGGTTGATTGAAAATAATAATAACAATGATGAAAAATAAATAATAGATAATCGAGAAATATGGAGTGATTGAGATCCACGCGGCCCCGCCCGCTGAAGATGGATCTACTAAGTAACTAAGCAAGTAAGTAAAGTCCTTTAAATGTTGTCGCATGTTTTTGATGTATGATAAATTAAATTGAATCAAATAGTTAATAATAGTCGAGATCATCATTTTGAATCTCCCAAACACGACCTAGTTTGGTGGATGAAACCCGACTGCACCAGGCGGGGACCCAAACAGGGTGAAGAAAGCCCATACGAGGGTTGATGCAATGCAAATTGAAAATAATAATAATGACATGTTGAGTAACAACATGCCATTATTATTACTGGCATAGTTAATTATGAGCATTTCTTTGATTTCACTCCCCCCCCCCTCCTTATTCCAATTTCATTTCCATATCACCCTATGATTGATTTGATTTAAACACGTTTTATCAAGAGGTCAATAGGGAATCTCCCCCGAAGGGGTTCGGGGTTGTGGAGAAGAATTGAGAGCTCTGACGTGAATGGCATCCCGGCTGGTTGTCCGAGCGTTGCATTGAAGTATGATTTTTTTGCGGGATAGTCGACTATTGATGTTCCTGTGACACCCTATTACAAGCAATGAATACAAGCATTCGATTCCTTATATCCGGAAATGAAAGAAGTTATAAATTATGCATCCAGGCATTTTATTGTAAGTGTCCAAATATGTACGAGAGCATGTCTGAGGGAATTGACATTCTGACCGGGGGTGTGGAAAAAGCAAAAAAAAATAAATATTTCTGTTTGATGTGGAATATAATAGTACGCAGCCAGACGACCTCAGCCGCGCATATGAGAAAGTGGATCTACTTCCGAATATCCGCCGCCCCGCCCCCTTGCACTTTAAGCTCCGCCCCTCGCAGTCTCTCTCTCTCTCTCCCTCCCTCTCTCTCTCTCTCTCTGCGCACTCTCTCTCCTTTCAACACTCTCTCGTCTCGCCCGATTGTCTGGAAGAGAGTGTGTGATCATAATGATGAAATAATATGCGAAAGATCAGAAATACGATAATTAAACTTCATAACAATAGTTAATGATACAGGAATAGTCGTCATGAGTTATCTTGTGATTTTCTATGATTCCGAGTGTGCCTCGTATCCATCAAAGATCACTCGTCTCTCTTTTCCCCTGGTATTTCAACATATAATACGTCGCTGACTTAAAATTTAATTTAAGTCAATTTCAAGTGAAAGAGCACATGACTGAATGCATTACATTGTATACAAAGCGTGAAGTAGACTAACAAGTCTACCTCAATGAAAAATCATACGCAGACATGTTTTGAATTAGAAGAGTCAGACTCCCCCTCTTTTATCTGTATCTACGCTTAACTCCTCTACCCTAGCTCATCCCGGCCCTTATTCTGATCTCTAGGATGTGTCTATTGTCTTCTCAATCCTATTTCATCATGTCCCTTCTCACATATCCCTCGTCGTCCGGTGTCTTCTCTCACTCTCTAGAACGGACGAACTCGCTGGCAAGTAAAACCCACTATATTCGAATTTAACGTTCTCCGTTAATTCCCGGTCAATATCTGCTCTACATTCTACTGGAATATGCTCCTGACTTGATCCTAGGATAAGATTGCCATATAGTTTAGTCTCACTCTATCGTTAACTTAATCAATCAATCAATACAATCATTAATCGATAATAAAGATGAAGAAAACGACTGAAATCATCGAAATATACTATCGATTGGTGACAATGGCAGAGATGAGAGACACAGACAGCAAAGAGTAGAGGCATCGACCAATCAGAGCGTTTCCCGCGCGGAGTTATGGGCGGGGCTAGATCAAAGGGGTATATAAGGGCTTGATGTTCATTCATTTCGAGTTCCTCACTGAGTTGAACTCTCCTCTTCGGAGGCAATTTTGGGAGTGATTGACACTCATAGGGGAGGGCTTTCAATGCGCAAGCCCAACCCTCCTCCGGACTTCTCCATTCTTTTGGAGAAGTCGCCGCGCCTTTGTGCCGGCTGGAGGACCTCTTCCTTGGTCTGTCGACCACGACAGGCCAATGATGCGGGGCCTAGACAGGAGGGGGCGGGGTGGCGGATAAAAGGAAGTAGCGCCAGCATCCGATCGACTCGTGAGTGGTACCGATCGATTCCTTGTGCGAATACAAGCAACTTTTGTAATTTTTTCGCAGATAAAGGCTGTAGAGGCAAACATAGAGAGAGAGAGAGAGAGAGAGAGAGAGAGAGAGAGAGAGAGAGAGAGAGAGAGAGAGAGAGAGAGAGAGTGTGTGTAGTCTGATCTCTCACACGTACTCATATTTACATGATAACAATGCGCTAATCAATATGCATAGGGAATAGGGTATGTACCATACATGTTTCTCCAACTCACATTTTAAGAGCTATATGCTGACCCGTAATTGCCATAGTCTGGCCCGATTATAAACTGGCCCGTGAAATTGCTTATTTTTCGTTTTTTTGTGTATTTTTTAGGAAAAATATGAGATAAAGTGACCCGTTTTTATAAGCCGACCAATTTATGAGCTGATCCTTACTCACAATGTGAGCAATGTAATTTACACACTAATGAGTAATACATTTCAACACATAATATATATGCATATGTGAAAGGTTAGCATAAGAATAAAAAGAGGAAAGAAAGTTAGAATAAAATCAAAATGGCAAATTTGCTCTATCATTTTCCTTGTTTTTCTCTGCCAGGCGAGAGAGCGTGCAGAAGTGAGAGGGCAATTTTTCCATTTTGATTTTTGGCAACTTTCTTAGTCTAACCTTTCTTATACGTTTTCAGCTGGGTGATGTCGACGTTCGAGTTGTCTTGCGTAGGACAAAGGAAGAACGTTATTTGTGAGTTGATTCCAGGATTTTTCTAGCATACGGTACGGTTTACGCGACATTGACGAGGTGCGCGACATTCGTGCGCTGTTGTGAAATTTCCGGCACCAAGCTATTTAATAATAATAATAATAATAATAATAATAATAATAATAATAATAATAATAATAATAATAATAATAATAACTTCACATGAGTTTGCGGAAAAGGTATGACAAAGAATTGCCGAACGAATGCATTAGGGATGCGAATGCATCGAATGCATTAGGACGAACGAACGCTGTATGCGTAGACCATACCATATATGTATTTCGTACACAATTATTCATTTTGAGATAAATCCTATTTCCCGGCTATTGTACAGACTCTCTTATGATTGAACTAACGTGGTTGTGCAATTGTGCGGTTGTGCCTCTCCACAACGCTGTCTAAACTATTGCATCCCTTTTCACGAGGATGAGAGACACCATACAAAATAATATCTGTGCGCGTCTTTCCATATCATTTAGAGGCTCACCGCAAGCTCTCCGCATTGGCAGCATTCTCTCAATTTCTTTGTCTGCGAGAGAAAGTGGCTAGAGGGGAGTTTCAAAATAGCTCGAGGTATACATTTATAACTTTTTATTTACAATTTTGTTTTAATTTGTTAGTCTCTTTATACATTTTTCCCAACTAAAAGCGTATTCTTCTTATATTAATGCAAATTATCGTTATTTAAGTTATTTATTCCGTTCACCTTTATTCTATTCCTGTTCCCTTTGAATATATTATATTAATAGGATGCTTTTTGTGTGTGTGTGGCAAAGTGTACGAAGTCTCGCGACTTCCCACGATACCATAGACGTCACGTAACTTCATTGAATCTACTTATTTCACAGGTACTTTTTCCTGCTATATTAAGCATTGCGTTTATACAAATAATATGAAATAATAATAATACTGCATATTTGCCTAATAATTTGAAAGTTTAATGAAGCTCTCGCACAATATTATCCAGATAAAATGCACTTGTGAAATTGCCTTGCTACTAGCTGTTAAATATACACATAAATATTCAATAAGTCCCAACCCTTTCCCTCCCCTCCTTCCTCGCGCTCTCCCTGATCTACGTACTATCTCGCTTTGGCCCTCTTTCTAAACATGGAAGAGGCGTTGAGAGTATTTTATACGGTCGATGGATCGTTTTATTTTCTGGAGTAATCATGCTCACTTTTGGGAAAATCAAATGTTTAATCGCAATGTGCACTCATTGATCGCTGACATCTGAATTCTAGATACATCCCAATCGACTATGAAGATTACACTCAGATAATTTTTCCCTTATATGACTGAGAATAATTCCTCCCTGGGGTATATTAGCTGGTCAATTCTGGTTTTCAGTGTAGTCATTAAAATTGCACAGGAAATGAGAAACGTAAGATCATTATTTTGAAGCTTGTCCTCAGAAAGTTCACTCTGATTATCTATATGTTAGATCACTAGATTAGCTTATCCAATATAGATGCTGGAATGACGTTCAAGTATATGGAACTATGACGGATTCGAAATTCCCTGAAAATCATTGGATTATTAAGCAGGGGGGATTACACCAAGTAAGATTCTTATCGTTCCCTTCGTTTGACTAGCCTAGCAGCATAGATGGGCACGTGAGAACGAATATTCTTTGCGCATAGCCTTGCCTTCTCATAAAAATTCTTGTCAAATATGCAACAAAATAATTTCCGTAGAGCTATGCGCACAGCCTTGCCTCCCCGTTCCCCGATTTGCGCACAGCCTTTCCCCCAGCGTGACCATCTTTGCCTAGCAGTGATCCCCCGCAGGACTGCGTGTTCCTTAAATAACGAGATTTTCCTTTACCTTATGCCCTTCGCACCCTGCATGGGGAACATATCGAGAAATCTTTTCAGTCTAACATAAGTGAGCTTTGATAGGCTAGACTAAAGCTTTCTAAAACTGTTAAATCCGAAATGATGTGATTTAGCGCTGATTGTTGCGAACAAGCGCACGCAAAGTTCCTCATCACTACCTCAAAATAGGACATAAATCTACGCATCAAGAAATGTCGCGGTATAATCATTTTATCGTGTGAATCATGAATTTCCTCGAACGTAGTTTAAAAGTTTGGCGTAGATGTATGAATGAGACATTTTACAACATATAGATAGTTTGATATCCTTTGACTTAATTTTATCGAGTATAGTTGAGTTACCCTACACTTTTGACGCATTATCGAGCCTCTAAATTAGTCTAAAAACATGGCAGCAATTTTTTTTCCTGGTGCTGGTATCTACTCTACATATAACGTAATATATTTCTAAAATATATCGTCATTAGCATTCAGAGAATTCGTTAATCCTTGCGCCTACAGTGGTATACACAAACCACAACAAAAAGATTAGCAAAAGGAATTAGGTGGAAGGCATCAAACTAATTTACCTTATTTTGAATATATATATAGTACATACCCTTAAAACCAATGGGAGGGAATGGTTGCTACTAAACGGCTCAATATTGGCGTATTGAGATCCCATACAAGGGGCGCGTCTATCTAGAATGATTCTCGTTCATCTTTTTTTCTGAGCAACTATTGAAGGTGTTGTAAAGGTAACGGTACAACCCGTTATTCAAGGCACACGAAGTCCTGCGGGTTATCACTGCTAGGCCAGTGATATTTCAAGGCCAATTCAGTCCGGAGAGCCTAATCTCTTCTTCGGACCTACTTTACCGCATGATCTAGTCACTACCAATTCCCCTTTCGGGCGCCTTGGTGAGGCGCCCGAAAGGGGAATTGGTAGTGACTATTCCATGACTATATGACTATATGAATTGGTATTGACTACCCCCATCATTCCATCTGTCCTGCACCATTATCGAACTCTATTGGCACTAGTATTGTAACCCAACCAAACCATATTAAGCCTTGTTCTATGGTAGGTAAGCTTTCACTGTGATCAAGTAATTGCAGAGTATACAACATTTCTGTATATTTGATATGATTTTTTAAATCTTTATGTACATTTATTTCATAAAGCAATCTCTTTGCAAGAAAAGATACAATATGTACAATACAATACAATATAATACAATAATTGTCATTATGTATTAGTATTATTGTTGTATCCCACTATACTCCAACACAAGATTAGCGTGTTCATTGGATTAAAAGAAATTTAGCGGCAAATGACGACTACCGGCAATAGTTCGTAAGAGAAGTAATCATTGAGAACTTACTGGAATACCGTATGCATGCATTGTCTATTCATTAGCACTTAACTGTAATATACAAATAGTTCTCATCCAGTCGGTTCTCATCCGTCCTAGTGTTAACTGTCTGGTAAGTTTCCATATTACAGCGCGCTTCTATGTATGTCTGTTAATTTGGTTGAAAAGGTCACAGAAGTGCGCAATTATGATTGAAAATGATGTCACAAGCAAAAATTGTCTCATTGCTAGCTATCCTTTACTATAGTCATACTGGCTTCTAACCATAATAATTATGTAGAAACAAAGTATAACAAAGGATAACTCAATTTCGACCTGACGAAGGTCGAAATTGAGTTATCTTGGACGGAGTCACTAAAAACAGAAGTCACTATGGGTATTGTGTTTCGTCCGACCAAGGCGCCCGAAAGAGGAATTGGTAGTGGATCACGCGGTAAATTCTGTGGGAAGAAGAGATTATTCCATCATTATCAGGACTGAATTGGCCTTAATTATCACTGGCCACAATTAATCACCCGCAAGATTTCGTGCGGCTTGAACTTTACCGTGGGTTCGGTCCTGTAGAGAGGCCATACTGCTGTGTGAAATATGCAAACAATTTATTTTATTTATGACATAACATTACAATATGCGCATCAAATCGATTCCGGTTTGGGAATTATTTACAGTACATCGGATACTGTGTTAAACTCATGTTGTACAAATTTCGACATTTTTAGAGAGTTTTTTTGTCTTTTTATTTCTTGGTGACATATCAATCAATTACCTTGTACTCAAATATATAAAAAACAGGATGGGATCTCAATTGGATGACTTCACCACGAAGCGATTCATCCCGGCTATATACCCGGAAATGCCCCGTTTGGATAAAACTGAAGCACCACGACGTCATTTCGCTATAAAATACAGCCTTTCATAAAAAAGATTCGTGTACTTTCCCATATACTATCATTTAGTCGATTTGTGTGAACGTCAGAGCAACGAAGATCAAATTAACAATAATAATTACTATTATATTACCGTTGCTTCAGCCAGAGAATATTTATTTTTTGAATTATTTTAATATTTTAGTCCTTTTCTCTAGATTTCTAAAAGACAATCGCACATTGTTCTCCATTCTGGTGGCACGCATGTGGAACTTACTTTAAAACTCATTCATAGCTGTCTGTGCACCAATTTCATTGTTGGATTTCCTTCCATTCAAATCAGTCCACGCCAGGTCTATTGTTCCAGGGCTTTCCCCATTTGCAATCGTCTCTGACGTGCCTGACAATTACCGATTCTATTTTAACACTCTCCGATCTGGCCAAAAAAACGAAACAAGAATTCATGCAACTCACGATAATTAATACAACGAAATGGTGATCATGCTTGACCATCGCATATTATTCCTTCTTCTCAGTATATCTTGTGGTACGAGTATGTGGAGAAAATAAATTCACTGGATGCTAATAAAATGTTCTCCAAGAACTAATGAAACAGTTGAGCAATGCAATTTGTTTTCATAATAAGCAAACATTAACATACATTAAATCACAAAGCACATAGATTAATTTTTTCCTGTATTCATTTTCCAACACGGAACAGAGACTTATCACAAATTAATTTTCGAAATTGCCTAATGTTCAAAGACTTTTTCCCCGAATATGTGTATATTTTGTTTTCACCGTTTCGACTTCATCAAACTTTTCCAGTAGCAACTCGCTCGCCGTAACATTGCTTCTCAGACATGGGAGAGTTGCACAACTATTTTTTTTCAAACGCAAACTAGCCACGTATTGGCATGGGAATATTTGTTTGAATGATCATGCATTATCAAAAAAAGAATAACTAATAATAACAATTTTCCACCTTATTATTTCAGTTATGTCACACAATTCCATTTTGAGAAAATCTCAAAGTGAGTTTTTGAATTATTTTTTATGAACAATTTTCAATTTTAGCATTAATGTCCATGCAAACCTATATTTGTACCTTTTAATTATCCTTAATTTAATTCTCTACATTACTCGAAACTTCAGGACTTTTATACGGGACAGAAACTTAAAGTTAACGGTCTTTTGAATCTCTCCACGCACTTATCTATTCTTCCATCATTCCCATCACTCTCATCATCATCTGCCATTCTCTCCGGGTTGTGGGTGGAGATCCGATTCGCCGATTCGCCAACACGAAACCCATCCACATGCTATCATTTTGGCCATCTTTGGGAGCAAGAGGGAGAGAGGGAGAGGGAGAGGGAGAGGGAGAGGGAGAGGGAGAGGGAGAGGGGATATAGGCAGAGGGAGAAGCCGAAATCTCTGACTTGGAAAGTGGGTGGAGTCTCAGCTTCTCCTACTCGATCCTCTCATTCATGTTCAGATACATGTTCAATTATTTCCCGAAATGTTCTCCACCGGTCCTATTTTGATTCTTGCTGCTTCACTGCACTTTTACTGACTCTTTTACTTTGTTTAATCGCACACCCAAGCTTATTCTACTCTCCACTCTGGCCACACTATCTCGTAGACAAGCAAGCGAGAGCGTGGAGAGTTTCTGATTAGCTCGGGGCGTGCCATTAACTGTTTCAACATTGTATGGCATAGATAAAGTAAACAGCCATGTTTTGCCATTGTTTATTTCGCATATATGTGTCCACTCTGTCACAATGTCTGTCCCTCTCACCCTCACTCTGTCACTCACTCTGTCATTCTGACCCTCTGTCCCTCTGTCACTCACTCTGTCATTCACTCTGTCACTCTGTCACAATGTTCCCTCGTGGCAAGGCAAGAGTACAGAGAAATAGTATTTGGAGATGGAGAAAGCGCTACTTCTAATGTTCGATCGTGTTTTCGCTCGCACATTTAAAAGGTACGGCAGTCTATTTATCCAAAAATACCTAGCTGTCACCTTGAATGGTATTCGATAGTTTTCGTAAAGCGAGTATATCGGAAGCCCCACACCATCATGATGTAAACAAAGAATTGTTTGTTTAAAAAAATAACGTAAGAGTTTCAAATTCGCTTGTCAGTGATTTATTTAAAAACCAATTCCTTCTTTTCTTTCACACCTGAGTTTATTTACGAACAGCACTTCAATTACCCCTCTTTTCTCACCCTATATGCTCTCATTTACTCATTGTTTCAAATGTCGTTTGAGGTATGACAAATTTAATTTAAATTTGAATTTTCCTGTAATGGAAGAACCCAAAAATAGTATAAGCACGACGAGACCGTAGTGCGCTCCTTTAAGACTGCCTGTTGTTGTTCTTTCTGGTCGCTTTTTTCACTCTTAACTTATGCTCGATAACACCATATTACATCGTATCGACCACCGTATTTATCATAACATGTAATTTTGTCCGTGTCGTACTCGCTTATTCTAAGCCAATAATGCAGATCCTATCAGGTATCGAAATCAGAACGATTACAGTATCCTGAACTCCTGAATCAGGGGAAGAGGAGCGGCAAATTCAAAAATGTTGTGGCTGACGATATTGTGTTTGGTGTGTATAGCGGGCAATGCACAGTCAAGATATATTTGTGAGTTTTTTTCGTTAGAGGTAGAGAAATTGACTCAAAAAGTAGTATGCTATTTCTTCGCTATAGCTTCGGTAGTCAGTTACTCATAAAACTTGGGATTGGTCGTTTTTTGAGATTTACTTTTACTTTCCATGTGTGATTTCTGGTCAGTTATATTCCTTATGTTAGTTATAGTCGAAGTTAGTGCCTCTGTGGTCTACCGAAAATCGAAATTATTATATACATATCTGTAGTTAATGGTTTTCGTTGCGATATGGAGACTTTTGGTCCACTTCTAAAGCTTTTCAAACATGCTTTAACTCTAGTTTCATCACTGATAAATACTGTTTTTGATACATGTTGCCAGCTAACCCGTCAATTTCCGCGATGTCGTAGCTTGTAAAAACAAAATTCTATGTTTCCAAATGACCCGTTTTTTTTTTACAGTTTAATCACATTTATCAAGAGTAGGCTCTGATGTGACCCGTTATCACTTTAAAATTGCTATATTCCCGATGGTAGAAAAATATAGCAATATATCTTATGCATCTTATAATTAATGCTCTCAAATTGATATATCTCAAATAAATATATAGTAAATATATAACCAAAAATCGATAATCAATTTCCAGATTCGTTAAACTTTCCCGAAGAAATAGGATCCGATCGGTTTCAGAGGGTGTTACGGTCAGAAGATGACGAGGGTGATGAAAAGTGATATTTTTTTCGATTTTATTTACAAATATAGCATTTTTAATCATATAACCTTAATCATTAAATACACTATTATGCATAAAACGTGAAATGAATGTGGCTTAAAGATCTGTAATCACTGTCTTTTAAAGCCCTCAATAAGTGTGTCTGAATAATTTTTAATTGTATCATACACCTTCACGGATGTATTTTCATGCTATTCGCTTCGCATTATGGCGTATTCATTCGGCAGTTGCACTGCTTACTAGAGTTAGATCTAGAGTTGCTTAGTTAGAGAAGCCATCCAAATCAGTAACAGAATAGCAATGAAACCGTGACCATTAGGCAGATAAAAATGTATATATGCGGCCCTCTTGTCACGAGTATGACTAATAATAGTTGAACGAACTGTGACGTCGCTACTGACCATCTCTACCTCTCCTTCTGTCCCTCAAACTCTCCCTCTGCCTTTTCCCCTCGCTATCCTCAATGTCCATTTAATTCAACACGACAGTATATCGCAATAAGTAGAGTGTACTTGAACCCCCGAGAGTAGTGATGACGTCATATTTTGATAACATAATAACATACTGTTCCTTTCATCTCTTCATGCCCAAATCATCGAACCTCCTTTTTGAAACAAGTAAGAAGTTCATGAGTGACTAAACCATATTAGAGTCTAATCTTGATAAATGTGTTTTCCAGCTATTTTTTCGAATGTCAGAGCAATTTTTGCAATATCCAATGTTACAAATAGTAATCAATATTCAATATTCATGAGCAAAGTATTAACGGATATTTTGTAAAGTTACTTTCGTTGATATGCTAATCGCGATTAACTCCCGCGTATCCTGATTGATGAGTGAGTCACTAATAAATCTTTCGTTTGGATTCGTTTATTTGGTGTTCCAAAGGAAAGATATGAATAACACGAAGAAATCATTAATAATATTCCCTATTGAAAAACCAAAAAAAACCAAAATAAAATAGAAAACCAAGCCAATCCAATGATAGAAATGAAAATATTTCCTTCTTTTTCTTTTTGAACTTTCAATTAACTAATCTATTGAGAGTTTAAACAATATAACTTATTCTTGAATAAGAAACCTTGTCATATTTTGAATTTCGTCATTGAGGGTTTCCTTATATCCTTCTTGTGAGAGTTTGAACAACTGTCAAAAGCATTGTTAACTGTCTGGTTACGTCTAAACACCATTCCTTTGTCGTCTGTCAGCGCTGAATATGGTCTATGCTCCTTTAAATGCTCACCATAGCTCATTTGAAACTCTCAAGCAACACGCTTTCACTGTCTGTGAGAGATTGTGGCCAGAGCGGGGAGTCAAATTAACTCGAGTGCGCTTTTACTTTGTCCTAACCTCCCGATGTCCAAGCAGCGTTCACTCCAAGACAACAACGCAGACAGAGTTTCTCTAACAAGTGCACCCCAAATCCTATTTGTTTTGGTGAATTCCCACAAAATTTGGAAAGGATATATGGAAGTTTGTCTAGCTTTCACTCTCGAGAGTCGAATTTCGCCCTGAATTCTATCAGGATTATCCAATAGCTATTATTATTATATAAAGCCTTTGCGAGGGATCAGGGGAAGCAATAAACAAAATTATCCGGGAATGTGAGGGTGATGAATGAACACTACTTATCCTGTCGTTCTTTTGAAGAACACGAGTTTTTCGAAATCATGTTCTTTGAATTGTGTCAAATACAATAAAATGACGCGATGAGAGCACAATGGAGACAACAAACTGTCCACTTGACATATTGTTTACATCCTTTCTATCATTGATGTCCTTCGTTTTTGCGCCTTTTTCTTAGATCTAACATTATTATAATAGATGGAGCGACCTCTTTCGGAAAATAGTTGGAGCTAACTTCATCAGTGAAGGCAAAAGCAAGAATTAGAACATCATGTACTCCAGAGCCTTGGACCAAATGAACGTGTTGTAAAAAAAGAAATGAAAAAAAGAAAGCCTTCTTGTCTAACCTGGATTCCTTTGGTAAATCAAAAGCAGAAAAAAATTCTGTAGTTTCATACCCCTGTTGGCCTTAGAGCAGCACACATCAAATCTGTTCTTGTATTCCTAATTCTTGGTGTTCTTATTCCTAATTATGTCGTTTCTATCACGTCACTTTAAATTGAATAAAAGTACGATTACGCGTGGCACAATAATTTATGACACGATAATGGTAAGGATTGTAGTGAAGCGGATATTAAAGTGCTTGCATTACGTCAACAATCGTGCATAATCATAGCACAAATATTGCGCAACATAATTACTATTATAAAATAATGTATGGTTTAATCTTCTGTTCAGAAGTAGCTAAAATAATTTTAAAAACAGAAAACTCTCGTCACTTTTTGTATACTCTGATTGCTCCCCCGCTCTGGCAACGCTCTTTCGTAAAGAAAGAAAGCGAGAGAGCATTGCAAGAGAAACCATAACTGAGTTTTGGCCATGAACTTGGTACGAAACTGCTATAATATCCTTTTTGCATCCTTGCAATAATAATAATACGATCGTCATTCTGAATGGGCCCATTTCATTCCGTTTTTTTCTTTTCCTTTTTGAATACGGGAGATTTACTTTATTCCTCTCTACCACTTTTTTATTCTGCGTTCTCTCAATTTCTCACACTATTTCTCTCTGTCTGCCTCAATCTGCTCTTTGATTGCAAGATCTTTCTCCGGTGTCTCTCCTTTTCTCATTGACTCTCACCCGGAACTAGAGCATTTTCCCAAAGAACGCGTGTATATTTGTTTTGACCCGAAAAATTTATGAGGTTCTTTGAGACCCACACGATATGTTCGACTCCAAAATGTGACTTTTTCTGTAGCTCCTTCATCGGGTTATGCTCTCGCGTGGGTAAAAACATGATGTTGTTTTAAAAAGTCACGTGAAAATTCTAAAATGAACTAGGTTGACTTTTATATTTCTTTATTTGCTTTAAATTTCTTCATTTTTTATCAGCGAATGAAGAAGTTACGTGCAAAATCAGGAAATCGTAGGCAAGGACTACAAAAAATTTGTGATTTATTCAAATTCGAATCAGACCCCATTAGTGATTCCGCATTTAGTGCAAATTTAGAAGTTAAATTTTTAATTCCCAATGCGTCTGGGGCTGATCTTACAGGATTAGCGATATTGTAGCCGAGATAAAATGTCAGAGAGCCTTTATTAAATTCTTATTATAAACGAAAAGTCCGCGCCCTATTAATTTCAAAGACCATTTCAATGATTTTCTTTAATCCTGTTGAAATTAATCAAAATCTTCATAAACTGGATAAGTCTTCGATCTTTCTTCGTAGAGTTCTCCTTATGAAAAGCAGAATCTCATTTGATATGGATTGCAAGTGTTCGAAACATTCTCAACGGAACCCAAAAAAGAGGGTTGGGAAAGATCAAAGAGCGTTTTAAGTGAACTTGGGTATTAATTCAGACGCCATAAACTATGTTTAGTAACTTCCTCAATCCTTCTATTTATACCCTGACCTCCTACTTTGCCTGATATTTACCTAATAAGACACATTACTGATTCGGGAATCAAACTTATTATTATTAATATTATAAATTGGATTTGCATAACTCAATAATACTAATCTTTTTGCATTGCAGGCACGAGAAACCTCGACCGCTGCGATTCGGATAGCTCGATCTTCTAGAAACTATACCAAACGTCAACGAATCAACGGGTCTCAACGTGTACGAACGAACGAATATCTGCCCCCTCTAACTACCGTATCCTACCGTATCCCACACCACCTATCTGTATAGTGTAATACTGTAGCTGCTGCCCTTTTTGTTGGCAATGTGCCAAATAAATATATGTGTTGAATGGCGTTGGCGTTGATAATACCGACAATACTAATGATAATAAGCGGGTAGGGATGAATAGTCTGGGCTTACGGCTAATTACATGACATCACTCCGCTATTGTTAGAGGAGCTCACACAAATACAACGATATAATATAAACGTAAAGGTAAATCCCGTTATTCAAGGCACAACGAAGTCCTGCGGAAGGTCACTGCTAGACCAGTGACCATTACAATGCATGTTCACTGAAGTCCATGAAGTCCTCGAAATTGAAGAAAATATGTCGTCTATAATGCCTGACAAATAGACCACAGGCCACATAAATAATAATATTTACCATAATAATAAGAAGAAGAGGAAATACGAGTACTTGAGCGATACTTGGATCCTACTACTCACATGAGTGCTTTACATAGTAGTTAAGTAGTAGTAATACCACAGAATGAGTAGTATGCATTGTTTTCGGAAATGGCGCCATATTTGCGGTTTATGAGGGAGTTTAAGTCTAATTGCAGGACACAGTACTGTAGGTTAATAGTGCACTATAAATGTCAATATAAGTTCAGCAATTTCATGAGTCATATTTAAAAAAATTATTACTTAGATACTTATGGCGCAAACTTCAATTTCCAAAAAGCGCCTTTACCTGCGATAACAAGCATGACATGCTTTTAGCGACCACTAAACTGAATAAGCATGATATTTTTTAAATGTGCTGATATCCTTCTGTCTTCACAGTTTATTTTCGAAAGTTCTTAAATTATCATTTAAAGACACACTAAGAGCTAATTTTACTATCCGCTCTGGTCACGCTCTCTCGTATGTAGACAAAGCCTCTCGTAGACATTGCCAGTGAGGAGAGTTTCAAATAAGTTCCTTTAATGATAGGATAACAGTTAGCAAAACTCTTCCCAAAACTTATATCGCACCGATATCGATACCTTAGCGACTGATATCCATCCTCTCATGACATTTCCTGTTATATCTAGTATGATGTAATAAATAATAAAAATACGAATAAGAACCGGCTCTGTGCAAAAGAGTGTGACTGTGTCTGATTCATTTGCACTTTTTTCGGGTTTCAAACACCTACTCGGATGGATTTTCATGCTGTTCGCTTCGCATTAGGGCATAGTCATGCATCATAGAAGCCTTCAACATCGTCGCAATGAAACGAGAACCGTGACCAAAATTTTCGCTGCAAACGATATCTTAATTTTGCAGTGAATGGAAACTTTCTTAGTTGAAAAAATGCGAACTAGTAATCGCGGTTCGAATCCTATTATCAAATATTCCAATTTTCAAAAAGCATCACGTCAACACGAAAATATTCGCGACTCTGATTCATGTTCATTCGTCTTTTGATGGTTCTAACTTCATACTAAAAATAGTTTTTTTAAACACCCAATTACATATTTCTTTACAGATTTCAAAGATATTTTGAAAATCTCAACTCAGAAGGGATCCTCCCGCAGACATTTTAATTGTAAGCAAGACATAGTATGACTAGAGTTAAGAATCACAATAACATGTGTTATTCCTGTATCAAATTTGAGCTAAACGTCATCTTTCTATATTTACACCAGATCATTCTGGGCAGAGAACTGTATTCCGGCTCTCCAGAGCTATTTTGCTACTAGGATTTCCGGTCGTTTCAGCATAATTTAAACCGAAAACACACCACCCTCGCTCGAAAAATGCTTGAGACACACGTTTACTGGAGGAAACAGTTCAAGTCTCAGGGATCAAAGAATATTATACTTCTCAACTGTCTTCATATTCGTCATAGTGCATTGTGAATATTAGTATTATTATGTGCAACTATTGCTTGAAATGATAAATTGAATGATTGATTGATTAGTCTGTTGTGTATTTCAGATTCATATGCATGAATTTCAGAAGTGTTCAGGGGACAGTAGTAAGATGGTGAATGAAATAAAGACTATAGGTAAATGATCTGCACGAAGTTGGACCAGGTTTTAGTACCAGTGCAAGGAAGACGAATCCGTGAAACCATCTCATATGGGTGATCCGAAATACCATAATGCATATTATTACCTAATTTTAAATACTATATAATTTTACATTTAATGTGCATGCAAACCTATGCTTGTACATCGACTAATATTATTAACTTAATACAGATACAGTGTTTGTAATGTAATGCAAATGGTTTGAAAGAGCAGGGAAATATGATTGGCCGATCTGGTTTTGCACGCCTTTTGTTTGACCGTGACGTGGAGATACAAAGAGGAAGAGAATGAATAGAATAGATAACTACAAAAAGATGAGGATGGCGAAGATAAAGAAAAGATGAGGAAGAGTGGAGGGAAACCACTATTCCGCAGCGATTTGCCGTGGCATCCTTCAAAAGACTTTTTCTAATAGATATATCCCCGATGTGTTCGATGATATATTATTATTGTTATGTATAGGGATGAATTAACGGAGAAAGAAAAGCAGACCCAACGATTCATAGAGCGCATATCATAATTATTGTTGTTAAAGGCACACCCTAATTTGAAACTCTCACAATGAGCTCTGGTAGACAAAGAAAGCGAGAGAGCATTGTCCGAGCGGAGAGTTCAAATTAGCTCGGGTGTGTATTTAATACTGATACAATTACGACATGACGTATAATTACACTGTCATGCGCAAGCAAATCCAGTCGAGGCTTGTAAGAGCGAGAAACTTTTATCCACACTAGGAAAATACAACCCACATATATACTAATCAATAAAAGGGTGAAATTCGAACGGAGCTTGGGTCAATCGATAACTCGATCTAGTGCTCTTCGCTGCCGTACTTGTCACCGTAGTAGCCACCGTCCTTCTTGTGCTGGTGCTCGTCACCTCCGTAGTAACCGGCGGCAGAGTCGTACTTGGAGTCATCGTACTTGGAGTCTGAAATCGGATCCGTGTTTTAGCTGATTTAGGCGCCAAAATTCAAAATTTAAAAATTCAAATTCTTTACTTTGACCGGACTTCTCGTCGTAGGCGGCGTTCTGGTGAGCGGCGTCCTCGTGGTGCTCGGCTCCCTCGCCCTCGTATCCCTGAAAGGTATTGTATTGCAGCCCCTAGGGATGCTGATGAAGGACTGCTACGCAGTGGAGAGGGCTGCTACGCTGCGGGGCATCCATGCAGCAGATACCTTCTTGTATCCGTCTCCACTGCCTCCGGCCTTCTTGTGGTGCTTGTGCTCGGAGCTCTCGTATCCTTAATAGTCGTAGATTAATTGGGCAGCTATGCAGCCTATTTTGGGGTGTTTGTGCACTATAGTATACTATTTTGGGGCTGCTACGCACTCAGTTAATGCATGCAGCAGGTATAATGTCAGGAGGTGTGGTGAATAATGCTAAGGGAATGGTTGAGAAGGTGGAAAGAACCAATATGAGAGAGGGAGGGAGTGTGGGAAAATGAGTATTAATGAATCCCCGAGTCAAAAGACCATATCCATTATTAACGAACACGCAATGGTCACAAAATGTCAAGCACGACTAAACTGAAAGCCCGGGAGCAAATGACGAATCCGGAAAATCGTTTCCAGAAACCGTGAACCGGCAATTAGCGTGCTCACCTTCGGATCCGTAGTAGCCCTTGGAGTACTTGCCGGCGGGTCCGGAGCCGCTCACGTAGTACGAGTACTTCTTGTCGCCCTCGGCATCTGCGATTTTGCCCAATTAGGATGTTGCAGACACTTCGGGTTATGGTAGAAGCACACTGTATATTACCGTAGTGGTCCTTGTGTCCGGAGTCGTACTTCTGGGCCTGGCTACCGTACTTTCCGCCGTTACCGTAGTAGGCAGAACCGTCCTGAGGAGAGTATTGATTTTTAGGGATAAGGGGTTAAAATCGAAGGACATACCTTGTGTCCGTGTGCTCCGTGGTTCGCTCCATACTTGTCGTAGTGACCGTTCTGCTTTCCGTAATAAGCTTAAAGATCAATGTTTAAAGATCGATTTAGTTAAAGGACTCACCAGCATCGTGATTGCTACCGTATCCGCCGGCGTCCTTACCGTACTTGCCCTCCTCGTGCTCCTGAAAAGATTACCGTAATCAGACCCTGATCATCAGGAAGAGCGGGAAATTCAAAATATTAAAGATTTCGATTGCTCACATGCTCTCCAGAGTGGTGTCCGTACTCGGAACCGTAGTAGGGAGGCACGTAATGGGCTGAAAATTTGTTTTTGAAAATTTGAATTTGGCGCCAGTGAATTCGAAATCAGGCTACCGTACCCATTCCTACTGTGGCCACAGCCATGACGAGAGCGATAGAAGTAGTAGACATTGTTGGAGAAGTGGAAGACGATCGAATGATGTTGGAAGTGTGCGGCAGCGCGCTTATAAACACCCAGGCGTGCTCCTTTTTGCGGGTCATTCCGACTTCTTAGTGCGCGGCGCGCGCGACACCCAGACAAAAGCATTAAATAGCGGGCGAGCCAGAGAGCATAGGCATTGGAGAGAGTTGGACGGGCAGAGGGAGCGAGAGAGTACGGACTATGGAGAGAGTTAGAGAAAGAGAGAATCAGGTCAAGTCTATAGAACAGAATGAATGGAGCATGAATACCCTGCCCGAAGGGTGTGCCAGGATGATGAGAATTTACTGTGCAGAAACTATTCAAAGTAGTTTCGTCGTATTTTATTATCTCTTGTTATTTCTTGATTCTGTAATAATATTAATAATAATATACTTTTACAGAACACAAAAAATGATTAATCAATTGATAGTTGATAGTGGAGTCCGCATAAATATGATGCTACGATGATGGTTGAACAGAAAATTAAGATGAGAGAAAGGTATGTGTTGGGTAGTAATGTACGAAGCATGTCGTAGGTAAACTGTATGTATTATTATATAAGTTAATTATCATAACAATAATTCCAAATATCTTTATTGGTAAAACAAAGATCAGATAATTTGTGGCGAACTTTAAGAGGCTCTAAATAGTTTAACCAAATAGTAGAGCCACAACGAAGTTCTCAGTTATTGTATTTTAAATATTTCACATTTTTCCTTGCACTCGAACATTTTATACTTTATGAAGCACCCTTGTGGTGTACGATACATAAATGAATAAGATCGGGGCGTTTAAGCATTGCACATATTCCAAAATCAATAAATGTGCATGGTATCTGTTCAATTGCGTTGCATCTTCTGGATTTATGGAGACCCGAGATTTTTTCGTAATAAGACTGTTCGGGTAGAATTGACGAGATTGATCACACGAACCGAAAGACATGTTTGATGTTGATTCAAGATATGTTTGTAGCTTGATATGCATATTGGAAATACAATTTTTAAGGCATGTAGAGAGCGCCTTTCCCATTTGCATACTTGACTCTCTCGATTTCCCATTGTCCCTCACTCAAATCTTTATACAATATAAACAATATTGTCCATGTTGCGGGAGTCAGTCTTGCATACTCAAGTGCTACTTTTCTTAATGTGAGATATGCTATGATAATATTTTCCCGCTGCTTATGTTTTTTGATGTTTCTTTAAAAATGATGGTTTGATTTGGGTTTTTTTTTTTAATTTTTGAAAGTGTTGTGAAGTATAATCTGTTTGAGTATTAAATAATGCCATCATAGAAGGGACAAGTATGCATACTGTTTATTAAGCAAGAAATTAATTATAAATGAAAAGCGAATAAGTCACTAAATATTAATAAATTAAAAGGGGGTTAAGAACGAATAAAGTGAGCGAAGAGTGAGAGTAAAATATTCGGAGAAAATTAATAAAATATTCGGCAAAATAAAGAAATATAGGCCAATGTTGCTTGAAAATATAAGCTTATATATAAACAATTCTGTAATTGATCTGTACATATTTGTAATTAAAAACGCAATTAGCGGCAAATTACAGTAATCAACTGAACAGAAGGGTTTGGACATTTCCAAGAACCACTACTACAATATGGAAGAGAGCTGCATCTACCTTTAGTGTTACTCTTGTATCTATACTCCTTAGGGGAGCCACCAGATCTACAGCTAACACTGTCTAGGGTGTGAGATCCATTGACAACAAGAGGCGGCCAGCATGAACCATTCTTATAATAATACCGAGGCGAATGCTTGCATATAATGCTTGTTATTGTTCCACTGATGGTCATGTTGCTTTCGATCGATGAGCCACGAATGTATTTTCTGCAATCATTTGATGAACTGCACTTTGAGATTTCAGAATAAATTTATTGTTGAATTAATGTGTAATAGACTTGAAGTAATATAATATAATAGTAAAAATCAGATAAAATAAAATAAAATAATTTAGAAGTATTTTTAATGTATTCTGATTTTTCTTGAGTTTTTTTCACATCCTAGAATATATCAATGCAGGGGGAGCAAGCACAAAATAATACCTACCCGCCAAATAAATATTCTCCACTGTAAACCGTAGTTGAGGTAGTTACGATTAAATCTTGCGTTTCAGGTGATCTACAATCGCATGACTTTGTCGTATCCGAACAATTGACATTCTTAGCGATTTTCAGAGTGTCCCTCCAATCTGAATATAATAATAATAATAATTTCAAGATCAAGGAGTTGCATTTTCTATCAAATCAATCACTTACATCGTGTAGTAGTAGTGGGTTTTTTCGTTGTAGTCGTCTTTGTAGTCGTTTTAGTCGTCGTCTTGGTAGTTGTTTTAGGTCTGGTAGTAGTTCTGGTTGTTGTTGTAGTCTTCGGAGTACTTGTCGAGGTCTTCGGTTTACTAGTGGTTGTAGTAGTCGATGACTTTGGTTCACTAGTGGTTGTAGTGGTTGACGTGGTAGGGGTACTAGCGGATGTTGTAGTTGAGGTCTTTGGGGTACTAGTGGTTATAGTAGTCGTGGTTTCCGGGATACTTGTCTCTGTAGTAGTCGAAGTGTTTGGATTACTAGTGGTTGTATTAGTCAACTTGTTTGGGGTACCAGTGTTTGTTGTAGTCGACGTGTTCGGGTCACTAGTGGTTGTGATGCCCGCTATCGTAGGTCCCGTAGTCGATGTTTGTTCCACTTCAATCGATATCATCTCACTCTCTTTTCTTTCCTTCAGATCCTCGATTGTAATCGAGTCCTCATCTTCTCCCTCGGTTGAAGCCGTAGATTCTGCATAAAAAAATGAATTAAACGTTTTTCCTTCATTTAAATGTTTATTGTTTCTTCATTTCATTGTGGATTCTTCATAGTCAACCCTGTACTCTCACCGATTGTTATTTGATCTTCCAGCTCTATCGTTGATTCAATGTCTGTCTGCGTGGGTGTGCTCTGCTCTTCCGATGACTCGAAGGATGTCCCTGTCATATACGAAATGTACCATATCCATCAGAAATGTCACTCACTCTCAGTTGTTGATCCTCTTTCCTTAACTACCGTATATTCTTCGGTCTCAGTAGTCTTGACTACCGTAGCTCCCTCCGTCTCAGTCTGGACAGACACATGATCTGGAGTGAATGAATAAACAATGAAGAGCACTTTTCGTATAGTATACCTTATTTTTATGAAGAGAAAGAAAGTGAATATGTAATGTTACAAAAGGTATAAAGTTTCCAAGTTGAAGCTTCCTTTTCCTTCTATCTATCTATTTCACACAGAGAAAAAAAGTGTAACCCACAGTGAACTGTTATATTTAACACTGTTGTGATATTTTTATCGCAAAATGTGTTAAATATATCACTTCACAAGTCTTATGTGATGTGGTTAACACTTTTTTTCTGTGTATACTATCCCCCCCCCCCTTTCTCCCCTATCTTTACCATGAGAAGGCGTTATTGTAGATGATGTTATCGCTGAATCTTCTGAAATGTAAACTGAGGAAGAAGAGGATGAAGTTGAGGCTGAAATCAATGAGCGTAATATCGTTTCAATGTCAAAATATTGATATAAATATGAAAGAAGAAAAACACTAATAGTATTACCGGATGTGGTAGTGGTGGTGGGATATTGTTGAGTTGATGTCATTGACGATGAAAAGATGATAGATGTAGGTGTTGAGGTTGACGACGTTGTTGAGGAAGAATGTGAAATGCTTGGAGAAGCACCTAATCAAATAAGTGAAATTCAAGTAACGAATAGGTGAATGAAATTAATGAAATAAATAAAATACCTGTAGAACTGGATGGCTGAGTTGACGGAGTCGCAGACGAAGATGTTACGAGTTCACTTGATGACCCTCTAGTTGTTTCAGATGCCATCGTGGACGATGAAACTACATTAGACGAAGGGAAAGTAGATGGGGTGGAGGTGGTCGAGGAATAGACAGTAGACGAGGACGTCGAAGGGGAAGTATTAGTAGATGGGATAGGAGTGGAAGAGGATGAAGAAGGAGGAATATGAGAAGACGGAGGAGATCGGTGAGAAGATGATGAAGATTGAGAAGGAATGGGTAGAGTGGACGTCTCCGTGGTCGTGGCTTCTTCAATCTTTTCAGCAGTCGTCGAAGACGATGATGATGATTCTTCTGTGGTTGAAAGAGAAGGAGTAGATGTTGTAGTATAGATGGAAGTAGAAGAAGTAGAAGGATGTGTGGTACTTGTTGAAATGGACGAAGATAGAGTGGATCCAGTGGACATTGGCGAAGTATCTACTGTACTTGATGACGTTCCCTGCATTGTTTCAATCGAAGAAGGGACATCATGCGACATGTCGGCCGTAGTCGTTGTAGTAGTTGATGACGATGGTGATGATGATGAAGAAGAGGAGGAAGAGGAGGAATCTGCTGGCTGAGAAGTTGTAGTAGTTGTTATTGTTGTTGTGGAAATATGAGGAGATGGTGTCGTGGTAGAATCTGTCATAGGCATTGTTGAAGTAGATGATGATAAGAGATCTTCTGTTGGTGTAGACACTGATGGAGTGGGAGATGAAACGATAGGATGAGAAGTAGTGGAAGGATTCGTAGATGTTGTGAGAACTGTAGATGATGATGAAGAAGTTACTGGTTGTTGTTGAGTAAACTCTAGGGAACTAGATGATGTATCGGTTCTAAACGAAGTGGAAGATGTAGTTGAATCAGAATTTGTAGATAACCCAGTCGAAGAGGAAGAAGGGATACTGCGATCAGAAGTAGTAGACGGAATTGTCATAGATGACGTCACTGATTGAGAAGGCTCCGTTGTTACGGATAACGATGACGTAGGAGGGTTCATCGGTTCCGTTGACGGTTCGGATGTAGCCAATAGGGTCGATGAGAGAGTTGGGGCAGCCGATGAGTCTGCAATAACAATGGTAAGTTTGAAAAGGGTAAACTATTATTTTCTTAGTGTGGTAATTAAGCCATATTTTTGAAGAAATGGGTCCTATAAGTTCATTGGTTAGACTCCGTCGTTCCCAGGTTGAATGACCAACCGCGTCTGACCGAAAAACTATACGATCCAACTCTTCGAAGATATGAAATAACTGGGCCCAACACTATCAATTGTATGTTTGTTTGATAGGAAGAATATAAAGTACCAGAGAAGAGCCTATGAGCTACCCGTTCTTGTAGATATCTCGTGAAGGTGGATTTATCCAAACACGATCCATCCGTAGTCCCGGCCAGATCTGAAAATAGGTATGCTTTTTCAATTCATTTATCATATCAGACTTAACTCAGATAAGTAAACTATTCGATGAGTATATCACTCCTTCTCATTATATTTGACGAAATAAATAAATAAATAAATAGTATTATCTTATGGGCGTATAATTATTGCTTACGTGTAATGGACATTTTGGTACTTACCCGTCATTCTAATAAATATCATGGTCTTGAACGTTGTCTCATAGGACAGAGGAGTGACTGAGTCGATAGTTTTGTACGAATTGTACAAAGTGCACAGTATGGCCGATTGGTTGAAACTATAACATTATTCGTTGAAATATTGTTTAAAACATTTTCATTTATTTAGTCATGTTATTTATTTTTGCATCGTGATTCTTGTTAACGCAAAAATTATTATCATTGATATTGTTAACTTACTTGAAGACAAGACAGTTATGCTCGTCACAAAATTGAATGCAGCGGGTGAAGTTATCGGTGAATTCATAATTCACCAAATCAGTTGGTTCTATCCCTGACACCCGGATAAGGGGCGATTTGTTCTTCTGAAATGTAAAAGCTATAACAAATATTATATAAAATAATAATAATAGCAAAGTGATGTACTTGCAAAAGGGCACTCTTACAAGCTCATGCGAATTTTACTCTCCTCTCTGGTCACACTCTCTGGTAGACAAAGAAAGCTAGAGAGTATTACTAGAGCGAAAAGTGTCAGATTAGCTGTGTCTTGAATGGCAACCATCCCTCAATGATTGAATGGTCTTTTACTTTATCATTTCACTGTTATAATTGTAAGTACAATATTGCAAGTGTAGTAGATATCGTATGACGCATTACGTATACAGTATTATTGACGATAAAAATATGCAACTTACCATAGGGACAAGCTTCTCTCTCACGTGACATTCTCCTTCTCCTTCTCCTTTGACCAAGTCAATCCATGATCCATACAGTAATATCGTTAGTAGAATCCTCATTTGTCCTGCTTTGGTTTGTGAGGAATGAGTGTTATTGCTGAAGAAGACAAAGGGAGTAAAAGCACGCCCCAATCTAATTTGAAACTCTTCACTCTGGGATTTTTTTTTGCTCTCTCGTTATCTTTGCTTACGAGAGAGTGTTGCCAGAGCTTAGAGCTTCAAATCAGCTTAGGCTCTGCCTTTAAGAGGGTTTCTGTCTACCTGGGGAAGGATGAGACGAATGAATGGTGGTCATGAGAGGAGGAGGGATCGTGTGATTGAAATAGGCTCCCATGAGATGAATCTTTCATGAGACATTTCCATTGTCAAGCAGACGGAGCCATTCTCGCTCACTTGAAAGCTTTTAATGGAGAGGTAGAAGACGCAGGTGGAGAAGTTGCACTGAAAAAAGTATTCCATGGCTAAGTGATTCTATTACACACTTTTGAGTTGAATACCACTTTACCCGCAGTTTTCAATGGTCCTTGGGTAGGACATCCCTGAACCAGAGTAGCAAGGTTTGTAGATCAATCGCCTCTCCAGGAGCTCACATCAAATTTCGTCGTTGAGGCTCCTTCCGATGAAATTTTCACGGCTCACTGCAGAGCTACATATGATAAAGTGTTCAACGCATGAAAAGTGTATTTTCTCGAGTACTTTCAGATAAAAAAAGTGAAAATGAAACTTTTTTATTTTGTGTTCCCTATGGAATTGATCGCGTTCCAAGGTTCCGGAAAAGATTGTTTTAAAGTCTCAATGGACAGAGCTCATTGAGAGCTTTCGGTTAAGCTCTTGAAAAGCGAATTTAATTAGCATATGGCCGAATAACACCAGAAAGAGTAGATCAAAGCGCCCATTCTTGATCTTCTCGCATCGTACTTGGATGCGAGAAGATCAGGAATGAGCGCTTTGATCTACTCGCCATTGTCGGCTCCTTGATATGATTGTCCTATAATTCCGTAGAGAAGCTTAATGGATTTTTGGGACGACTAGAGAATTTCAGAAATGGTCGGACAGAGAATAGAAGAGATTTTAGATTTTAAAACCCGCGGAGACGAGGATAAAGGACCGATCACGTGCTCCATATTCATACTGGAAAAAAAGTGTGTAGAAAAGTGTGTAGTAAAACAGTTGATTTCGGTCAATCCTTAGGTGACTTGCGTGATAATTGGTTGAGAATTGAAACAGTTGATATAATGAATAATGTGCTGAAGAAAAATTAATTATTAACCCGTATAATAATATAATAATGTCAGTGGGTTTTGCCTTGTGTTTTTTTATGATCTCACAACATTTTTTGTAAAAAAACCCAGCAAACACACAAAAAATATCGTATCAATTTTCAGATTGTAAAATATTATATTTTCAGGAAGAAATCGAATATTAGTCTTTCTGCAGTCATTATTTTTTTCAGTGTTTAATATACAGCCCATTTGCATATAGCTTCTCCACCTCCGTCTGATGCCTCTCCATTATAAGCTCTTTTGAGAGAGAGAATGGCTCCATCTTCTTGACAATGGAAATCTGACATGGAACATTCATTTCAGATATGAATATATTTCTCATTCTGCAGTCATTATTTTTTTCAGCTTCAACTATACATTCCATTTGCATATAGCTTCTCTATCTGCGTCTCCTGTCTCTCCATTATGAGCAATATTTTGAGAAAGAATGACTCCTTCGGCTTGACAATGGAAATCTCTTATGAAACATTCATGTCACGTATGAATCTCAACCACAGTCCCTCCTCCTCCCAAGACCATTGAGATCATCTTATCCTTTAAAAACCTCGCATATTGTTAAAGGCATCCTCGAGCTCAGTTGATACTTCCGCTTTGACAATACTCTCTCGCTCTCTTTGCCTGTGAGAGAGCATTGCCAGAGCGGAGTTAGCTCGAGGTGTGCCATTAATATCCTTTTTCTTCTTCAGCACACTCATTCCTCACAATCCGGCTGGAAAGATGAGAATGCTACTAGCGATATTACTGTATGGATTATCGATTGGATTCGTCAAAGGAGAAGGAGAAGGAGAATGTCATGTGAGAGAGAAGCTTGTACCCATGGTGAGTATATTTTTATCATCTACAATACTGCATGCTATATCTTTATCTACCTTTATAAAGTACCTATAACATTTTACGCTATGCAAACGCAAAAAAGTGCAACTGTGAGGTTCATAATTAAAGCTATTTACATGAAATTGTAATTTTTTTCAAATTTCTATATGTAGATACGTAACACTAATAATTCTGTACTTGCTACAATCATAATACTGTAATATACTATAATGTTTTGTATAACATTTACATTTCAGAAGAACAAGTCGCCCCTTATCCGGGTGTCAGGGATAGAACCAACTGATTTGGTGAATTATGAATTCACCGATAACTTCACCCGCTGCATTCAATTTTGTGACGAGCATAACTGTCTTGTCTTCAAGTAAGTTAACAATATCAATGATAATAATTTTTGCGTTAACAAGAATCACGATGCAAAAATAAATAACATGACAAAATAAATGAAAATGTTTTAAACAATATGTCAACAAAGAATGTTTTAGCTTCAACCGATCGGCCATACTATGCACTTTGTACAATTCGTACAAAACCATCGACTCCCTTACCCCTCTGTCCTATGAGACCACCTTCAAGACCATGATATTTATTAGAATGACGGGTGAGTACTGTTTCAGTAACATATAAGCAATAATTATTTTCCTATGGATGATACTAATCGAATAATTACTCATCTGATTTAAGTCCGATATGATAAATGAAGTGAATAATTATATTTTCAGATCTGGCAGGGACTACGGACGGATCGTGTTTGGATAAATCCACCTTCACGAGATATCTACAAGAACGGGTGGCTCATCGGCTATTCTCAGGTACTTTATATTCTTCCTATCAAACAAACATACAATTGATAGTGTTGGGACCAGTTAAGCCATATCTTCGAAGAGTTGGATCTTATAGTTTTTTTTCGGTCAGACGCGGTAGGTCATTCTCCCTGGGAATCCAAAAAACCCCGAGTCACTATGGAGATAACTCAGTGTACTTTTTTAAGCATACTGTTTTTATTGCAGACTCATCGGCTGCTCCAACTCTCTCATCGACCTTGTTGGCTACCCCCACTCCGTCAATGCAAGCAACGATCCCTACTAAGTCATCGCTATCCGTAACGACGGAGCCTTCTGAATCAGTTTCGTCATCTACGGCAATAAGATCGACTACCTCTGTTCGCAGTGTTCCTTCTTCGTCTTCGACGACTGGGTCATCTACAAATTCTGATTCAACTACATCTTCCCCTTCGTTTAGAACCGAGACATCATCCAGTTTCTCTCCTTCCACTCAATCACAACTAAGCACCCCTTCATCATCATCTACTGTTCTCACAACATCTACGAATCCTTCTACTACATCTCACCCTCTCGCTTCGTCTCCAACTTCATCATTGTCCACTTCAACCGCAGATTTCTCATCTTCATCACCTTCAACAGTGCCTCTCACTGATTCTTCCTCTCCACCGTCTACTCATATTTCTACAACAACAACAACAATAAATACTACAGATTCTCATCCCGTAGATTCCTCCTCCTCCTCCTCTTCTTCGTCATCGTCACCACCTTCATCCACTACTGCCACAACCACTACTGGCACGTCGTATCACATCCCTTCTTCGATTCAAACAACACAGGGAGCGTCGTCAAGTACAGTCGAAACTTCTTCGTTATCCACTGGATCCACTCTATCTTCACCCATTCCATCAAGTACTACACATCCTTCGTCGTCTGCAACTTCCATCTATACTACAACATCTACTCCTCCATCCATTTCAACCACAGGAGTATCATCTTATTCTACTTCGACGACGGCTCAGAATGAAGAAGCCACGACTACTTCAACATCCACTGTACCCGTTCCCACTCAAACTCCATCATCGTTTTATCAAGCTCCTTCTTCAAGCATCCTTCCTTCTTCATCCTCTCCCACCCAATTCCCAACCACACCTGAGTCAACCTCTGCTTCATCTCAGTCCCTTTCTACTGCCACTTCATCACCACCCTCCACCCCATCTACTGTTTCGTCCTCCGATTTCGTTTCATCGTCCGCGATGACATCTGAAACAACTATTTTGTCATCAAGTGAGAAACTCGTAACATCTTCGTCTGCTACTCCTTCAAAGCAATCATCAAGCTCTACAGGTTATTTATTTATTTCATTAATTTTATTGATTGGAACATTTATGGCTATTTTTCAGGTGCTTCCCAAATATCTTCACACTCTTCCTCAACAGGGTCGTCCTCAACACCTACCTCTACAGTCTTTTCATCGTCAACGACCCCGACCCAATATCCCTCCACCACTACCACATCCGGTAATAATATTAGTATTTTTATTCATTGATACATCAGAATTTTGACAAAATGAAAATATCCTCATCGATTCCAGCCACAACTTCATCCTCTTCTTCGTCGGTCAAGGCTTCAGAACATTCTACGATATCATCATCTACAACGCATCGTGAGCTACCCATAAACTGTTTTCATTTCATATACTATTTACCGTATCTTAAGTTATTTCAGACACTTATTCTTCTTCTTCAACTTCGACGAGGTCTAGAATACCCTCAACAGTAACATCATCTTCGACGTCTTCATTAGCACAAGGTACAGTCCGCTCATACTCACACCCTTGTAAAGGTAAAGGTACAACCCGTCATACAAGGGGTCCTGCGGGTGATCACAGCTGGACCACTGATAATCACTCTTCTATGATCTGATTTTCAGGATTTTTATATAGAGAAGATTAACGGTAGAGAGAGAGAAAGATAGAGACAGAGACGGAGAGATCGCATAGATTTTTGTAACTTTGCCTGCTATATTCACTTCCTTTCACTCCTATCTGACTTTCTTTCTCCTCATAAAAATAGTGCCAACTATACGAAAAGTGTTCCTCAGTGTCTATCCATTCACTCCAGAGGAAACGTCTGCCCAGACTGAGACGGATACGGTAGTCAGGGTGACAGAGACTGAAGAATATACGGTAGTTAAGGAAAGAGGATCAACAACTGAGAGTGAGTGACATTTGTGATGGATATGAGTGAATTTTGTATATGACAGGAACATCCGAAGAGTCGAGCACACCCACGCAGACAGACATTGAATCAACGATAGAGATCAAAGATCAAAGAACAATCGGTAGGTTACAAAATTGACTGAGGAATCTACAATGAACAAATTAATACAAATATTGTTTTAAAAAATGAACAGATAAAAGATAAAGAGACAATAACTTCCGTCAGTGAAACGGGTTTCATCTGGCTCCCGCACGGAATTTGGATCCCTACGTAAACAGACATTTGGAAAACGTTGAAATATAGTAAAAGCTTTGAAAATTTTATAAATCTCTCCACAATATTTCGAAAATATTTCTAGCTGTTGGTTAGGTTACGGTATTTGGCAGAGGTCTCCCTCCCTTTAAGCGTTTAAATAAAGAAAAATGTTTAATTCATTTTCTATGCAGAATCTACTGCTTCAACGGAGGCAGAAAATGGGAACTCAATTACAATCAAGGATCTAGATGGAACAAATGAAAGGGAGATTATAACGATTGAACTGGAACAAACACCTACGACATCGAATTCTGAAACCATTACTTCCTCAAAGAGCACGACTTCTACAAGCACTAGTGATCCGACGAGTTCCCTGAAGACTTCGACAAGTACTCCGAAGACTACGACATCAACCCCAACTACCACCACACCTAACACTACTACTACGACGACGAGTAAAACTACTACAAAGACAACAAATCCACCAACCAATATACGATGTAAGTGATTATTTTGATATCAAATGGCGAACCTCTTTTCTGATCTTGAATTTTTTTAGATTGGTGGGACATGCTGAACATTGCTTATAATATATCTTGTTCGACTCCAAACAAAAATTGCTCTTGCACTTCGCCTTCAACGCAAGATCTAATCGTAACTACCTCAACTTTGGTGTACAGTGGATCAGTTATTGATTACAACAGGTATCCGTTTTGTGCCCGCTCCACCTTCTTTAGTGAGATTCACCCTATACAGTACAGCCCGATCGAGTTTTTTCACTGGCGGAAAACTCCCTAATATTTGAAAAAAAAACATATGCGAGAAACATATGTGAGATAACTTAATTAGCTTACTCCAGTTCCCGTTACTACATATCTCGAGCGAGAGAGTACTATCTAACATGTCAGTACATCCCCATCCACTTTCAGCGTGAATGGTCTTTTAATTACTTTTTTGCATGAATGAAATTTGTACTCCTGGATGTTACAGTACTGTCCAAAAGTATACCAAAAAGTGCATTTTTCAGTATAACTTTGCTTTTGTGCAACCAATCATCGTAATTTTTTGATATTTTGTTCGCACAGGTCGTGCCATCGTATTGTTATAAAATAGAGACTTTTCTCAAAAATCAGAAAAATTAAATGAATTTTTCAGATTTTCACGTTTTGAACTATGTTTGCACTTTTTTATACTTGCTTGCATTGTGCAGAAAAAATTATTTTCTATTTTCAATAGATGGGTCGGCCAAAGGACTCTACAAATCGGATCTACAAGCCATCGGTTGAGGTCGGGCCATGAGCATGTTGCTCGTTTTGGATTAGCAATACAAGACGGACTTCGGGACGATCCCTGCTCTGCGAATCGTTCCATTTCGGACGAAAAACTCTGAAAGACATCCCCTGATAGCCTTGCTGATTCTTGTGACGACGCTCATCAGAGTCATCACAAGAATCAGCAAGGCTAACCCCCCGACAATCAGCGCTCGAGATCAATAAGAAGCTCTCGCAGAACTTCGTTTTGCCGCGAAAAAAATTCTATATGAACAGGCTCTACATCATCATCATCTCTACAAATCTTGAACCGTCAACGACGTCTGCGCACCGCAGGACTCTTCGGGGGATGCCCCCTTAAGAAACCCGATGATTTCGGTCAAGAGCACGATTCGCAGAGCAAGGAATCGTCCAGGTGTCCGTCGTGTATGGCTCATCTAGAACATCATGTGCACGGTCGAGCCATCTGACCGACTGAGATTCTTAGAGTCCTTTGGCCCATCTATTGAAAATATAAAAGAATTTTTCAGCACAATGCAAACAAGAATAAAAAATGAGCTGGAAAAAATATGTAGTTCAACGCGTGAAAATCGCTGACATCAGAAAAATTCTTTCAATTTTTATGGTTTTTCAAAAACGTTGCTCCTTTTCTAACAATACCATGGTATGACCTGTGCGAACAACATATCAAAAAAATACGATGATTGGGTGCGTACAAGCAAAGTTATACTGAAAATGCACTTTTCGGTATACTTTTGGACGGTTCTGTAACATCCAGGAATAAAAATTTCATTCATGCGAAGAAGTATGTAATTAAAAGACCATTCACGCTGGTCCGAAAATGGAGGGGGATGTGCTGAAGCTTTACAACCGCGAGTTTCAACAACATTATAAACTCGATAAACAATGTAGAAATGATAATTTGGTAAATATAAAATAATGTAAAATTCTAAAGATGGAGTACTACCATCAATTTTGGATCATGATGATTTGTGTTTTGATTACTTTTAAACAGGGACGAAATCATTGTTTCTGGATGTCATACAAATGCTTTATATCATTGATATTCGCGATTAAGATTTTGAGATTCGCAAAATATTCATTCGCAGAATGATACGATAAATGATATGAAATAAATGCAAATGTGCGCCGCAGCGGTGTTCGTGTGCAAAACTCGACCGGGCTGAAATGTGATGTGAAAAATAATCATCTCTAGAGATATTCAAAAATGTGTTTCACATATTCCATTCTAGCAGAAGGAAATACATTCGCGGCACATCGGTTAACAGCACGACTTACATCGATGAATCAATAACAAGTGTTGTATGCCAGACATCAGAACGGGATTATCCTATCGATCAATGCTGGCCACCTCTTGTTATCGGTGGATATCACACCAAAACAAGTGTTAACTGTACGTCTGGTGAGCCCCCGAAGGAGTATAACTACAAAACTTCTCCTGCTTATGGCAACTGCACCTCCGTACCATACTGTGATGGATCTTGGCATTGTGAAAGTGGTAATAATTTAGTTTCTGGTGTTGAGTTGGTTACTGTAATTTGCTAACAGTGTTTACAACATTTTATATTCCGATGCAACATTGACTTATATTTAATCGAATTCTTTATTCGATTTTTCATTCTCATTGTATATGAACTCATTGTCCACCGTTTGAATTTATTCATATTTAGCCAGTCATCGTTTTTCACTTATAATTCTTGGTTTAATTATCGGTTTATATTTAATCGTAAAAAAATCGTAAAAAACTTCAAACGAGAGAGAAGTTATGGTTGCCACAGGAAAAAAAAATAGACACTAAATCAACCGCGAAAATATGACTTTATTATTCTCATTCTCGTTTGCGTCAGTCATCTTTAGCGGTCGCCTGTTCATTTTGCTCTGAGCATCAAGAATCCCTGCCAAGCCGGATTGGGTCACCGTGGCAGTGGGACCCAATCATGGGAAGCCAACTTCTTCTGTCATCTCCAAACTGCCTGCCGATCTTCTCGGATTTGTAAAATCGAAGACGCGCATATGAAGATCAACGTCGGTGTTCTGGGACTGTCGGAAGTAAGAAGAGCTTTTTCCCCATGCACATCAGAGTCCTACTCTTGATAAATGTGTTATAAATCGTAAATCGTAAATTTAATTATTGGTTTAATTATTGGTTTAATTAATAAACAGTATGCATAATTATCACATGTATGATGGGATTAATCAATACTCGAAAAAATATTACAAAACACTTTCCCAAACCAAACCATTATTTTTTCTTCATTACCTCCCTTTTATTTTTCTACAGAACAGTAATGTTCCAATATCTACATACCTGGAAAATCAAATCGTATTCTACGATAATGTATTTTTCGATCTAATCAAAGAATTAGCAAAATGCATGGGTAATTAAAATCTCCTTTCTCACAGAAACCATGTGTTCAGATTCTTTCCGACTAAAAAAAATCAAGTAATAAAAATGGAATCGCTCGATCTAAATGCAAAAGTCATATTGCGAGGTCGTAGGCCCAAGCCACTCTGGTATTTTAAAACTTAAAGGTGGAGACCCGCGAATGATCATGCAAATCTCTTATATCTCGCTTATGCAAGTGTCTAGTGATATGCAAGAAGATAGGGAGAATACCCATTGTCCCCTTAGCGTAGTGGTAAAACTTCTAACTAGAAAGCGCATGGTCGCGGGTTCGAATCCTATTGCCGAACTTTCTTATTTTCAAAAAGCGCGCCTTTGCCTGAGTTTGATAGCATGATTCATTCATGATTCTAGCGACCAATATGCTGAATTAGCATAAAATAAATAGTGTACGGTATGTAGAATAACTTTTGCTATCGTTCTGTCTTCACAGTTTGTTCACGAAAATGAGTCCACCTTTAAAGTCTACCTAAATTACGTCACTGACCTAAAGTTTACTTTAAGTAAACTTCAAGTGAGTGACGTCACATTTTCACTTTAAGTAGACTTGCGTCTCACTTTAAGTAGACTTACGTAGTGACGTCACACTTTAAGTAGACTTACGTTTCATTTCAAGTAGATTTACAAGTCTACTTCAAGTGAAAGTGCAAGTAGACTTTAAGTCTTGAAATACCAGAGCGGGAGCTCCTCACATAAATCTTTTTGTTATTCAATGAATATTTATGAAAATGGGCGTAGGCTCCAATGGATTTCTCAAGAAACATTTGATCCAATGTCTATGTACTGTAATGTTCTAATCATGAGAATCATGTCTGCTATCATAAATATCGTGCCTCTTTAGCATAAAATGACCGTCTTCAATGACCGCTTTCTACTCTGGATATGTACATAATATTCTCACAAAGGAAATCAGGTTGGGCGGTCCCGGACTTCGGGATGGGACATATACCATTCGATAGGTATCCGAAAAAGAAGATTTTTCATATTGATCATTTTGGCAAAATGCCCCTGGGCGCAGAGTTATTTGCATATTTCTCCGGATTTTCGCCCTACAATGAAACACATTCTCTGTGAGATCGAAAGGAAGCAGTGGTGAATAAGAGTGGTAAACAACACAAGCAATGGCTAAAATGAATTTATTTATTTTTATATTTACTTAAAGAGGATGGTCTATGTATCTTTTGCTTGCGAGTTCGATTCAAGCACAAGCTATCTCACAGAGAATGTGTTTCATTGTAGGGCGAAAATCCGGAGAAATATGCAAATAACTCTGCGCCCAGGGGCATTTTGCCAAAATGATCAATATGAAAAATCTTCTTTTTCGGATACCTATCGAATGGTATATGTCCCATCCCGAAGTCCGGGACCGCCCAACCTGACTTCCCTTGTCAGAGATGTTCTTGCGTTGTGCCTTTGCAAGTCCTATAAAGTGAGTTAGAGACACATCCAAATATCACTTTCCGCTCTGACAACGCTCTCTCACCAACAAAGAAATCGAGAGCGCATTGTCAGAGCGATGAATTTCAAATTTGCTTTGAATGAACCTTTAAATTATGGTTTCCGATGAACGCAAGTAGCGAACTCAGACTTATTCAGATGATCTTCGTTCTATTCATTGTGGGAGGTGATGTTTATTAAAGGGGCTGACACCTTTGTCAACTGTCTCTTCAACGCTCTACGCTCTCTCGATGTTAGAAAACAGAGAAATAGCGTGCGCAATGAAGAGACCATTGAGTGAGGCCACTCTCCCTTTAATTTTCAAAAATGCAATCGATTGTATCGGTCATGTAACACTTATGGAGGAATTAAAATTTAGCGATTACTGAAAATTATTACTGAAAAAAAGTATCTTCACAAAAGAAAATTCGGAGAAAAAAACTAATTTGTGCAAAAGCAACTACACGCTTAGATGATAGAAGATCATAAATGTAATTATAAAAAAAACATTTTAAAAATCATAGAAGATCATAAATAAAATAAAATAAAAATAGGAATGGCAATATTTCAAATATGGTCGAATCAGTCCTGGTGACCATGCCATATCTATCTTCCACTTCAATCTTTACAATGATGGATCGGGCCTGCAGATGGAAAAGGAACGGGTAAGTAAGCTTAATTTAAAAAAGTAAATATTAATTACCGGTTGAGTCTCTTTAGGGCATTTTTCATTTGTGTTTTAAGTTACGAAAATGTAATTTATCCAGGCATAAATTGATTTGTTCATGTGAGTTTCAAGCTCTAAATAAAGTTTTCCGAGATGCAACTTTTGTCAGTTCGGATTTCATATAGTTAATAATATACCACTGATGTTTTGGAGCGTTTTCAAGTTAATTTCGTTGAACCATTCTAACAATAAGTACAGTGTTCGTTAAATTAAAAAAAAAGGTCCGAATATGAAACTTGATTAGAACAGTAAAATAATCAACGAAAGCGTTACGTTGAAAGTCCAATTGGCCTGATTGACAGAACCTTACTCTGGTTCAATGATTTTTTTATTTAAAACCCATTTATCAAGAGTAGGACTCTGATGTGCATTGGGAAAAGCTCTTCTTGCTTCCGACAGTCCGAGAACACAGACGTTGATCTTCATATGCGCGTGTTCCGATTTCACAAATCCGAGAAGATCGACAGGCAGTTTGGAGTTGACCGAAGAAGTTGGCTTCTATGGCTCAATGAGGAGGAAGAAATTTTGAAATAACAACATAATAACAACGAAAGAAACAAGAACTGATAAAAATCATAAGGCACATTTTCAAAACGGGCGCACGTCCACGTGCGTTTTTCAGTTAGTAAAACGCACGTGGACGTGCGCCCGTTTTGAAAATATTACACCGCCTAATGGATTTTGTCGAGAGTAGTACGTGGTCATTATTTTTTCTTCATAATCTGTATTGTTTCATGCTGAGCATGTCGATAAATAAATAAATAAATAATAGTTTCAATGAGCGAACTCTATGCGTTGGCTCTCTACTATCTCTTCCTTATTTAACTCACAATAGAATACACGGCACTACGCCGGATGAGAACCGTCGGATGAGAACCTACTGGATGATAACCGGAAGCGACCGTATGAGAACTGAGCGTATGAGAACCGACTGGATGAGAACCGAGCGTATGAGAACCGACTGGATGAGAACCGACTGGATGTGAACCCACCGGATGAGAACCGAGCGTATGAGAACCGACTGGATGAGAACCGACTGGATGAGAACCCACCGGATGAGAACCCACCGGATGAGAACCCACCGGATGAGAACCTACCGGATGAGAACCCACCGGATGAGAACCCACCGGATGAGAACCCACCGGATGAGAACCTACCGGATGAGAACCCACCGGATGAGAACCGAGCGTATTAGAATCTACCGGATGAGAACTTAGCGATCATTTTATGCCAAATATCGGGTAGATCAGTACCATATTTCAAAATGTGTCGGATGAGAACTTAGCGGCCATTTTATGTCAAATTCCACGCTGATCACGAATATGTTAATCCGATATTTCAAAATGTGTCGGATGAGAACTTAGCGGCCATTTTATGTCAAATTCCACGCTGATCACGAATATGTTAATCCGATATTTCAAAAAGTGTCGGATGAGAACTTAGCGGCCATTTTATGTCAAATTCCGCGCTGTTCACGAATACGTTAGTCCGATATTTCAAAATGTGTCGGATGAGAACTTAGCGACCATTTTATGTCAAATTCCGCGCGGATCGCGAATATGTTATTCACAATAAGTCTATGTGACTATTGCTAGAAACTATCCAGAAGTTCTTATGTATTTTCTGAATTAATATCGAAATCTCAATACAGGTCGTGATTTGAAGCTAATTTTGTTTTCCCATGATTTAAAAAATTATCACACTTTGAAAAATTGTTCGCTTTGTTCATACTAAAGTGTATAAATTGTTCCCAGATACTGTTACCTTACACTTTAATTCTAACATTGAAATTTTCATAAATTCCACTGATCGATGTTATTTTGAATTATTATGTGGAATTAAGTAGTCACGATGTGGAGTCTGATATGAGAGATTGAGAGTGATGTGCGTGCCGCTAAGTTCTCATCCGACACATTTTGAAATATCGGACTAACATATTCGTGATCAGCGCGGAATTTGACATAAAATGGCCGCTAAGTTCTCATCCGACACATTTTGAAATATGGTACTGATCTACCCAATATTTGGCATACAATAATCGCTAAGTTCTCATCCGGTAGGTTCTCAAACGCTCGGTTCTCATCCGGTGGGTTCTCATCCGGTCGGTTCTCATACGCTCGGTTCTCATCCGGTGGGTTCTCATCCAGTCGGTTCTCATACGCTCAGTTCTCATCCGGTGGATTCTCATCCAGTCGGTTCTCATCCAGTCGGTTCTCATACGCTCGGTTCTCATCCGGTGGGTTCTCATCCAGTCGGTTCTCATCCAGTCGGTTCTCATACGCTCGGTTCTCATCCGGTGGGTTCCCATCCAGTTGGTTCTCATCCAGTCGGTTCTCATACGCTCAGTTCTCATACGGTCGCTTCCGGTTATCATCCAGTAGGTTCTCATCCGACGGTTCTCATCCGGCGTAGTGCCGAATACACTATTCTTCTATTGATACTGTACTACAGACTGGAGAAATGGAAAGGACAACTCGAAGAATTGGCCAGACTACTTTAACTATTCTTGGTTAGACAATATTATTTCACCGCGAGATAATTTGAAATTATCCGCTTTGGCAATGCTCTCTCGCTTTATTTGTCAATGAGAGGGCGTTGCCAGAGCGGAGGGTAAACTTAGGGTATGACTTTGAGAATAGTATTTGCATTGCAGTTTGCTCAAGTTTCGGAGGAGTTCAACGTTGAGCTTCAGAGATGTATTACCTGGAAAATTTTTTAACTTGTAAATGTTATTAATAAAATACACACCAGAACTCCTCTATGAGTCTGAAAATTAAAAGTGTTTTCGTACAATTGAATGCGCAATCCTGTACTGTACTTCTGTGACTTCAAAGCGTATTCATATTCAAATGACAGTTGATATGCGACAAGTATTCCTCGCCTAAACCTCTGCGCACTGGCAAGACAGTTGATTTGACAACCTTGCAAGGGAAGCACCAGTTGCGACGGAAACGATTCTGAAAGTTACCCATATGGGTAGTTAGTGTTGAGGGGGGGACCGACAAATCTGTTTTCAAAAGCTGCACCGCGGACCTACTAATCGATAATACCGATCGATGCACGCGCCGCTTAAATACCCAAGGAGATGTACCGTAGAGTGTACAACTGCCTCGGCGGCTCAACCGGGAGCGCATCACACTAGCACCCCCGTACCCCCTGGTTTTGATTCCCGTCCCGGTCATTAGTCTTTTGCTGATTTTTACAAACTTCCTCAACTTCATTTTCATTGTTTTATCAACATTTCGGAGCTTTATCATTCGAATAGAATACGGTGAATGAAGATATATACAAGGGGAACTACACCTAAATAATCAGTATAGGTGGAAGTTCTTCGAAGCAGAACGACTTCTCACACTTGGGACAAAGAGTGCATCCTTCTTCCTTGCATTCACAGGGATAATCGCTGCCTTTTTTCGAATATGTAGGCCTTGGGGCAGGGAATTCGGCGACCTACATTTCGTCCACATTCCAAAAGCCCAAAATATTTTTCGCCCAAAATGCGAAATGCCCAAAAAGCTAGAGGCAGTACAAAAAGCCCAAAAAGAAATTCGCCCAAAAAGAAAATCGCCCAAAAAGAAATTTGCCCAAAAAGAAGTTCGCACAAAAAGAAGTTCGCACAAAAAGAAATTCGCCCAAAAAATAATAACGCCCAAAAAGAATAACGCCCAGAAGTATCGGCTTACTGTAATACTGAAGTTCAAGATGAGCTTAAAGGCATACCCCAAGCTAATTGTACTCTCCGCATTGGCAATACTCTCTCGTACACAAAGAAAGCGAGAGAGTGTGGCCAGAGCGGAGAGTTTCAAATTAGCTTGGGGTGTGGCTTTAAATTAATATTGAATAAACCACCCGTACATCTACAGTGATATACAGTAGTGGCCAAAAGGATATTGACTTTTGTTTTTTCGGCATAACTTTGTTCAAAATAATCGAACCACTTTGAATATTTTTCTGAACATAAATGTTAGGTGAGAAGCCGTAAAAATAACAGCATTTCCGCATTTTAAAACATTCTAAACCCGCTTTAACTTCCATTGCAATGTGGTGTATTGATACCGAAACAGTTAATGGTGTCTAATACGTGGTAGCGAAGTCCTTGTACAATCTACGAAGCATACTGTCAAGAAAGTTATCGATGTTGGAATGGTGAATGTGGACCCACTCTATTTCAAGTTGGACAAACTTCTCGTCGGAGTTATTGGCACTTGTAGACTAAGTTGAGGTCGGTATTCTTGCTTGGCCAGTCCATAGCGTTTAGACCACGTCGGAACAGCAGGTACTTGCTTCCATCACTACAGTGAACGATGTCTCAGTCACTCCTGGTCCAGTTGACGTGCTCCTTCACCCACTGCACTCTGGCAATGTTTTAATTCCAGTGCAAAATTCCCTTTTTCGATTTTTGATAAAATTATTCGTTAAAATATTTCGAATGCGATATATGTTGTTCCTGTTTTTTTTCGGCTTCTCACCTAACATTTATGTTCAGAAAAATATTCAAAGTGGTTGTATTATTTTGAACAAAGTTATGCCGAAAAAAACAAAAGTCAATATCCTTTTGGCCACTACTGTATATCACTGTAGATGTACGGGTGGTTTATTCAATATTAAGACACCGGCTCAGTGAGATTCCAGGAAGTGCCGGACATCGACCTCACCGATTTGTCCCAAAAATTTTTTATGGATACCCCCATAGGCCCCCATCACAAAATTCGTATTCATTTGGGCTGGTTCCTTGAAACACAGATGTGGCGGGTTTTCGAAATTTGAAAACTCGATTTTCACCGAAAAAAAATGGAGCGACCTAGGACCAATGTTAGTGTCGATTAATTATAAGTATAAATAGACAACAAAAACTGGCTATACGACGGTCCGGAGATCCGATCGCAAACTGATTTTTTAACCTCCTTAAATCATTCTAAAATTAATTAAAATTTTAAAACAAAAAATTGCAGTCCAATTTTTGCCGCATCTTATAGAGAAAAAAATTCCGCGTCGAATGAGCGAAAAAATTGAAAAATCGAAAGATACCTATTTTGAGAAAAATGGACCTGAAGATGACCCGAAAATATTTTTGTTTTCAAAACCCCTCATGTTTGTACTCATATTGATGAGCTCGTCGAGTATAACAACTTTCATATTGAACGTTTTGTCTGAAACTCGTGTAAAATATTTTCGGGTCATCTTCAGGTCCATTTTTCTCAAAATAGGTATCTTTCGATTTTTCAATTTTTTCGCTCATTCGACGCGGATTTTTTTGCTCTATAAGATGAGACAAAAATTGGACTGCACTTTTTTGTTTTATTTTTTTTTCGGTGAAAATCGAGTTTTAAAATTTCGAAAACCCGCCACATCTGTGTTTCAAGGAACCAGCTCAAATGAATACCCATTTTGTGATGGGGGCCCATGGAGATATCCATAAAAAAATTTTGGGCCAAATCGGAGAGGTCGATGTCCGGCACTTCCTGGAATCTTACTGAGCCGATGTCTTAATTCAAGCTCATCTTGAACTTCAGTATTACAGTAAGCCGATACTTCTGGTCGTTATTCTTTTTGGGCATTATTATTTTTTGGGCGAATTTCTTTTTGTGCGAACTTCTTTTTGTGCGAACTTCTTTTTGGGCAAATTTCTTTTTGTGCGAACTTCTTTTTGGGCGAACTACTTTTTGTGCGAACTTCTTTTTGGGCAAATTTCTTTTTGGGCGATTTTCTTTTTGGGCATTTGGTAGGTCCCAGGGCCGGAGGGTAAATAGCATTTTGGGCGAATTTCTTCGTGGGCATTATGTAGTATCCCGGGATTTCTGGAGGGTTGTGGATAAGCATTAATCGAAATTATCGATTAGTAGGTCCGCGGTGCAGCTTTTGAAAACAGATTTGTCGGTCCCCCCCCCCCCAACATTAACTACCCTAACTATATGGGACCCTTTCAGAATCGTTTCCGTCGCAACTGGTGCTTCCCGTCGCGGGGTCGAAACGTATAGCAAAAATTCCAATTTTCAAAGAGCGCCTGACCTCGGCTTATATTTTCACGATCAAATTTACTCAAAATCAAAGAGAGAGAAAATGAAAGCATTAACAGACAATGTAGCAAACTTTGTTGAATCAGCGCGGGTTGTTTGACGTCTTATTTCTTTGGTTTACTATAAGTCGGTATTCTGGTTCAAGTCATTTTTCTTTGATAGCCAGACAAGCAAAATACAATTGTATTTGAGATTATATCTATGGTGATCGGTCGCTATGGCTTTCGAATTCTTCAGAATACTGTGTATGCTTTACAGTTACCGTAATCAAACTTTCCACTCGAGACGCCGACTATTACCTGCTTGCATACTGTATTTCATACCATATTTCGAAATAAAACATCTTTATTGTCATTAGGAATACTCACGATATGGGAAGCAAATAAGGCATTGATTGATACGTATGTGGACGAGTTTTAGCGGATAAAAACAAATAATGTTTCGAAGAGCATGGCATGAATCGGAAGAGTCTGAATCATTAACACATACAAAAAACTATACTATTGGAATGGTCCGGTACTGGTAAGTAGTGCCAAATTTAATAAGGTACAGGAAATCGAAATGAATAAGCGATACAAACATTCACAACGCAGGGAGAGGCAGCTGTATACGGTATTGATCGATCGATAATAGATCAGGTTGGAATGGATAATGAAGTTAGCGGAATGCTTCAAACTGTAATCTTCACTTTTTCCTTGGCAGCATCCATTAATCTGTAAAAAATTCACAATCAAATGAGTCAGTTCTAGGGTACGCTGGGTGATGGCGTGTTAATATATGGTGGAAAACCGAGAAAAAAACGAGTTTCCGAATGTTAAAATGTACCCTGGAAAACCGAAAATGGGAGGAAAGTCGATATTTGAATTCGCGGGCGCGAATAAGGTGCGGGAATTCAAATTCCGACTTTCCAATTGCCAATTTCTATGTTTGAAAAATGAAGTTAATCCGGAATTGCTTTTCTTTCACTTTCATCTTCTTTAGAATTCAGAAACTCGCAGTCGCGAGTGCAAATTTGAATTCCCGCACCTTATTCGCGCCCGCGAATTCAAATAACGACTTACATTTTAACACTCGGAAACTCGCTTTTTTTCCGGTTTGCCACCATATTTTAACGCCCCATCAGACTAATGACCTACTAGGGTACGCTGGGTCAGACTAATGACCTATGAGGGGACACATCAATAGATGACCATCTTGCTCCAACGAATCTCACATTTTACAATTAACACAAGGTCGCAGCCTTTTATCGATTTTCGCCAATGCATCGATTACCTTGCGCCAAGGACGAGTCTTGCCTCAGGCGACAGACCATCGTACTCAGGAGAGTTGAGAAGTTCCTTTCGCAAGAGCGCCAAATCCGACCATCTATCCAGTAGACGCTGCAAGATTTGTCATAATCATTGATTATTATTCAACTCTTTACACAATTTCCCAGGACACGAGATGTCCAAGGACCATCTCTGTGCGGCACACAGGGAAACTGCTGTGCAGGTGACGTCATAAATTCTGTCTAGCAATTCGTGTGATAAATGAATGAATTTCTCGCTTACCGAGAGCACCAGTCCCAGCTTGTATTGTTCGGCCAAAATGAAGAGTTCGGCCATGGTCATGAGAGTGGACGAGAAATTGCACAGGAAGAGCTCGCAGTGATGGGTCAACTGAAATAAATAAATAAACTGAATATGAGATAATTAATAATTTATTTATTTTGTACTTTTGTTAAACCTGTCTACTTATATGTATTTACTGTCGCACCTGTTTGGGATGTATCAAATAAATAAATATATAAATAAATTTTTAAAAAAACAACCTCAGGCATGACAAATCTATCGGCGAGCGCGAGAAGTCTCTCGACATTGTCTTGATCGATGCTCTTTCGTATTGGAGAGATCACGAGCAGGAGTTCTTTGAAGTCATTTATGGAAACGTCCTGAAATTATCAAGAATTTAATCCTTACAATAACAAAACGATCAATAGTTTTTCTAAGCCTGATCTACCTTTTCTCATCTAATTTTCAAATTTACGTTTTCACTTATGCTGCCGTAGGCACAATAATCATGGACCTTCTTAAAAGCTTCAATAAAAGATATCTGTCAATCAAATATACTGTAACACTACCGTACTTGTCTCCCCCCAAGTACTACTTGTCAAAGAATACTGTAGCCAGACTAGAGGGGCAACGATCGGTGCGGAAAAACAATCTTTGACAATGGTTCAGAGATCAAACTACAGTCTAGTAAAGTATAGCATAGATCAAACTTCATTACAATAAAGTAGAGTTGAGATTATAGTAAAGTACTGTCGTACATTTTCAGCGCCCACACTGGATTTTTTTATATTGTCGTTCGTCCGATTTTCGAAATATGGTGGGTCGATTTAGAAAATTCAATTCAATAATTATTGTTCGCTTAAATTGTAGTCGTTCGCATAAAGCAAAAGCCTCACATAGAGTTTCAATCCTGAAAATGAGCTATATATAGTGGGTCGATCATTATGATGGCATGAAAATGTCTAACATTATAAGTAACCGTAAATATTGGAAAACCGTTTGCCGACAAACGTGACATCACACCGTAAGCGTTTGCCAAAATCCTCCGTCTACGGCAAACGGTTTGATAACGATACGGTCTCACATTCTGGTTAGACCACACCATACATGGGCGGTATTGCCGCTAGCGGCAAGACCCCCCCCCCCCCCGAATTTTGCCTCCCACAAACCCGATTTTACCCAAAATCGCTCAAAAAATGATCTGTAGTGAAATTATTATATTTACATGCCCCATATTTTTCTCCGACCCACCCGTTTTTAATTTCCAGCGGCTATGGCCGCCCATGTATGGATCACATATGTACCTTGATTGGGAAGCGACCCTCCTGCGCCTCCTTCATGTTGGATTCGAAATATCCACGGAAGAATCCGGACCACTGCTTGAGCATGGCTGAGTTCACTCGGAAATCCTTTAATGGTAAAATGATTGCTACCATACATTGCCATACCCTCGCAGTGCGAGGATTGGCCCACTATATAAGGCCCATTTTAAGCCACTTTATAAAAAAGGGAAGCTAAAAATGACGATTTCTAAGCGAAGATAACGAATTTTGTGAGTATACCCAGTTCGTGATACACCACAGCATTCAGCACTTCTGTAACTAGTGTTTTTGGAGTACGGTATTTCGATCGGCCCACCCATACCCGATCTTTAAAATGCACCCCCCCCCCCCCCCCCGATACGTTGACCACAAGCCTTTTCGGCGCCCTCATAGAATTTTTTGGGTCGATCCTCACATTGCGAGGGAAATAGTATGTATGACCTATTTACTCCCATTACCCATTGCCCCATTCTACACATGATTACAAATGGACTGTAATTCTCACAAAAACATACCTCGCCTTCAACTTCGACGACGACGACGTTGTCCTCCTCAGGAGCGTCGTCGGCAACGTTGAAGGGCGTCGAAACCAGCGAAACCTCGATCGTGCAGCAGAAATCCTGCAATCGGCAACTTATAAGTATAAGTATAACTATGGTATAGTATAAAACACTATCTGAGAGAATTCAACAACTGGAATATTTTTTGGTATCGATGAAAAATGAATTTTTCTGTTTTATGTGTGATAATTACAGGCTACATGAGTGAAGTACACTGGTACTTGGAAATTCTTTCTAATTGAAAATTCGCTTCAGGGGGTGACCACTCAACGGTTTTGCGCCTTTTCCTAAAAAGTTTATCTCGAATCCAATCGATGCGGGAGTGGGCGCAATGCACTCCTTGGGTAATTCTAAGAAACTATTGTCTAGGTGAGTTTTTCGATCAACGGTCAACGAAGGCTGGAATTGGGAATTTTCGAAAAAAATTTCACATTTAATTAATTTTCACTATTTCACTATAACAAGCCTACAACTTTTTATTTGCTCAATCGCTTCTGCATATCATAACACATCTTCAGTTTGAAAATCATATTTTTTTTAAAATACGTATAATACGAAAAAATCGTTTTTATAACGAAAATCGTAATTATGGTGTGCACCTACAGTAATCCATAATCGGTTAATTTGGAAATTTAGTAGTTTTAAACATATTTCACCGCTGTTCTTGACATGACTGAGGTATATAACTACTCCACGTCTTCGGAGTGCACCTGCACGGTTCAGTGCTGGTCAATATTTTATGATATTTTGGTTTTTCAGCAATAACTTTCTTCAAAGTCAACCGTTTCTCTTCATTTTTTAGTATGTTTGTATAGATTATACTATGGTATAGTGATCCAATTTTTATCAATTATGGATAACAAACAACGAAATAGTGATCAATTTACGAAAAATGCCAATTTTCAGCGAAATCAGCACCTGGGAATAGGTGCACTCCGAAGACGAGGGGTAGTTATATACCTCAGTCATGTCAAGAACAGCGGTGAAATATGTTTAAAACTACCAAATTTCCAAATTAACCGATTATGGATTACTGTGGGTGCACACCATAATTACGATTTTCGTTATAAAAACTATTTTTTCGTATTATACGTATTTTTTAAAAATTATGATTTTTAAACTGAAGATGTGTTATGATATGCAGAAGCGATTGAGCAAATAAAAAGTTGTAGGCTTGTTATAGTGAAATACTGAAAATTAATTAAATGTAAATTTTTTTTCGAAAATTCCCAATTCCAGCCTTCGTTGACTGTTGATCGAAAAACTCACCTAGACAATAGTTTCTTAGAATTCCCCAAGGAGTGCATTGCGCCCACTCCCGCATCGATTGGATTCGAAATAAACTTTTTAGGAAAAGGCGCCAAACCATTGTGTGGTCACCCCCTGAAGCGAATTTTCAATTAGAAAGAATTTCCAAGTACCAGTGTACTTCACTCATGGGGCCTGTAATTATCACACATAAAACAGTAAAATTCATTTTTCATCGATACCTCACATATGTCGATTTTCTAAGATAGCGTGATGTATAGTATAAGTAGTAACTTATAAATAGATGTAGCGACCGAAACAACATAATCGACCCCGTAACCCCTGAGCATTCCTTGCCTATAGAGGGGAGGTATGTTCTCTCATAGAACGTCTTGTAATACTCCGTAGCATAATACATCAAGGAACCAAACCCGTCTCGCCTTCGCCGCACGCACTTCTCATCAGCGCTCACCTTTTCCACTGCCTCCTCACTATCCTCATCGTGACTGTCACTGTCGTTACCGCAATCATACGAGTTGGCAATCGTGTAGATACACTTCTTATTGTCATTATCGATCGGCGAATCACTCGAGGCATCCTCCCATGCCGCTGTGCAATCGTGGAAACGCCGCATGGCATCGCCAGCACCACACTGTCGCTTCTGCAGCCGGCACCGAGTCACGCTTCCTCTCACGGCAGATGATGAGCCCACGATCAAAGTGTCCGTACTCTTGCCGAAATGGCGCTGCAAAGTTTGACAACAACAACAATAATAATAATAATTATTATTATTATTATTATTATCATTATTATTATTATTATTATTATTTTCAGCATCGAACATTATGGCGCTGCCCATAGGTCGAGCAGCTACGTTATAGATTTGCAAATTCGGTCTGGTGTTCGCAAAAAAATCACAAAATGCCGCCAGGCTTGGTAGTTTGCAACACAGCCACGACTAGCGACAAACCTGATTGTCGTCGCCTTCGTCTACGATGGATACGCACTCAACAACGACGGATCGGATACCACCGGTGGTTAACTGACAGACGGGATAGCTGAAGCAGAGCTGTAGACATACATTTTTGAAGCCACATAATGCGAGGATTGACCCCCCCCACCCCCCCCCCCCCGCACATTTTCAGTCACTTGAAGATAAGCTAAAAATGACGATTGTAAGCGAAAAAATGGGGGGCGATCGATTCGGCAACGATCGTTTCGGCAACGGATCATAAATCGGCTGGGAGATGGCCTATGGCAACAAACGTTGTACCATTGTTATCAGTAGGGGTGTACGGTATTGTGCTACCGTAACCGTCGGGAATCGTGAATTGATTTTTTTCAGTGGACCCATGACCCGGGGTTCATGGTTGAAAATTACCCAAGTCGAAAAATTCATGATTGTTCGGGACCAAATACTATATGCCTGTATATCAACAGTCAGCTAACTTTTATTTTTATGGATACCGTAACCCGAACTACCGTGAATCAAACCGGGATTTGCCTTGAATTTCGCTATAATATTGAAGAGTACAGTAGCTAGATTACGGTAATTCGGGTTACGGTATCCATAAAAATAAATGTTAGATGACTGTTGATATATAGGCATATAGTATTTGGTATCGGACCATCATGAATTTTTCGACTTCGGTAATTTTCAACCATGAACCCCGGGTCATGGGTCCACTGAAAAAATCAGTTCACGATTCCCGACGGTTACGGTAGCACAATATCGTACACCCCTACTGATAACAATGGTACAACTTTTGTTGCCATAGGCCATCTCCCAACCGATTTATGATCCGTTGCCGAAACGATCGTTGCCGAATCGATCGCCCCCAGAAAAAATAGTTCATTTTCTAAATCGACCGATCATATTTCCAAAAACTATATAAAATGCTTGGCTATAGACAGATAGACGGATAGATAGTATTCTTTCTCCCAAATTTCAACCTTACTACCTCGTTGCGGTATTGCTCTGCGCCTAATAATCCCTAATGCATTCGTCCAGTATGTCATTGGAATACATTTTCTGAAACCCACACAAGTTAATATTATCGAAAATAACTATAGTTCCGCAAAATTCTCTACAGCACATGAAGCGTATTGGTGAACGTCCATAATATAAATCCGAAGTATACCGTACAGTACGCAAAAGACAACATCAAATCAACTCACAAGAAGTGTCCTTTTTCTGACCAATGTAGAACAACGTAAACTTTGACATCTCCCATCTGAAAACGTATACGCATGATGTACAATAACACAACCTTATCCCAAGCTTGGAAATTCGAATCGGGTGGGTCTTGTCGCTAGCGACAATACCGCCCTCGTATGCCCTATCCCCATTCAACATCAATCTATATCGAGAGTATTGTGTGATCTATTAAACTCGCACACGAAGAAAAAAATTATAACATGAAACACCTATGACGTCTTAAATACAAGATAAAGTGTTAAATATAGCATTCTTCTTGTATTTAACACACCGCAGGTCTTGTGTAGTACACCTGTACTGTGGAGTACAAAGCTGTGTGCGGTCCCCAGCTTGAACTCATACCTTATAGGAATCACTGCATAAAATATGAGAGATTTCATCTTTCTGTAGCACGAACGCATGCTTGAACAGTGTCGGTGCATCGAATACCGTGTTATGGCGATGTCTCTGTAAGACAAATATAATAATATATAATAATATAATAATTTATTCACCATAGATAGGTAAACGTGTAATGAACAAACAGCATTATTATTAAGATTATTATCATTTACTATAATATCAGGGAGATCGGTTAGATAAGTATCTTGCTGAAGGCTATTGATCTATTCAATAGATTCTATTGATTAAAATTTTACAGATATCTAATTGTGGGACATTCGCGGATCACAATAATCAATGAGCAGTATGTCAATATATGTTTGACATACCCCCAGTAGTACAATCAATCAATCGATAAATCAATCAATGTCAATCAATCGATAAATCGTAAATATAATCAATATATTACGCAAAAAGTGTGCACCTTAACGAGCTGAGATCTCTCAAGGTCGGCCGTGCGCTTGCGGTACTCCTGATTCTCCTTCTTGCACAGCGCTAGTTCGAGTTTCAAACTGAAATATCGATCGATGACCAACGTTAATTACAGTAGTCAATCGATTGATCATCAGAGCCAGAACCTGTTTTCAGGAGCACTTCATGCTACACAATAGTATGAAATACGAATCAGCGGCATAGGTCGAATAGCTAGGCTATCGGTTTTAAAAATCCGGTCAAGTTTTTCGATTTCTGGCAAATTTGGCTCAAAATCCGGTCAGGTTTTTTTTAATTTCTGGCAAATTTGGCTCACAATCCGGTCAGGCTTGGTACTTTGTAACATACTTTTCGACCTATGATCAGCGGAATCATAAATAAACAAATAAATAGAGCTTACCGTTCAATCTCAGCCGCGTCAGCACGAGCACTCATAATATCGAACGAGTACCTGGAGACTAGAATGACAACCGATAAATATCGTCATTTATATCAAACATTTTGGAAGAGCTGCTTCAAAATATGTAGCGGTAGTGCATGAGTGGGCAAAGTGCAACACAAATATGAAAAATACTGAACACGAAATCTTTACAAACTTTATCTACAAAAAACCCGTAGAACAGAAATTAATGCAATTAGCAAAGCAACAAAAAGAAACAACTATAATCAATAAACTAATATATCTGCGAAGTTACTGTAATCTATCTAAGAAATCAATAATCGATATCTACACTGCTACAGTACTAACAATAATGATAATTAATTAAGAGACGGTTAATATTTTTTACAACAAGAGCCCAGAAAGGCACAATTATCCCACTTTTCTTTCTTCAAATATATCACAGTGATCGTCGACACAAAGGCAACTGGTCAACGAGAAACTTAGCGAGGTGCGAATAATTCGATTTATTCCATCAAATCAATCAATAATCATGAGACCAACGAGCAACAACATATGAACAATTACAAATGAGAATGTGTAAATGAGTAGTAAAGTGTTTGATGACGTCATGAAATCTAAAGTAGTGCCAAATTTAATAAGGTACAGGAAATCGAAATGAATAAGCGATACAAATATCCACAACACAGTGAGAGGTATACGGTATTGATCGATCGACAAGTGGCCAGGTTGGAGTGGATAGTGAAGTCAATGGAAGGCATCAAACTGTAAGCTTCTTCTCAGCCTTGGCAGCATCCATTAATCTGTAACGATTTCTCAATCAAATGGGTCAGTTCTAAAGTACGTTGGGTCAGACTAATGACCTACTTGGGTACGCTGGGTCAGACTAACGACCTACTTGGGTACGCTGGGTCAGACTAATGACCTACTTGGGTACGGTGGGTCAGACTAATGACCTACGAGCGGGGACATATCAACAGATCACCTTGCTCCAACGAATCTCACATAAAATGAACACAAGGTCGCAGCTTTCTATCGATTTTCGCCAATATATCGATTACCTTGCTGCGAGGAAGAGTCTTGCCTCGGGCGACAGTTCATCGTACTCAGGAGAGTTGAGAAGTTCCTTGCGGAATAGGGCCAAATCCGACCATCTATCGAGCAGAGTCTGAAAGATTCACATTGTGTCATGATCATTGATTATTAATCAACTCTTTACTCAATTTTTCAAACTGCATATTTCAGGACATATTGCAGTGTCTACCTCACATGTTGAGACTAAAAATGCGTCAGTGAATTTGGACAGGGCGCGAACAAAGATGGTTAATTTCTAGGAACCACTGGAGGTCTGTGAATATCTACCCGACCCTTCATGCGGCAGTGGGCACCCGAATGTTCAGACGAGAGAGACCCCACATGTTGAGGCTAAAAATGCGCGTGCGGGTACCCGAAATATAGTGAAATTTCAAATAAAACTTTAATTTTACAGCGAAGTTTAGCTAAATGGTTTTCATTTCAGAGTGAATTTTGGCTAAATCGGGTGGATCTTGCCGCTAGCGTCAATGCCGCCCACGTATGGAGTCCATCCCACGCGATATCCAGGGACCATCATCTCTGTGCGGCACCCAGGCAATCTATTGTCCAGTGGCCGTATGCAAGAACCGTTTTCCGGTAAAATCTGACGTCATTAGCGTAGGCGGAGGCGTTTTCCAAATATCTTCCGCCTACGCTAATGACGTCACATTTCCCCGGAAAACGGTTTTCCCGTTGTTCTTGCATACGGCCACAGGTGATAAGATGCTGTCAATTCTGTCAGTAAATGGTGTCAGCCAGTATACAGTCCATTCGTGTGATAACAAAATGAATCTCCCACTTACCGAGAGCACCAGTCCCAGCTTGTATTCTTCAGCCAGAATGAAGAGTTCGGCCATGGGCTTACGGATGGATGACAAATTGCACAAGAAGAGCTCGCAGTGGTGGGTCAACTGAAAATGAGACCTGATTATTATTATTATTATTCGTATAATCACATGAGACGTCCCCACCCTTTTGCCCCATCCATCATCTTTATCTCTATCTATCGTTTTTGAGAGTATATCAGGCCTGTCACGAGAGAATCGACCTAAAGCTCGGAATTGAGAAATATTACAAAACAAGTTCTCTCCAGTTTTATTCTTGTTTAGGCATGTCCTACCATCCCCCAAAGTGCCATTGTGTAAATATCATTCTGGGGCTCGCTACACCGGGTCGGTCATCAGGGAACCCAACTTCGAACTCAAATATAACACACTATCTGAGAGAATTCAACAACCGATTATTTTCTTGGTATTGACGAAAAATGAATTTTCCGGTTTAATGTATGATAATTACAGGCTCCATGAGTGAAGTACATTGGTACTTGGAAATATCTTCCAATTGAAAATTCGCAGCAGGGGGTGCGTTTGGTGTAGTTTGGCGCTGTTTCCTAATAAGTTTATTTCGAATCCAATCGATTCGGGAGTGGGCGTAATCGACTCCTTGGCCAATTCTAAGAAACTATTGCCGAGGAGAGTTTTTCGAGAAAAGGTCAACGAACGTTGGAATTGGAAAAAAAATTACATTAAATTAATTCTCACTATTTTCCCATGGCGAACTACAATTTTTTATTTGCTTAATAGCTTCTACATGTCATTACACATCTTCAATTTAAAAAGTATAATTTTTTAAAAATTACAAGTTTGTGAACGAATCAATTTTGTTCGCTGTATTCAATTGTGGTGAGGATTGGCGAGGTTTCCTAAAAAGTTTATTTCGAAACCAATCGATTCGGGAGTAGGCGCATTCGAATCGTTGTCTAATTCTAAGAAACTATTGCTAAGGAGAGTTTTTCGATCAACGGTCAACGAACGCTGATATTGGGAATTTTCGAAAAAATATTTACATTAAATTAATTCTCGCCATTTTCCATGGCGAATGTAAACTTTTTATTTGCTCAATCGCTTCAACATAGAGAGAATTATGGAAAATAGTGAGAATTAATTTAATGTAAACATTTTTTTCGAAAATTCCCAATATCAGCGTTCGTTGACCGTTGATCGAAAAACTCTCCTTAGTAATAGTTTCTTAGAATTAGACAAGGATTCGAATGCGCCTACTCCCGAATCGATTGGTTTCGAAATAAACTTTTTAGGAAACCTCGCCAATCCTCACCACAATTGAATACAGCGAACAAAATTGATTCGTTCACAAACTTGTAATTTTTTAAAAATTATACTTTTTAAATTGAAGATGTGTAATGACATGTAGAAGCTATTAAGCAAATAAAAAATTGTAGTTCGCCATGGGAAAATAGTGAGAATTAATTTAATGTAATTTTCTTTCCAATTCCAACGTTCGTTGACCTTTGCTCGAAAAACTCTCCTCGGAAATAGTTTCTTAGAATTGGCCAAGGAGTCGATTACGCCCACTCCCGAATCGATTGGATTCGAAATAAACTTATTAGGAAACAGCGCCAAACTACACCAAACGCACCCCCTGATGCGAATTTTTAATTGGAAGATATTTCCAAGTACCAATGTACTTCACTCATGGAGCCTGTAATTATCATACATAAAACCGAAAAATTCATTTTTCGTCAATACCACACATATGTCAATTTTCTCAGATAGCGTGATATATCTCGGTTCAGATGCATTTCTGTGAAAAACTGTTACGAGGGTAACCCCCGCTATTTTTCCGAGCTCTATCGATCTAAACAAACCAGAAGTCATGAAAGTGCTTCCGAACAGCGCTACACTCTAGGGAAAATAACTCAAAAACTGTCGATTCGGCGCGGACGATCCTGAAATATGTTATGTAACTTTTGGAGGGCTACAAAATGAGTGGTTTACGAAAAAAATACATTAATGCGTTCGTATGGTTCATCCCCTTGGAAATTTCCTGATGATTTGAAGCCCTTTTCGCCCAACCACAATCTCTCATTTTACACACTCTCTCGCCGGATAGTGAAAGAAATACAGGGAAGAGAAAGGGAGACAATGATATGTTTCATTCCGCATCGCGCGCTCGAGACCGTGTGGTGTAGATTGGAATGGAATGAAATGAAAAGGAATGGGCGAGAGAGTGTGTGAAATGAGAGATTGTGGGTGTCGAAAATGACTTCAAATCATCAGGAAAATTCCAAGGGGATGAACCATACGAACGCATTAACGTATTTTTTTCGTAAACCACTCATTTTATAGCCCTCCAAAAGTTACATAACATATTTCAGGATTGTCCGCGCCGAATCGACAGGTATTGAGTTATTTTGCCTTGAGTGTAGCGCTGTTCGGAAGCACTTTCATGACTTCTGGTTTGTTAAGATCGATAGAGCACGGAAAAATAGCGGGGGTTTCCCTCGCGCATTTTTTTCACAGAAATGCACCTGAACCGAGATATTTGAGTTGAAAGTTGGATTCCCGGATGACCGACCCGGTGTAGGGAGCCCCAGAATGATATTTACACAATGGCACTTTGGGGGATGGTAGGACATGACTAGAGGTACCGAAAACTGATGCTAACTCATTTCATGTTTTTCGCCTCATTCCGAAAAATAGCCATTTTAGGTCGATTCTCTCGTGACAGGCCTGATATTGATTAATTATTCTTTCACAAATTTTTTAGGCAGCATCGTTCATGCGTGAGCATGTGATAAATAGAAATAATATATAATCAATATTAGATCTATTAATTTGCTCGCTTTATTTTGTGTGCCATGTTTCTCGCCGGCAATGCAAATTACCACTGACAATAGGGAAGGCTATTTCTTATCCTAAGAGGTCAAGCCCAAAGGTCGAATATCTACATTTTCCAAATGCGGTCAGGTTTTTTTATTTTCGGGAATTTTAAACTCAAAGGTGTTCAGGCATTCAAAAAATCTCGCAAATGAGGTCAGGTTTTTCGATTTTTCGGCTCAAAATCCGGTCAGGCCTCGTAGTTTGTAAAGTACTTTTCGACCTAACAAGGGAAGTCAGGTTGGGCGGTCCCGGACTTCGGGATGGGACATATACCATTCGATAGGTATCCGAAAAAGAAGATTTTTCATGTTGGTCATTTTGGCAGAATGCCCCTGGGCGCAGAGTTATTTGCATATTTCTCCGGATTTTCGCCCTACAAGAAACACATTCTCTGTGAGATCGAAAGGAAGCAGTGGTGAATAAGAGTGGTAAACAACACAAGCAATGGCTAAAATGAATTTATTTATTTTTATATTTACTTAAAGAGGATGGTCTATGTATCTTTTGCTTGCGAGTTCGATTCCCGCACAAGCTATCTTACAAAGAATGTGTTTCATTGTAGGGCGAAAATTCGGAGAAATATGCAAATAACTCTGCGCCCAGGAGCATTCTGCCAAAATGACCAACATGAAAAATCTTCTTTTTCGGATACCTATCGAATGGTATATGTCCCATCCTGAAGTCCGGGACCGCCCAACCTGACTTCCCTTGTAAGTCGAACAAAAAATACAACCTCAGGCATGAGAAATAGATCGGCGAGCGCGAGCAGATTCTCGACATTATCTCGATCGATGTTCTTACGTGTAGGGGAGATCACGAGAAGGAGTTCTTCGAAGTCCTTGGCGGAAACATCCTGCAAATATTAGGAATGCAAGGCTTACAATGACAAAACAATAGTTTTTTATTACTGATCTACCTTTTTTCGTCTCTTTTCCAAATTTATCTTTTCATTTATGTTGCCCTTGACCAGCTTAAAAAAGATATGCCTACGTCAACCAAAGATACTGTGAAACTACCGTAATGACACTACCGTAATTGTTGCCCCCAAGTAGTACTTGTTAAGGAATACTGTAACGGTCGGTGCAGGGAAGCACAATGGTTCAGCGATAAAACTACAGTATAAAGCAAAGTAGAGCATGCAATATCCAGTACATACATTTTCGAGCACCTACATTGTGAGCAAGCACTTTTTGTCGATGCGGTCAGGTTTGAGTCTTGAAACCCATCTAGGAAAATGCGGGAGATTGAGATTGGTAAAAATCACCCCTATTTCGGGTCAGTTCCGAGTACTTGAGATGTAGATCGGATCAGTTTTGTTCTAATTTCGGGTCAGTTTCTAATTCGCACAAACAATAGATTGTGGGTGGGAGAAAATGTATGATCCAGAATAGATATCAAACTACATTATAGTAAAGTATAGAGATCAAACTACATTATAGTAAAGTATAGAGATCAAACTACATTATAGTAAAGTATAGAGATCAAACTACATTATAGTAAAGTATAGAGATCAAACTACATTATAGTAAAGTATAGAGATCAAACTACATTATAGTAAAGTATAGAGATCAAACTACATTATAGTAAAGTATAGAGATCAAACTACATTATAGCAAAGTATAAAGATCAAACTACATTATAGTAAAGTATAGAGATCAAACTACAACAGGATCGACCATACCTTGATCGGGTACCGTCCCTCCGTCGTCTCCTTCATGTGGGAGTTGAGATACCCACGGAAGAAGCCGGACCATTGCTTGAGCATTCCCGCGTTCACCCGGAACTCCTTCAATAGAAAGCAATCGTTACCGTTAATCGTTAAAGGCACACCCCGAGCTGATCAAAAGCTCTGCGCTCGTGCTCGAATATAGTAAAAAGTAGCAGCTTGCTACAGTATACCATGACATTCCGCAATTTCATTTTGTACAGTATGCCACTGTCCAGTACAGTACACCAAAATCGTGAGCAGTGCCATCAATATTACGCCATCATCTTATGCAGTATACTACCATCTCCTAATTATACAGTACACTACAGTATGACAAGACACCACGGAGACTTTTCATGATCCTATGACCTACTTACAACAATGCTTACTGCAACAACTAACCTGGCCTTCAACTTCGATGACAACGATGTCCTCCTCAGGGACGTCATCGGCAACGCTGAAGGGCGTCGAAACGAGCGCCACTTTGATCGTGCAGCGCACGTTCTGCAATCGGCTTACTTATACAGACATCACCATAATCGACCCTGGACCACCGCCGTGCATTCACATTGCCATAGACTTGAGGTACAGAAAACAACAAAAAGTCTATCCAGTTTTGGTTTTTTCGCCATAACTTTTTTTCAAACCTAACCGATGAGGTACAGATTTCTAGGGATTATGTTGACAGTGTTCTAACGCGTTTTACACAAGAAGTCACACCGTTTTTATATTATGTTCGAATTTATCCACACTCATATCGCTACCAATGCGTGTTATATCGTTTTAAAACCATGACACGACCTATTGGGAACAAAAATCTACCGATATCCGAGCGATAATTCATTTCTCAAACAATGTTAAAATAATCCCTAACAATCTGGACCTGATCGGTTGAGTTTGAAAAAAGTGACCGAAAAAACCAAAAGTGGATACTTTTGACCGGCACTGTAGTAATTTCTCCCATACAACGTCTCCGGTATTTTTTTCTCGCGGGGCACACCGTTTAATTCCGTGGTGCACGCCGTGGGGTACACCGCGGGGCAGAACTGGTGTACCCCGCGAGCTGCAGCTCTCGATGGTGTGCCCCGCGGTGTGGGAAGACGGTATGCCCCGCGAGATTTGGGCTCTCAACGGTGTGCCTCGCGAGCAAAAAATACCGGAGCTCTTAATACTCCCCAGCATACATCAAGGAACCAAACCCGTCTCGCCTTCGCCGCGCGCGCACAATTCATGCAGCGCTCACCTTCTCCACTGCATCATCGTCATCGTCATCCTCCTCCTCCTCATCCTCATCCTCCTCCTCCTCCTCCTCCTCCTCCTCCTCCTCCTCCTCCTCCTCCTCCTCCTCCTCCTCCTCCTCCTCCTCATCGTCATCGCTACTGTCGCTGCTGTCCTCATCCGAGTCGATGGGCGTCGCACAGGTGCACTTCTTCTTCTTCCTCTTCTTCATCGTGGCATCGTCCCAGTGGGCCTCGCAAGAGAAGAATGGATGAGTCAAGCCGCGGCGACCCGCAGCGCACTCTCGCTTCTGCAGACGACACGTCGTCCCGGCTACTCTCACAGACGCGGACGAGCACAAAATCAGAGTGTCGTTACTCTTGCCGAAGTGACGCTGAAAAGCTTCATAATATAATAATAATAATAATAATAATAATTTTTTTGAAATTTTTGAAATTATTATATAATCCTACAGTATGTTGCACGTCAGGCGCACACGCGAAATCCAATCGATGTCGTCGAGCAAATGTTCAACGCTTTCAAGTTCAAAGCTTCGGGGGGGGGGGGTCGCTAACCTTATTGACGTCGCCTTCCACAACGATACACTCGCACTCAACAGCGACGGATCGGATGCCACCGCTGAACTTGCACACGGGATAAAAGCTGAATGCATGCTATAGATAGACTCAAAATTTAAAGTGTACTTAAAATGCGCATTGAAGTTTACCATAAGTAAACTACAAGTGAGTGACGCCACTTTTCTCTTTACGTAGACTTACAGTGATGTCATACTTTAAGTAGATTTACAAGTCTACTTTAATAATTTTATTCTTTCACATATTTTTTCTTGCACTCGAACACTTTGTACATATGGAAACACTCTTGTGGTGTACGATAAATAAATAAATAAATGAAGCTAAAGTGCAAGCACACTTCAAGCAAATTAACTACCAGAAGAAGGCAGATAGATTATATTCTTTCTCATGTCTCATAGTTAGATCATCATCCTTTGCTGATTCTAACCTTACTAACGTGTGGCATTGCACTTTATGTGTCTCCAACAGGGCTGTGCGGAAAAGTTTTCGGAAAATTTCCAAAATTATCGGAAAATTGCACAACCCTGGTCCCTAATGCATTCGTTCGGCCCTTCTTTGTCATACATTTTCAGCAAACCCATGTGAAGTTACTATTATTATTATTATTAAATAGCTTGGGGACGGAAATTTCACAACAGCGCACGAATGAAGCACCTTGTCAATGTCGCGTAAACCGTACCGTATGCATAGGTCGAATAGCTAGGTAACAGGTTTTCAAAATCCGGTCAGGTTTTTCGATTTTTGTCAAATTTTGGCTCAAAATCCGGTCAGGCTGGGTACTTTGTAACATACTTTTCGACCTATGACCGTATGCAAAAAAGCATGGAATCAACAGCTGATTATCAACTCACAAATAACGTCCTTCCTTTGTCCTACGCAAGACAACTCGAACGTCGACATCACCCAGCTGAAAACGTATAACAAAGGTTAGACTAACAATAAGAAAGTTGCCAAAAATCAAAATGGAAAAATTGCCCTCTCACTTCTGCACGCTCTCTCGTCTGGCAGAGAAAAACAAGGAAAATGATAGAGCAAATTTGCCATTTTGATTTTATTCTAACTTTCTTTCCTCTTTTTATTCTTATGCTAACCTTTCACATACGCATATATATTATGTGTTGAAATGTATTACTCATTAGTGTCTACATTACATTGCTCCCATTGTGAGTACGGATCAGCTCATAAATTGGTCGGCTTATAAAAACGGGTCACTTTATCACATATTTTTCCTAAAAAATACACAAAAAAACGAAAAATAAGCAATTTCACGGACCAGTTTATAATCGGGCCAGACTATGGCAATTACGGGTCAGCTTATAGTTCTGAAAATGTGAGTTGGAGAAAAATGTATGGTACATACCCTCCCTATTCCCTATGCATATTGATTAGCGCATTGTTATCATGTAAATATGAGTACGTGTGAGAGCTCAGACTACACTCTCTATATATGTTTGCCTCTACATCCTTCATCTGCGATAAAATTACTTCTCCATAATCCTCACTGAGATCGCAACAATTTCTCATACAACACAAAAGTGAGATAGAGATGGAGAGAGCAGAGAGTAAAAGCCTTGAACTACCTTATGGTAATAACTGCGTATTTTTGTCGGATGATAGACTGCATCTTTGCGAAGCTCAAAGGTGTGCTTGAACCGCGTCGGTGCATCGAATACAGTTCCACGTCGATACTCCTGCAAGAGAAATATTATTATTATTATTATTATTATTATTATTATTATTATTATTATTATTATTATTTACTATTAAATTAGGCAGATCGGTTAGATAAGCCTATTGAGATTCAGTTGATACAGTAAGATATCGACTTGCGGGATAGGCTCCGCGGATTCACAATAATCAATCAACTTTGTCAATACATTACCTAACGTACACACCCTATACTTGTCAACCAATCGATAAATCCTAAATATAATCAATGTATTACGCAAAAAGTGTGCACCTTAACGAGCTGAGATCGTTCAAAGTCGGCCGTGCGCTTACGGTACTCCTGATTCTCTTTCTTGCACAGCGCTAGTTCGAGTTTCAAACTGAAATATCGATCGATTACCAACACGTTAATTACAGTAGTCAATGATCAGAGCGAGAGCGCGTTTTCAGGAGCATTTCATGATACACAATAGCAAGAAATACGAATCAGCGGAATCATAAATAAACAAAAAATAAACAAATAAATAAAGCTTACCGTTCAATCTCAGCCGCGTCAGCACTCATAATATCGAAAGAGGACTTGGAGATTAGAATGACAACCGATAAATATCATCATATATTTCAAACATTTTGGAAGAGTTGCTTCAAAATTATGTAGCGGTAGTGCATGAGTGGGCAAAGTGCAACACAAATACGAAATAATACTGAACACGTCATCTTTACAAACTTTATCTACAAAAAAAAACCCGTAGAACAGAAATTAATGTAATTAGCAAAGCAACAAAAAGAAACAACTATAATCAATAAACTAATATATCTGCGAAGTTACCGTAACCTATCTAACAAATAAATAATCGATATCTACACTGCTACAGTACTCTCTGGTCGTCCCTGATCTCGTTCTTTTCCAGCCAGGAACGCTTCCAGTAGGCTCTTTTGAGCAGCCGCCTCTTCCACATTCGGGTATTGATCGGCCGACCTGATCTTGTTGGTGAGCATGGGCGACGTGTACGGTTCCAGCACCTGTAAGAATATGAGGTCATCGTGAAAAATCAATAATTTAATAAATCAATAATTTAATAAATCAATAATCTATATCTGCACTGCTACAGAGTAATGCATAGGTGGGCACGCTGGGGGAAAGGCTGTGCGCAAACCAGGAAATTGTAAGGCAAGGCTGTGCGCATCGCCATTTTTAAGCAGATTTGACTGGAAATTTCCCACTTTTAGCGAGGCAAGGCTTTGCGCAAGCCCCAGTAAGGGAAGGCAAGGCTGTGCGCAAACAGAATTCGTTTTCACGCGCCCACCTATGGAGTAATGTACAATCGACTGTTCTAGAGCAACGAACAAGATTAATTAAAGGGGCACCCCCTGGCCAATTTTGCTATTCGCTCTGGCAAAACTCTCTCGTAAACAAAGCAATGCAGAGCGTATTGCCAGTTTCAAATTACAATTAGCCTTTAAAGTGTGCCTTCAAAGAACGAAAATAACATGTACAATACAGTGTAATTCTTTTTATTGTCGAAAAGCGTCGTACTTTATTATTTATTTGTTTAATTATTCACCTTATTATTGAATAGAGCATACGTAATGCCTATATTGATACCGTCGACAGCTCCCTGCAATCAATCAATAATTATGGAAATCAATCAATAATCATGTGCATATCACTAGATGACAGAAAAGAACGACAGTGTGGAAGCTCTGGAACTTGAAGCCGAATTTTGTTTTGAAAAATTTGATTTTCCTGATTCGTCCAGGAAAAAAATGTTAGTTCCAACAGTGCCATACAGTTGTTATTCTCACAAGGAGAACTACCGTAATCCAAAGACACCGCATACCTGAAATCGCTTCCAGTACCAGCCGATGAAGCCGCATGCCACCGTACAACGATCCTGAATATGAGACAGATATTGGAGAAGTATAACCATCAATTATCACGGGTCTTCTGTAAAAGTGTGGAAACGCCTGCCACTAGGAAAAAATTTTTGTCTCCGATTTCGATGAAAGTCGGTCAGTGGGTTTGGTTGGGGGTCATGAGAAGGCCTAGCCACTTGATTTGGCCAAAACTGCAGATTATCGATTTTTTGTGATCTACCCTGAAAATGATCATAACTCGGTTCATTTTCATCGTACAACGAGCAGACAGGTGTCATTCGAACCGTATTCTAATTCTCTCCAAAAAAGTTGTGAATGACCCGTTCGCTGCTAAGTCGTCTTTAGGGCGAAAAACGCGAAAAACAATTTTTTTGAACAAAAAGGTGACCTGTTCTCGAAAATTTTTTCTTGAGGATATCCGTTTTATTGCAAAAATTATGTCTTCCAACCACGCACAATATTACTATTTAGCTCATTTCCCGTATCTCTTGGCCCCTAAAGTCGATTACTAGATAGCTCACGGACTTGGTCGATTTTTGACCAATTTCCGTTTTTTGATCGTATCTCGCTTCAAAGTTATCCAATTACCTTTTCTAAAAAATCAAAATGATTCACTCGAAAAGGAGATTGAAAAGTTTAATATTGTCCAAATTCTTATATCAAGCCGTTTTCGAGTTATTAAAAGAAAAATGCTCAAATTTCGATCTTTTACCGCTTTCATGTGAAAATACATGTTTTTCCTATCGGAATTCAATCAATTCGACAAATATGTTTACTTCATAATAGAAACTGTACTATAATTGCACAAGAATATTCTGACCGTCTCCTGCGATATATGATGGGATGCATTCAGACATGAAGACTTTGTTCTCGGACCCTTAGTTATCAATACCCTCGTATTTGACCTGTTATGTTGAAATATGCACAGTGCTTGCTCAATTATGTTACAGTTTCTATTATGAAGTAAACATATTTGTCGAATTGATTGAATTCTGATAGGAAAAAAACATGTATTTTCACCCGAAAGCGGTAAAAGATCGAAATTTGAGCAGTTTTCTTTTAATAACTCGAAAACGGCTTGATATAAGAATTTGGACAATAATAAACTTTTCAATCTCCCTTTCGAGTGAATCATTTTGATTTTTTAGAAAAGGTAATTGGATAACTTTGAAGCGAGATACGATCAAAAAACGGAAAATGGTCAAAAATCGACCAAGTCCGTGAGCTATCTAGTAATCGACTTTAGGGGCCAAGAGATACGGGAAATGAGCTAGATAGTAATATTGTGCGTGGTTTGAAGACATATTTTTTGCAATAAAACGGATATCCTCAAGAAAAAATTTTCGAGAACAGGTCACCTTTTTGTTCAAAAAATTTGTTTTTCGCGTTTTTCGCCCTAAAGACGACTTAGCAGCGAACGGGTCATTCACAACTTTTTTGGAGAGAATTAGAATACGGTTCGAATGACACCTGTCTGCTCGTTGTACGATGAAAATGAACCGAGTTATAATCATTTTCAGGGTAGATCACAAAAAATCGATAATCTGCAATTTTGGCCAAATGAAGTGGCTAGGCCTTCTCAAGACCCCCAACCACACCCACTGACCGACTTTCATCGAAATCGGAGACAAAAATTTTTTCCTAGTGGCAGAGCCGGCCGTTTTTGCTACACTTTTACAGGAGACCCGTGTTATTGTGTTCTCGAAATTGGATTCAACTCCATAAAGGCACTCCCCGTGCGTATTTTACTCTCCGCTCTGGCAACGCTCTCTTGCAGACAAAGAAAACGAGAGAGCATTGCCAGAGCTTAGAGTTTTAAATTAGCTCGAGGTGTGCCTTTAAGCCAATGTCATCACTGTCTCATCATAGCTCACTAATTAGTGGCATGATGTCATCTTTATATGCTCTAACTGTTCTATACCCGCATAAAGCTGTTCATATGGGGGACCAAACCCGTCTAGGCTCCGCCGCACTCACAATAGTCAACTCGTGGTCGTTACGGCGAATGGCGTAGCATCGATTCGCGAGCTCGGAAGGCGAGAGTGTGGTCGAGTAGAGCAGCGCGAGCGAGGGACCGATCACGAATGATGAGAGGAGAATGCGACCCTGAGAGATCAAAGAATTTTAAAAATCAATAGGCCTTTAGAGAACAAAGTTCAATATTTATTAAAGTTTAATAACCTGCTATAGATCAAAGATCAATCAACAATGATAAGACCCAAATAGAACGCAGGATTGTATTGAATCCTTAGCTACAGCCTCTTTATTTTTTGTAAAATTTTCATCATATTTGCACACTGACAAGTCACTATGGATAAAATGTTCTCACCCATATCAAACAAGAGGAATCGTCAATCATTTCTCCACTCTCTTTATTTAGCATGTATCTATATAGTTACATTTAATCTCAACAATCACCTGCAACTTCCTACACGTGTTGCGCACAATCTTGTACGAATTGGGCGTCATTGTCTCAGGTCGAAGCTGTCGATTGAGGTAGATACGGTAGAGTGGGTGCACGATGAGACCACCTGAGAGATCAAAGATCAGCTATGAAGAACAAAGATCAACAATCAATAATTACATCCATACATAAAATGCATCACTGTTCGACAGCACAAGACAACGACCAACTTTTACGTTATCTCAGAAAAAATAATAATATAATGACACACGCTATGACAATGATGAAACATACACTGACGCCCCGACACTCATGTAACTGTCGAGATAGACAGCAGCAAAACAGTTGAACAATATTTTCATCCCAACCTAGTAATATCCAAGAGATCAAAGATCAACTGACCAATCACTGACGCCACTTCTGCGCCCTTCAACGCGCCATAGATCGCGATCTCTTTGTAAGGCGCCGGAACATCGGCGAGCGCCTACAATACAGAATATTGATTTTTTCTGAAAATCGATATCGATAGCCTACAGTACCTCGGGCGTGATGGCGCGAGCGGTAAACTGCGTGAAGTTATGGAACCACGAGTCTAGACCGAATACCATACTGTAATGTGAAGATGATTAATAATAATAATGATAATTCATTAATAAATAATTAAACATTTTTACACAAAGAGCTGGGAAGAAAATGAATTGCATAAGCAGTATGAAAATGCATATACAGTTCGACATATTATAAAACACTATCTGAGAAAATTTAACAAGTGGGATATTTTTTGGTATCGATGAAAAATAGATTTTTCTGTTTTATGTGTGATATTTACAGGCTCCATGAGTGAAGTTCACTGGTACTTGGAAATTGCTTCCAATTGAAAATTCGCTTCAGGGGGTGACCGCAGAACGATTTGGCGCCTTTTCCTAAAAAGTTTATTTCGAATCCAATCGATGCGGGAGTGGGCTCAATCGAATCCTTAGCTAATTCTAAGAAACTATTGTGAAGGTGAGTTTTTTCATCAACGTTCAACGAAGGCTGGAATTGGGAATTTTCGGAAAAAAATTCACATTTAATTAATTTTCACTATTTCATCATAACAAGCCTACAACTTTTTATTTGTTCAATCGCTTCTAAATATTATAACACATCTTCTGTTTGAAAATCATAATTTAAAAAATACATATTATGCGAAAAAATCGTTTTTATAACGAAAATCGTAATTATGGTGTGCACCTACAGTAATCCCTAATCGGTCAATTTGGAAATTTGGTAGTTTTAAACATATTTAACCGATGTACTTGACATGACTGAGGTATATAACTACTCCTCGTCTTCGTAGTGCACCTATTCCCAGGTGCTAATTTCGCTGAAAATTGACATTTTTCGTTAATTGATCACTATTTCGTTGTTTGCTATCCATTATCGAAAAAAATTGGATCACTATACCATGGTATGATCGATACAAACATACTAAAAAATGAAGAGAAACGGTTGACTGGGAACTTACTGCTGCTATAATGATCGAAGTACAAACATACATTTTCGGTACCCTCGCCGTATATTTTTATATAGTGGGTCAATTCTTGAAATAGGGTTGGTTGATTGACAAAATTCGTTATTTTCACTTAAAAATTATCATTTTTAGCTTCCTTTTTTTATCAAATGGCCTAAAATGGGCCATATATAGTGGGTCAATCCTCGCACTGCGAGGGTATGGCAATGTATGAGTACAAAAGTTGCTTTTACTCTGATAATATCAAGATAACTTGAGAAATATGAAAATGAAAATGAAACCTATCGTGTCATATACCAAATGAAAGAGCGAAAAATTCTGAATAAGATAAACTATTTCAAAGTGGTCAGTACGGCCAATATGTAAATTTATCTTTCAGTACCCTCTAAAAACCAAAATATCATAGAATATTGATCCGCACTGCACCGTGCAGGTGCACTCCGAAGACAAGGAGTATGTATACCTTAGTCATGTCAAGAACAGCAGTGAAATATGTTTAAAACTACCAAATTTCCAAATTGACCGATAGGGATTACTGTAGGTGCACACCATAATTACGATTTTCGTTATAAAAACGATTTTTTCGCATAATATGTATTTTAAAAAAATATGATTTTCAAACTGAAGATGTGTTATAATATTTAGAAGCGATTGAGCAAATAAAAAGTTGTAGGCTTGTTATGATGAAATAGTGCAAATTGATTAAATGTTATTTTTTTTCCGAAAATTCCCAATTCCAGCCTTCGTTGACCGTTGATGAAAAAACTCACCTTCACAATAGTTTCTTAGAATTAGCTAAGGATTCGATTGAGCCCACTCCCGCATCGATTGGATTCGAAATAAACTTTTTAGGAAAATGCGCCAAATCGTTCTGTGGTCACCCCCTGAAGCGAATTTTCAATTGGAAGCAATTTCCAAGTACCAGTGTACTTCACTCATGGAGCCTGTAAATATCACACATAAAACAGAAAAAATCATTTTTCATCGATACCGCACATATGTCGATTTTCTAAGATTTTATGGTTTCCACCAGGGATGGGCGAACATGATCGGACGAAAAAAATTCGAAAACGAAAAATTTTCGTTTCAAAACCTCGAAAAAATTCGAAAAAATCGAAAAAAACGAAAAAAATCCAATTTTACTGTTAAAGTAATTTATAATGTTGAAATCGTTGAGCTTGAAAATCATTCTTTATTGGATGCTTCCAGAAAACTTATTTAGGCAAAATATGGAAGAGGAAGAAACAATAAGAAAGGTAAATTCGACACAACTTCACATCAAACGAAACTCATGAGAGGAATATTGACATTGAGAAAAATCAGAGAAAGAGGAATGAGAGAGGCGACTACGATTGTCAGTCAGAGTGGTTTCCGCAGTAGAGAAAAATCTCCCCACTTCCATACTTCCAGGGAGGGAATTTTTTCACATGAATTTTCCCTGCTAGATGTTCTTGAATTTGGCTTGAAATTATATGGGAAAACAGTCGTCAGCGATTCAGAAAAAGAGTGGAAAACATACAGTATGAAAAAAAGGCATTGAATTTCTTTCGAAAATACCTTTTTTGTGGTTGAACATCCCGTTTTCCCTATATTTCGTTGGTTTTGAACTCCCAGAATATCTAGTGTAAAACTCGAAAAATTTCCGATAAAGACGAAAAATTTTTCGATCGAACAATTTTTCGTCTGAGGGTCGAAAAAAACGAAAAAAACGAACACGAAAAATCTTTTTCGCCCATCCCTGGTTTCCACTATTATCTAATGTTGTATCATTCTTACTTTGTCCTTCAAATATATCTCAGTGATCGTCGACACAAATTCAACTGGTCAACGGGGAACACAGCAAGGTGCGAATAATTCGATTTATTCCATCAAATCAATCAATAATCATGAGACCAACGAGCAACAACATATGAACAGTAACAAATGAGAATGTGTAAATGAGTAGTAAAGTGTTTGATGACGTCACGAAATCAATCAATCAATAAACGGTCCAATCAATCAATAATCAATCAGCGTCCATCGTACACCATGAGCTTCCTGCAGCGCTTCTTGTACAGGATACGGTAGCCGCACTCGCGACAGCGAATCGCATCTTTCGGACGAATCTCGTTCTCGTGGTGGCATTCTGACGTGACAATTATTGATTTACTCATTGATCTTTGATCCTGTATCCTATAGTAATAATCAATAACCAATCAATAAATCTAAATATCTCCAACTCAAATGAAAAAAACTGATGGAATAGAATACCATGTCATGGCATAGATATTGATTGATTTTCTTTCTGAAGCAAATAAAGCTATCTTGCCTATAGACCATTGACGTCACGTGATGAATAACATTAATATTGATTGTCAATGAATAACATTAACAATCAATATTAATGCTATTCTTTTATCCAATTATTGATTGGTCTAATGTGGAAACTGTTGTGCATGGTGTAAATAAATAAATTACAGTTACACCATGCACAACGTTAGACCAATCAAATTGGATTAAAAGACAATCAATCAATCAATACCTCCACAGATGTAGATCATCGAGTTCGCCTTGATGACTGCAGACGAACTGCCAGACTGGAAATATATAATAATAATAATAATGTTCATTTCAGCGCTACATAGCACTACAACAGTATTAAAGAAATAAAGCTCCAAACAAAATAAAGAAAGGTTCGTGAAACACGATACTCACAGGTCCGCCTCCACCGGGCATTGGGGTCGCACTGCCGTCCATGACTGTGAGCTTACTGAATCACGCATTATTATTATACTTCATTATCAAAAATATTTCCATTTGCAATAGGCATCTCCGAGGGAACACTCTGCCCTTTTTGATCAAAATTCAATTCAAATTAACAACAATTATAACATTTTATCCGAGAAAAAAGAAAGAACATCAATAAATCAATCAACAAGAAACATAACTTCGTAACACAACTACAATTTGTAAAACAAGAAAAAGTATAACGTAATAACAACATGGGGATCAAAGATCAGAGTTCAAAGATCAAAGATTAACTAGTATCGATTGCTTTTCTGATCTTGCTCGACTCCCGCTGCGAGAGCATCCTGCACACCGCCTTCTTGTGCTTCTTAATGTTCGCCTCGCGCTTCACATTGAACTCGTCTTGCTCCTGCAACGAATTTGAGTAATCGATGACTACCGTAATCGATAACAAGGATCTCCCTGATTCAGGGAGGGAAATTTGAAATTTAAAAAAAAATCGCACCTTCTTGTACTTCTTCTGGCGTTCGTCCATTGCAGCGCGCTCCTTGTCCTCACGGACCCTGAATAATAATAATAATAATAATAATAATAATAATAATAATAATAATAATAATAATTTATTTATCTTTAACGATAAACAGAGAGTTATTCATATACCGTAACTTTATTATATCCATACATTTTCATACCCTCACAATGTGAGGATTGCCCACTATATACGGGGCTCATTTTCACGGTCGCCCACTATATAAAGTTCATTTTTTTACGTGAACGTTTACAATTTAAGCGAAGAATTTTTCTAAATTGACCCACTATATAAAGATAATACGGTGAGGGCACCGAAAATCTATGATTATATCACAGAACCGAGCAGAAATTTGCGTACGGTTGTGTTTATATCTACTAAATACATCTTGCCCATCATACACATATATGATGAATAATACGCACCAATCATGTTATGTATGTATACAACATTTGTCTGTCATCTATCTGCCTGTCAAAAACCTGTCTGTCATCCATCTATCTGTCAGTCAACACATGTTTGTTTGTCATCTCTCTATCTGTGAACGTTGACTGTCATCTATCTATCTGTCTGTCAAGTTGAGTGTCAACATGTATCGGTCAGTCTGTTCGTCCCCATTCACTCACTTGTTCATCGTCTTCAGCATCTCCATCATCCGCATGCGCTTCGCCTCTTCCGGCTCGAGAATGAGCGCCGTGTGCTTCTTCTCGAGCTTGCCACGATTATCCTACAATCAATCAATCAATAATTCAATCAATCAGTCAATAACGATAAGTTCAAATATTGATATAACTCTAGCTCACCTTGGTTTCAGTTTCGTGCTTCGGCTTGAGCTTGTATGGTAGGGCGGTCTGTAACTTCTTCGGGACAACCAACGGTGCCGACTCGAACTCGCGTCGCTTGATCTCCTGCAACGAACAACTACCGTAATGATCTATACCACAATCGTCGGACAACGTATTTCTGCGTACTCCACGATCTCATATATCATCCATGATCGTATTGAACTCATCGCTCCGCATGAAGGATATTGCTATATTAATGCGACATCAATCAATAAACTAATGAACAGCCATCAATGAATAAACCTTCATCCAATCAATGCAACTACCGTATACCTTGTAGAGCGAGTCCTCGTGGACAATCGGCGCAAGACCTCGCTCGTGGCGCAGTCGACCCACCGTCTTCATGCCCACCCAACTGCAAAAAAAATCGTGAATAAATCAATAACTTGAATCAATCAATAGCCAAATAAATATACCGTACCTCTGATCAGGCGGCATCAGACGATCAATAACGGGAGTGTAGTAACGCTGAACGGGTACGGCCACCCACGAGCGGAGGAAGACAATGTCTAAAAAATAGTTCTAACAATAAGCTAAAAAACAAAGGTTGCCCAGGTACGGTCGTAACAGAGAAGCAACCAGGTGGAATCTGGTTTCGACCACGAATCAAAATCAGATACAAAAAACGAAACCAATTAGACGAAGCAGAGCTGGCAAATATATCAATTTTCACCAAACCACAATAATTCCGTACAAAAATGATGATGCTATAATCTACCGTATCCCAATCTACCGTACCTCTCATGAGTATCTTATCCTCGAAGGGCATCTACCGTATCCCAATCTACCGTACCTCTCATGAGTATCTTATCCTCGAAGGGCATCTACCGTATCTCACCACCTACCGTATCCCAATCTACCGTACCTCTCATGAGTATCTTATCCTCGAATGTGGCGCGGAAGGCGCCAGGAGGGGCCGCCAGCGCCCGCTTCACGTGGCCTCTGATGCCCGATACGGTACGAATGGTGGCGCCCTCGAACTTGGCCACCTCCAGTGAAGACGTGAACATGCCCTGTCATTAGTTATTATTATATTTATTTATTTTGTAAATACTATTCATTTTCAATAATCCCAATCTATCGATCGTTGATTTCAGCTGCGTCAGAATAAGAAATTCATGCTTTAGAACCCCATCAAGAAATTCGCCCTAGCTAGTTCGAATGGTATGCGAACTCGCACGATTCCCGTTTCACTACCATAAAAAATGAAGTTTAGGTGTACCTTGATGAAGGCACTCTTCTTGAAGACCTTCTCGGGCGTTCCGATGAGCTTGAGCTTCTTCACCACTTGCGATGCCTTGTCCACATTGAGGACTACTCCAGTGGCGGCGATGCGGAATCCTTTCTGGAATACGATACAATAATAATAATAAATTACATAAAGAAAGATCACAGAAAATCACGCGCGTTTTACACACTCTCTCGCCTCTTTTTATCACCTTTCGAAACAACAGGGATTACTGAGATTACCGGAAACTGAAAATAAAACAAAAGTACCCATTATCTACAGTTATAAAATACACTTATACAGACAGTCTCAACAAATTTCCGCACCCTTGCTTTAACATGCTCAACTGCTCCAAACCAACAGAGAAAAACCATCAGAGATCCAACAGAGAACTCAAAATAAATGCAAACTACAAACTATAGTAAAGAGATAAATAAATTAAATTAATAAAAATATTTTTTTAATTAAAAAATATCACTCACCACTTTCTCGTCGACACTCTGCACCGCACAGAAGCCGGTGTTCTGGGCCGTGATCGGACCCCACATGTGTCCGTGGCAGTGCATGTGCTCGGGCGTGTACTTGAGGAAGCGATGCCGCATGTTGTGGTCCTGCAACGATCGCGTTATTATCGATCGCACATCCATGCCGCAGATTACGGTAACTATGGTCACTCAAACAATACAGAAATACAAACTATGGCAACCTGTTCAATATAGAATTGACAATAACAAAAAAAACAAAATCAAATATTTATTACTAATTACTGTAGATGGAATAAATGGAATAAGTTAAGAAGATTATGACAGTACAACTAAAGCTAAAAATAAAGTCAGTTCTCGATAAATCGAACGAACATCGTCTACTACCGTACCTGGATCGAGTAGATGACGACCGTCTGGAATCGTCGCCATCCGCAGCTCACAATGAGCGGATCTTGCGACTTGAGCAGTCGCTCGTGCCATCGATGCTTCTTGATACGCACCTGCATAAAAGGTTAACTTAAATTAAAGGCGAATCCCGTTATTGAAGGCACACGAAGTCAGATCACTGCTAGCCCACAGATATTTCATCTTTATATTTGTATTTTTTGCGCACCTGTATGCACAATAATACTGGTAATACATAAAGAATAAAGATCTATTATAGTTCTGAACGTGCTGCCTACTATACCAAATTGGAAAGTCCATACCCATTCAAACATACTCATTACTCCCGCATTTTTATGCAAATGCCTGTTGCATAAAGAAGAGAAAATAAAGGAGCAGATTCTCGAACAATTTTCTGCGAACCCGGTGCTTCCGCGCAACTAGACCCTTTTATCCTGCCATCATCTTTTACTCTCATAATTTGTACAAGGACTCTATAACAAATTTAAATCAATTGAGAACTAGAAAGAAAGATCGATTGATCCCACCTCCCACATAGGTGAGAAAAGGCTGTGCGCAAACCGTGAGGAAGAAAGAGCGCAACAAAATCGTTTCCACGCGCCCACATATGAAAGCAGTTGAATCCATGCCTCACCCTCCTCTTTAATACACCGTAAAACTCGCAAGAGCCATGCACACCTGAACGACTCCAATGTTCTGCTCTCCAGTGAGCAGACCTCCGATGATGTAGGGAGCGTTCGGGTCAAAGTGATCGACAAACTCGCACGGAACGGACGCGAACTCGATGCGTACATACCTGCATTATCTGTTGTATTATTCAATCTATTTTGTAAAAAAAATTAAATTCAATATTGATTGTTTTCTGAAAACGCTACGCAATAAGGATTCTCTATGACCGGCATATTGGAAAAACTGGAAACGATTTCCACATCCTCATAATGCGAGGATTGACCACTATATATGGCTCACTTTCTGAAAAGCTAAAACTGAGGGTTTGAGAGAAATAAGGAATTTTCTAAATCGATCAAATATATTGTAAACAAAAAACCGAAAATGCATAAACTGGAAATACTCAACAATGGCGATTAAAGGCAATAATAGCGATAAATCATTCTGGAGTAATTTTCCATGGCGATGAATTCACCCTGCAGCACCAATGTCACAGGTGAGACATCTCATGCCATCGTCTCGCAAAGTTTAGTAAACTACAGCATACAGTACCGTGCAAAAGTCCGGCCCCAAAATTTGAATCGCTATAACTTTCTTCGTACTTGACCGATCGGCCCCGGTTTGTTTTATTAAATAGTGTAAGCATTGGAGAAAATATTTATGTTATTGATTATTACCTACGATGATGAAATGATTTCATCATTCTTGAAATTTTCTCCAATGGTTACACTATTTAATAAAACAAACCGGGGGCCGATCGGTCAAGTACGAAGAAAGTTATTGCGATTCAAATTTTGGGGCCGGACTTTTGCACGGTACTGTACATGGGCGGGGTACCTAGAGCTCGCTGGTACAGGAGGCATCCGAACGAAAAATGGTTAATTTTACAGGGGGCCTTCACATTGTTTTTGAAAAATTTCTCCTAAACGTCGTTTTTTACAGGGGGCATTCCACAAATTTTCGAAAAGCTCTAATTTTACAGGGGGCACCCCCATGTACAGTACCGTGCAAAAGTCCGGCCCCAAAAATTGAATTGTTATAACTTTCTTCGTACTTGACCGATCGGCCTCCGGTTTTTTTTATTAAATAGTATGACCATTGGAGAACATTTGCATGGTATCGATTGTTACCTATGATGATGAAATGATTTCATCATAATTGAAATTCCAAGCTGTGATCGTAAAAATAGGATTCCAGCTCTTGAAGAGAAAATTCGAAAAATTTAGCATTCAGTGTTTTGGGTCTTACGGTATTTCTGAGCCGCTTTTTCTAAAAATCTGAAAAGTTGCTATGGCGTGCCTAGACATGTACCTAACATGTCTGCAAAGTGGCGAGATTACAGCAATTCAATTACGACATTGCCAATAAAAATACCATGGGAAGTCGAAGTGGACGAATTCGTCAGGAGGTGCTGGAAAAGTTGGTGGAGAGTATGCCCAGCAGATGCCAAGCTGTTATAGATTCGAAGGAAGTCCCGACCAAGCATTACTCGTTATTTCCTTCACTTTTCTTGTTGTTATTTCATTTTCGAGCGCCTCCTTAGGAATCTCGATCTATCAAAATTAGGCTCAGCCCACTTTGATCGTCAGTGGTATTTTTATTGACAAAGTCGCAATTGAATAGCTGTAATCTCGCCACTTTGCAGACATGTTAGGTACATGTCTAGACGCGTCATGGCAACTTTTTAGAATTTTGAAAAAGCGGCTCAGAAATACCGTAAGACCCAAAACACTGTATGCTAAAATTTTCGAATTTTCTCTTCAAGAGCCGGAATCCTTAAAAAAATGGCATGATGCTGCCCCATGACTAAGCGATAATACTTGCTGAATCGGAGGCCCGTAGCTCGACTACAGACTGATTTATGCCATTTTTACGAAATTTTAATGGGTCATGCGAAATTAGCTCATTCCTCGGAGCGTTATGCAATCAACGTGGTTAATGGCTTAAAACGTTCACCGATAGTTGTTCGTTTCACACAAAAAAATTGGGCTAACAGAAAAAATTTACCTGAGAATAAACCTATTTTTACGTTCACACCTCGGCATTTCAAGTATGATGAAATCATTTCATCATCGTAGCTATTAATCGATACCATACAAATTTTCTCCAATGGTCATACTATTTAATAAAACAAACCGGAGGCCGATCGGTCAAGTACGAAGCAAGTTATAACAATTCAAATTTTGGGGCCGGACTTTTGCACGGTACTGTATGAACTACAGTATACCTTCCGGCTCTGAATCCCTCCAGCTTCTCTCGCTCACTCTCGTCGAGACTCTCGAAGACCGACTTGTTCAGCTGTGCTTGACGATCCAGTTCCTCCTGAAATAGATGAAAACTAATCAATCAATAATACCAACGCTAATCAATAATATCACAGTGTATTATACGTAATAATATTATGATTATTATATAAATCAGACCATAATGACTATAATAGTACCACCACATTTGACAGGAGCGACATAACAGCACGTCTACACTTTGTGACGTCCGTTTTGGAATGTTACCTTTTTTCATGTCACTTTTGAATAAGAGTATTTTTCCTCGATAGGTATAGGTAAAAGATGATAGTAGCCAAAAAATCAGCTGCTGCCAAGCACTTTCAAATTTTATATAATTAATTTCAATTTTGTGTAAACGCAATTTTCAAGTGCACACGTATTATTTTTAACACCACTAAGTTTTCACTGCTCTTTCAGGGACTCCTTATTTCATATACTGCTTGTCGCCTACGTTTTTGTGATTTTCTTCAAAAATTTTTAAAAATTTACAAAAAACAAAATTAATTATATAAAATCTGAAAGTGCATGGCAATTTTTTTTGGCTACTATCTTATTGTGTGTGTCTCACTGAGACAAATGTCTCACTGAGACATAAAATACTTCCCTTGATATAATTGGAATTATCCCATTTCGAGACGGAAGTCTCGAAATGGGATAATTCCAATTATATCAAGCAACAAAATCTGTCGTATATCTATGCATTGGTAGCAACTATAGTATTAAGCAATATTATCTGCTAATCAATAAAATCTATGATATAACACTAATCAATAACATCTAATGTAATAAACCAGCGGAAATCAATAAATCAATACCTTGAGATTGTTATAGTGCTCGTTGGTCTCATCGTATTCCGCATCAAACTTCTTCTTCAGTTTGATCTTGGCCTCCTTGCGCTTCTCCGCCACAGCCTCAGGGTCCAGTTCTGAACAGTGATCAATCAATAAAAATCCAAGATCAATCAATATATCAATCGATAATCATCTGGGAGGGTCACTCGGTGGATAAAAGGTGGATTGACCAAAAACGAAAGTGAAAGTGGTTTTATGTTTTATGCGGTGTTAGATTTTTACAGTATATTATAAATTTCTTTTGCATTTTATGTTTTCCAAACCTTACAGAGGTTCATTCGAATGATATAGCGCAGGTGACTTGGTGAGATAAGAGGAAAAAGTTGTGACAGATTTTGTTCTCATTGTCAGCCACAGCTAATTTTCTCGATAAATAGTAGGCAAAACACAACCACTTAATTACATCAAAAAGTCCTAAAACTTTGTCCAATAATCCATGGCTGGAACACGATAACCCATGACTCTTGTTTTCATATCGCTTGGTTTTTTTGTTTTTAGCTTGATTTAAACTCGACTAGATGTGCGATAAATAAACTTAATCTGTTGTTCAAAAGTGACGAAAATAAAAGTTTAAAACGAGGCCAGTTTTTCTCTGATTTTCTTTTCTTTTCGTGACCTTTTGAGGAGAGCATAACTCTTGGGAATCGGACGCCCGGAGAAGCGAAAGGAGCCAGAGCTAGAACAGAGCTATTGGCAAATGTTAGAACACACCCTAACAAGTTTTCCGTCCCATCCTCATCTAGCACCTATTATCGAATTGATCAATTGGCCACATATACTAATTAATAGACCTTAGTATTTCCTAGTTTCTATTTATAACTTGTATACGATCTAAAATTTGTAAATTCACAGCTATTCATCTATTGATTGATTGATGAGTGACTTCTTCACTATATTCCATCACATATTTCATCTCCTCCTTGATCTCTCACTTCGACATTCATTCTTTGTATTCTTTACATACATGGGCGGACATTGACGCTAGAAATGAAAATCGGGTAGGCCGGGTGCCAAAATCGGGTAAGTTTGACACAAACTTTATTTTCAAGTGAATTTTTCCCAAATCGTTTTCAATTTTTTCACTGAATTTTGTGTAAATCGGGTGGGATTGGTGCCAAAATCGTTTTGCCGCTAGCGGCAATGCCGCCCATGTATGATTGTTTCTCACACGTTGGCCTATATTATGGTGAATACAATATTATAAACGCTTACCCTCCTTCTTCTTCTTCTTCCCCTTTCCTCCTTCTCCTCCCACTGCTCCTTCGTCCTCATCCACCTCCATCTTCTCATCTTCATCCTCATCCTTGTCTCCTCCTTCATCATCGTCCTCATCTCCCCAATCCAGTCCCACCATACCATCGTCCTCATCGTCATCATCACCGAGTTCATCTGAATGAATAAATGAATGAATAATAATAAATAGATAAATAATAATAATAATAATAACAATAATAATAATAATAATAATAATAACAATAATAATAATAATAATAATAATAATAATCCCACGTCTACAAATACTATATCACACCGGACCATCAATCTGTCTAATCACCAACTATAGTAACATGGATGCACCGAGCGCTATGAGAAATAATTGTTTGAGGAGACTAAAACAATAAAGACACAGAGATTAACCCTGTTTCATAGGTCGAAAAGTATGTTACAAAGCACCAAGCCTGACCGCATTTTGAGCCAAATTTGCCAAAAATCGAAAAGCCTGACCGCATTTTGAAAACCGATAACCTAGCTATTCGACCTATGCCCCGTTTAATTATGCGCTTGCCTCTTTGTGGTGGAGATATATTATTGTTATTGCTTCTACTATTTGAAAATTACCATGTAACTATGTTGAAGTATTCAAGTGAATAACAGCAAGTCTATGATAGTATGACATCCCACCAGCACTATTCACGTTCCACGCACATTATACCATTGCGAATTATGAGATACAATCCCCGTAACTATTATTTGTATAATAATCACAATGATATCTACGCATGAAATATTTGCACTAACACGAGAGATGGTAAAATAAAATGATAAATAAGGTTTTTGTTATATTATTATTATTATTATTATTATAATCTCACCTTTGAGCCTCTTCGCTTCCGCATCCTCCTCCTCCCACTTGCCCGTCACGAAGCAGTCGGCGATACTCGCACGCACCTCAACGAGTTCAAAGATCAAACCACAAATTCGAGAAGAGCCCAAAGATCAAACTACACAGACATACCTCCTCATCCTTCCAATCGCGCGACTGTCCCGACGTCGAGGCAGCAATCCGATAGCAGAAACCGTCTTCCTAGAAAGGGGAGTGTTAAAAACACACCCCGAAAGAATTTAATACTCTCCATTCTGGCAATGCTCTCACGTTGTCTTCGTCTACGAGAGTTTCGCCAGAGGGTTAGAGGCAGAAATAAAGATAAACAGAGGACTATATATACCAATTGACTCCATTTTTATTACTGGGCCGTTTCGCCTTGTTATATTGGTGTCGATAAATCATTATTATTTATTATTATTATGATTAAATCAATCCCAATGTGCGCTCAAAGCGAGGGGAACTCAATCACTCTAATATTTCCCCCTGCACTATTCATGTTTCAACTGATGGATAAACAAATAAAAAAGAAATAATGATCGATTATCGACAAACCTCATAATTGACAGTCCTCGTCTCCTTCTTGCCTCGCACCGTGAAGAGTCCGCCGAGCTCTCGCTCCTCGCCCTCCTCTTCCTCGTGAAGACACCGAGAGTCAAAGTCTGCAGATAGATAGGATTGGTGAAACATGAAGTCACCAGGTGCAGAGTGTAAAGTTATCCTACTCTTACTAACAGATAAAGATAGCTAATTCCCTCCCTTTTGGTGGAATTTCAGCTCTTTCAAATGCAAGTTAAGAGGGAGCTCTACGTTTCAGTCGCACCAAAGCAACTCTATCAGCCCCAGTCACACCAAAGTGACGCTGATCTCACTACACCAAAGTAGTGGCACGAAAAGATCTCACTACACCAAAGTAGTGGCACGAAAAGGAAACGAAGATAAATTGGACCGAGTGTATTCAAGAGAAACACAACCCTTAGAATGTAACGAAACGATCACTGTATAATCAACAAAGGTGATTTATCTACAGTCTGACAATAAACCAACGAATCCTAACGTAAGGTCAAGAAAAGAGAGAGGACAAGATTACGTCACTACTCTAGACGAGAGCGCGAATCAAGACTGAACAAGAATTACGAAATCAGAAAGGGAAGTCTTAGGAAAAAGCAGAAAAGGTAAACGGTTGCACAATGGTAAAGAACGGAAGTCCTGAAAAAGCAGAAAGGTATACACCACCAACGGACTCAATAAATATAACGAAATGAAATGAATAAATAATGAAATGAATGATGATAAATTATAATATTCTAAACGATAATTCACAATAATAATATACAGATATTAGGGTTGGGCAGACCCCATAACATGCCCTCCTTTTCTTCAAGCGTGTCCTCACGCGTCCTTCTCGACCTCCACGGGATGACGAACAACGGGCGGCGAAACGAGCGGCGAAACGATAACGAACGTGGCGACGTTGACGGCGATGGCAGTTGACTGACGTCGATGGCACGAGTTGGCGATGACGATGTCACGGGTGTAGAAGACGACGGCAAGGGTGTAGATGACTTTGCAGGTGACGACGACGACGAACATGACGTTGAACGAAGCAACTACTGACACGCTTCCTCCTCTGAGGAGCACGGGCTCTCGTGATGTCGAGGCGAAGCTCTTGTCGGGTTCTCGCGGGACCTTCTTCTTCCTGCAATTCAACTGTTCGACCACCATAGCTCTATACAGTAACCCACAAGACATCTCCTCATCACAAGCCTCACTTATGTACCCACTGATGATACATCCATTCACACAGTCACACTCATATCTCTCTGATATCATATCAAACTGAGTTCCATTGCACACACTCTTTCTCACAGCATGATCAACATGATGTCTATTGTTGACTCTATCGACCATCTTATTATCATCTATCAATATATCATCTACCTTCAATCGGGCCTTTGGCGTGATGAATGATACACCTTCTCTGAGGACCACGGGCTCCCGTGATGTCGAGGCCAAGATCTTGTCGGGTTCTCGTGGGACCTTCTTCTTCCTGCAATTCAACTGTTCGATCACCAGAGCTCTATACAGTAACCCGCAAGATATCTCCTCATCACAAGCCTCTCTTATGACTAAATCAACCATCTTATTATCCTTCAGCAATATACAATCTTCACTCAATTGACCATCTAGTCCCATAACAGGTACAGTTCCCTTACACGCTAGAACTCTCACAATAATATCTCCATCAACAATATCTATATCCTTCTTATTCATACGACTTTCCTTCAATCGAACCTTAGGTCCTTCAACCATATCTCCAAGAATATCATCCATATCCTTCATATTCATACAATCTTCCTTTAATCGAACCTTAGTTCTCATAACAGGTACAGTCTCTTTACACACTGATAGTCCATCAACAATATCTCCAACAAAACCATCCTTCATATCATCTTCCTTCAATCGACCTTTAGGTCCCTTAACAGGTACCATTTCCTCACACACTGGAACTCCAACAATACTATCTCCATCAATAATATCCATATCCTTCATGTTCATACAATCTTCCTTCAATCGACCTTTTGGTCTCTCGACAGGTACAGTTTCCTTGCACGCTCTTTCAACAATATCTCCAATAGCAATATCCTTATCTCTCCTATTCAGACTATCCATCTCCTTAGGTATAACACAGCTCGAAACGACAGCCTCACTCTTAATACTCTCATCACTTCCATCGACTACTTCATCAACTACAGTATCCTCATCCTTCACCCTCAACTCAATTTGTCCCGATACAATACACAGACTCTTCATCTCCGTGCAAGCAGATTCATCATTAAATGGTTTACCCCCGTCCATTTCTACATCAGCTACTACATTCCCGACGATCTTCATCTGATCTTCACGAGCATCAGTGACATCGGAATCCTTAACCTCTACGACCACATCTTTAGCCGTATCCTTAACCATATTCGCCTCGACATCCTCATCAAGGCGCACTTCTAATCCATCAATATCGCCTCGAACCATAACCGTGTTTGTACCATTACACACTGGAACACGCACAGTCTTATCAATATCCTCGACTGTATCTTTATCAGTCAAGACTATCTGTTCTCCTTTATCAAGAGAACCACCACCAACAATAACCGTGCTCAATTCATTTCGTGCACTCTTTAGCACGACAGCATCATCCCTACTACACATATCAACTACATCATCCTTTACAATTAACTCCATTCCCATTGCGTCTAAGGCACTCTGCCCCAACAGGATACACGGAATCTTATTCTCAGTTACAAGGAAGCCAACTTTACATCGCCTTCCTCTCTCCATATTCACATCAACATAAATTGTTCCAACTAATTTCACCCGATTACCTAGACCATCAGTGAATCCAGTTATCTTATCATCAATAGCTACTCCGGACATACCCTTGACCGTATCAAAATCAATCAAATTCACTTCAGCGCCCGTGTCCAAACAAGCGTCTATTTTTACTCCTCCAATAGTTCCATGCACAGTCTTGAATCTCTTGATAAACTTGCAGTGACTATCCTCAACCTCATCTTCTGCCTGCTTCTCTTCATTCTCTACTATACTCTCTACTATACTTCGATCTTGCTTCATAGGTACTCCTCTCACATCATTCAGTTGCGTACATATGACATTGTACGATCTTGGAGGATCTTCCTTCGACTCTCTCTTATCCGTGGGAGGCTGCTGCGAACGAGCATCCTGAGGTTCGAATCTCGGGGCATGATGATTGTACGGGAATGCTCCTTGTTGTACACCTGTTCGTCCTTGATGTTCATCCACGGATCGATTACTGTACATACTCTGATTGTATGGCTGGTTCCATGATGTCTGTGGACGACCATTCCATCTTCCAGTAGTACACACTGTTGATATGTGGCCAACGCCACCACAATTTCGACACGTAATCATGCTTCGATTCGGTGGAGCCGTGTAACCTCCATTCCTCCATTCACGTCCATTATCATTATCATTCAATCTTCGATCTATGTATTCAGATCTCTGTATGACTTTCTTCAGCTCTTCATAGGATCCTCCATCGTCAAACAGCTTCAGTAGTTCCTTATACTCCTTATGTTGATCGTAGATGAGCATGAACTTCTTCCTCCTATTCTTCTCGAGACTTTCACTATCCTCTCCATACATCTTCATGGTGAAGTATTCAATGTCATCACTGACCTCCGTTACACTTCTACCTTCACATGAGATCGCACCCAACTTTCTCTCATACTCAAGTTCAGCATATTGAGATCCACCCATACACCTATCTCTTAACCATTCTAGACATTCTCTTATCCCTTTGCTATCATACTCTTTCGGTAACGACCTGTACTCATTTCGGGCCTTTCCAACAAGTGACTCTCTCAACAGAATCTTCGAATCATGATCACTCATACGACCATAACGCAACAAGAAACCATCCTTGAATATATCCCATCTTTCTCGTGAACCATCATAATGAGCTAAGCGTGGTAACTCGGAAAGGGGTACCCTCGGAACATCATTACCAACTACATTCCTTTCTCCCTCAACCCTATCGGAATAAGAACTGGTCTCACTTGTTCTCCTCTCCGATCCACGAACTCCTTGCTGATGCGAGCGTCGCAGCCTTGGCTCCGGGGTCTCTGGTATCGATTGATTCCATCGCTCGCTCTCTTGCTCGTTGTTCACTGGCCGATCCTGTAATCGATCTTTCGTCACTTCGGTCTCTTTGTGACGTAATCGATCATGTTCATGCTTATGTCTGTACTCACGATGTTCAGCCATCAACAGCCTCTGCTGCATGTCCTCTATCTGCTTACGAGCAGTACGAAGATCAGCTTCTCTGGCAGCAAGATCCGTTTGGGTTTCCTTCAACTTCTTCTTCATGGCCTCGGAATCCTCCTTAGCCTTCCATCTGTCCTGCAATTCAGTTCTTGCTTCAAGGAATTGACTAACAAGATCATTCATATCATTAAGATTCACCGAATGCAAAGCATTATTAAGTATCTTTTCAAAATGATTTCTCTCTTTGATTACAATATTATAATTATCTCTCCATTGGGAATCAGCACTCAATAAAGCATCGTACTTCTCTCTCAATTCTTTCAGGTCAAACAGATTCGTTCCTGCTAACGTATCAGTAATGATTTGAGTAAGCCCTTCTCCTTCACCTCCAGTTCTCTCTTTACATTGTCTATCTTGCTCGACAAGAAAATTATTCATTTCTACCAACTCTTCGTCTACTTCTTTCATTCCATCATTCCAGACCTTCTCGAGCTCTTTCACAGCTAGTTTAGAACCACCTTTGTTCACTTCTCTAGTCACAAGATTGTTTACGAGATCACTCAACTTCTCTCGCAATCGTCTCAGAAACAATTCAGGATCATTCATATTCTCTCTCTTATTTCTAGAGTTACATCTAGTACGACAACGATAACGATCTTGTACCTTTGGAGGAGCTGCTACTGGTTGTCTTGCTCCTTCGATCACCTCAGTTACGATGGCCGCGGGCGGAAGAATAGCTTCGTTACCCCCCGGCGCCGTTTCCTCGTTGTTGGCAACGTCGTTGAGTGTTTGATCGTCTTCATATCTCGTTACCCCCTCACGTTCGAGTTCATCACCAAGGAGGTGTTCTTCATCCAAATCATCAAAGTTATTCATCACGGCTGATGAATCTGCAGTGAGGCAATCAATCAATTACTCGTCTCAATTAATAATGATGATGCAATAGTCACCACGACACGTAATCACGCAATTATCACCACGAAAATCACGCAAAACGACACGAGAATCACACAATTCGCTCGCGAAATACGATCAGTAATAAGTCTCTCTCAGTTCAAGGCCGGCTCAGCCCCCATGTAAAGTTATCCTACTCTTACTAACAGATAAAGATAGCTAATTCCCTCCCTTTTGGTGGAATTTCAGCTCTTTCAAATGCAAGTTAAGAGGGAGCTCTACGTTTCAGTCGCACCAAAGCAACTCTATCAGCCCCAGTCACACCAAAGTGACGCTGATCTCACTACACCAAAGTAGTGGCACGAAAAGATCTCACTACACCAAAGTAGTGGCACGAAAAGGAAACGAAGATAAATTGGACCGAGTGTATTCAAGAGAAACACAACCCTTAGAATGTAACGAAACGATCACTGTATAATCAACAAAGGTGATTTATCTACAGTCTGACAATAAACCAACGAATCCTAACGTAAGGTCAAGAAAAGAGAGAGGACAAGATTACGTCACTACTCTAGACGAGAGCGCGAATCAAGACTGAACAAGAATTACGAAATCAGAAAGGGAAGTCTTAGGAAAAAGCAGAAAAGGTAAACGGTTGCACAATGGTAAAGAACGGAAGTCCTGAAAAAGCAGAAAGGTATACACCACCAACGGACTCAATAAATATAACGAAATGAAATGAATAAATAATGAAATGAATGATGATAAATTATAATATTCTAAACGATAATTCACAATAATAATATACAGATATTAGGGTTGGGCAGACCCCATAACAAGAGGTCATCATAGGATCGAAAAGTATGTTACAAAATACCCAGTCTGACCGGATTTTGAGCCAAAAATTTCACAAAAATCTTAAAACCTGACAGGATTTTGAGCCAAATTTGCCAAAAATCAAAAAAAAAACTTGACCGGATTTGGAAACCGATAACCTATCTATTCGACATATGGAGATCAGGGGATCAAAGTTCAAAGATCAAACTACAAAACACGAACCATCATCGTAGACCAGCCGATTCCAGTTGATGCGCTTCGCCGCACGCGGTGCATAGTTGACCATGGCGCGACGAGCCAGCTCGCCCCAGTCGCCCCATCTGAAACATTTTTATTAAATTAAAAATGTATTATTAATTTTTATTAAACGATATTTGCATCTCCCAACTTTCTTGGTCGGATTGGTCGGAGCTCGCCCCAGTCGCCCCATCTCAAGGGTAACCATTTTTTTTGTAAAATGTGAAGTTTATTAACGAAATAATAAATCTCGCCGCCACCATTAACTACTTTTTTATTCACTAATATCCAATTCCGATTTTAATTTGCCTCTCTAAACTTTTTACCCGGCTAATTTCGAACAGAATTTTGGCATAATCACAAGACATGTCAGTTTATCAGTGTAATGAACACAGAATTGAATTTAGATCAAAGATGAAAGATCAAAGAACAAACTTCTCTGTCTGCTCCGCTTCCTTCTTCTGCTGGGCACGTCGCTCCCGTTCAGCCTTCGGCATTAGGAACGCGTTATCGTCATCTATAACATTAATAATAATAATAATAATAATAATAATAAATAATAGCACTACAAATAACGCAACGTACGCGACGGAAGTCCATCTCGCATTTTACCTTTGCCAGTAATGTTTATTAATATATATTTGATAATTTTTAAATAAATATATAATTTCTCGTAACGGAAATGAGCGCTTATTGTTGGGAAGGAATAGTCATCACCGCAGGTGAAATAATAATAATTTTTTTATTATTATTCTAGCACAATAACACGGGTCTCCTGTAACAGTGTAGCAAAAACGGTCTGTTCTGCCAATAGGAAAATTTTTCTGTCTCTGATTTCGATGAAAGTCGGTCAATGGGTGTGGTTGGGGGTCATGAGAAGGCCTAGCCACTTGATTTGACCAAAATTGCAAATTATCGATTTTTTGTGATCTACCCTGAAAATGATCATAACTCGGTTCGTTTTCATCATACAGCGAGCGGACTGGTGTTATTCGAACCGTATTCTAATTCTCTCCAAAAAAGTTGAAAGATCCGTTCGCTTCCAAGTCGTCTTCAGGGCGAAAAACGCGAAAAACTAATTTTTTGAACAAAAAGGTGACATGTTCTCGAAAATTTTCTCTTGAACCCTTCGGTATTATTGCAGAAAACAAGTTGTCAGATGAGGTAAAAAGTCGGTATGTTGTTCATTTACCGTATCTCTGTCCCCTCAATACCGTTTAATAGAGTACACGGGACTTAGCCATTTTTTACGCCTCAGTAGTTTTTTGATCGTACCTGTCTTTAAAATAGTCCAATCGACTATCTTAAAAAAGGAAAATGATGCTCTCGGAAAGGCGAATAAAAAGTTCTTCCATGATCGAACAGCTATGACAACCCATTTTCGAGTTATTCGAGGAAAACCTCATCAACACCGATTTTGACGGCTGTTTCATGCCAGTTTTGGAAACACTGTTGCAGAAATGATTTATTTCATTTACTGGTCTGATCATCTAATACACTTTAGTGTCTCCTTTCCTCTTTTCTTTTCCTTTTCGCCTCACCAATTTACAAAGCGAGAGAGAAACAACTACTGGATGAAAACCGAGATGAACACACTGTTTACGGATGAGGCCCCTGACTTGTCTACATCCCTCGTTTTCAATCAGTCATGTAGGAACAAACTGAGAGCAGAAGAAGTCGAGAAGAGAATGAAGGTCAGAACGGATATCATGCCCGCTAACCGAATGTCACACGATCAGATCAAGAACTCTGCTAGCGAAGAAGATGGTTGAGACAGAGAAGAAGCTGAGCAACACAAGAGCCAAGAAAGATGTCGCGCTGGACATGGATTTCATCAACGACTGGGAGAAGGAATACGATGAGGAGGGAAGACGAATTGAGGATGAAGTGAAAGTACATGAGGATGATCTGACTATCTCCTCCGATGCAATCTACAGCTGGATGAAAAGAGAGATGAACACTCTGTTCACGGATGAGGCGACCGACTTGACGTTTTAGATCAGTGATGTTGATAATTGCATATTGATTGCTTGATTTTATAACAGTTTCTTATGTATAATAAAAAATAAGTCGATTGGATGGTTTTTAGCAGCACAATGAATTATTTCCTTCCCGATAATTCATTGGAATCGATGAAAAAGGAGAAAGTGTAGTGATTTTCCTCGAATAACTCGAAAATGGGTTGTCATAGCTATTCGATCATGAACGAATTTTTTATTCGCCTTTCCGAGAGCATCATTTTCCTTTTTTAAGATAGTCGATTGGACTATTTTAAAGACAGACACGATCAAAAATATGCTGATTCGTCAAAAAATGGCTAAGTCCCGTGTACTCTATTAAACGGTATTGAGGGGACAGAGATACGGTAAATGAACAACATACCGACTTTTTACCTCATCTGACAACTTGTTTTCTGCAATAATACCGAAGGGTTCAAGAGAAAATTTTCGAGAACATGTCACCTTTTTGTTCAAAAAATTAGTTTTTCGCGTTTTTCGCCCTGAAGACGACTTGGAAGCGAACGGATCTTTCACAACTTTTTTGGAGAGAATTAGAATACGGTTCGAATAACACCAGTCCGCTCGCTGGCAGATTCCCGTTTCCCGCTAAAATATTAATAGAAACCGTACCATCTTCTCCCTCATCGTCATCATCATCATCATCTTGCATCATCTCACTCTCGCTCATCTCTTCATCATCTTCGTCGTAATCGCCATCCGAGTCCGAACTCCACGGATCCTGTAATGCGGAAACTTACGCACTCTCGCTTCTTTTTGCCAACACCACTTTGAAGACCACGCTCGCTCAAATGTCGAGGCAGACATAGATTAAAGTAATGATAATAAAATTAAATAGATATATATTATAAAACATTATATCAAGGTATGTAGAAGATATAGGTTGTTCATGGTCTCATTGTCAGACTTCATATTATAGAATTAAAACTGTACGAACAATACAAATTCCGCTCTTCTGCCGCGCAATACTCTGAATCCGTCTACTTCTTCGCACGGCATAGCATTTTCGACTGTTATATCGAATTTTATGGCATATTTTCGTCATTTTATTGGGCTTTCAACAAAAATAAAATTATATGTATTTAAAAAATGTCCAGAAAACCTCTCGAAAACTTGGCGAAAATTTTTGAAAGCGTTTTTCTCAACGGTGAAGAAGTTTACTAGGTTCGGCATTTGCGTGGTGTATGAAAAACTTTTGTAATTCTATAATACCTCTTCACTCCTCTCCGTCTTCAGGGGCACCGATCCAGGCAGCAGGGACAGTCGTGATGCCTCCATCTTCTCGTCCAATCCCGTCTGAACGTTCTCCAGACCGACGATGAGATCGTCCCGTTTACGCTGAATCAGATTATTATTATTATTATTAATTAGTTAATAAATACTACTAAATATAATTCAAAAGTACAAACAACAAGCGAACTTCTCTTAACACTGTTCACAATTCATAATAAGTTTACTTTAAGCCGCTGATTACTTTACCATTTGGAATTCTAACTCTTTCCCACATCGCAGCGTTCAACCCGCTGATTTCGCGTATCGAAAACTAGATATACTCCCAAACGAGTGATCCTAACCGTTCTTTTATCTATCGGTATTCTAACCCAATCCAGTATTTATGAACGCCAATCAGAACTAATGACTACCCCCAATCAACAACCAATCGATAAATCAATAAAGTAATCAATCAATAAATCAATAATCAATACCCACCGTCTTAGCAAACGAGTGAGATCCGCCCGTCTCAATGTACACGGCGTCCTTGTCGTAGACAATGCCTCCAAGACCGGAGAAGGGAGCGTAGATCACGCGTTCCTACAAAGAGAAATAATAATAATAATTATAATAATAATTATTATTATTATTATTATTTGACGTTATAAACTGAGATAATGACACAGAGACATAGCAAATTTATTACCAGCGTAAGAATGTGCGCACAAGCTGGATATTTACCCGATATGGTCAATCAATAAATCTAGACAATCAATAAACCTAGTCAATCAATAAGTCTACCGTATACCTTCTCATTGAGCGATCGGGTCTTCGAGATCTTATCAGGGAACGGGCAAGGATCGGGCAGTGAGGAGACCTGAATGGGAAAACACATTAAAAACCATTGAAAATATCGACCACATTGTTCGCTCTAGAACCCGGCACTTTCCTGTCGCGTCGCATATCGAAATGCGAACGAATAGCAGCCGCAATAATAAGTAACCTCGACAACAGTTCCGAAAACAGAAAATACTCTCAATAAAGAAAACTACTGTAACATCCATCAATTAATCAATCGATAATCTACCGTACCTCCTTGATTCGTAGATCTCCCACTCCTGGCATGTGCACAGCGCATCCATCTCGCAGATGCGCCCCTCTCACCCATCCGTACAGGCAGATCGCACGATCGGCAGTTGCATCGTTGCGGAGGATCTATATTCGATTATAATATTGATTTAATTAATATTTAATTGACTAAATAGTTAGCATGAAAAGATCAATAACTAATTCATTGAATATTAAATTATTAACACAAAAGATCACTCAATCATCACTTTTTCGCTGTGTGTGCAGGCTTTTATAAAGTTGCCAATATCAAGGCATTAAATATGACTGAATGAATCAATAAATCAATAATCACCTCAGGATCCGTGATATCTTCGTATCGATCGCAGAGGACGTACGGATGTGCGTCACGCCACGGCATCGGACGGAACTTCATCACAGAGATGAATCTGAACGGAAAAGTTAAATTTGAAATTCCCGCCAGACACGATTCGAGCGCCAATTCGAAATTTCAAATGTAGCCTACCTTGCGAGGTTCTTGATCTCATTCTTCAGGTAGTGCTCGTGAAGGATGCCCGTCATATAGAACATCTTGCAGCCCTGGAGTATTGATCGATATTAATCGATAATTGATCAATATTGGTCGATTTAAATCAGCGCGTACATTTACATTTTAAACACTTTATCTAGATCAAGTATGCGGTGGGTCACAAGGATCTGCATGCGATATAAGATTGTTCCAGATTTATGTAAGATTCAGCGATGCATATTTGAATCATAGGTCGAATAGCTAGGTTATCGGATTTTAAAATGCGGTCAGGTTTTTCAATTTTAGGCAAAGTTGGCTCAAAATGCGATCAGGTTTTTTTTTTTTTGTGAAATTTTGGCTCAAATGCGGTCAGGTTTATCGATTTTAGGGAAATTTTGGTTCAAAATGCGGTCAGGCTTGGTACTTTGTAACATACTTTTAGACCTATGATTTGAATAAATCATCATTTCCCTTATGATGTCGTCAAGGCCGCTTACAGTTGTCAATTATACTCAATTATTACAAGACATCTAACAAACATAAAGAGTTCATGCGATCGGAAAGCTACTTATACTTAAAACATCGTATTGAAACATGAACGCACTAGGCACTTTTTTGTCTTTTATTGTTCGTGTTACAGCGATGAATCAACCAGAGCCGCTTATGCTCAACATAAATAACACTTATGGAACCAGAAATCACCTGGTAGACTTCAGTCCAGAATCGATGCTTGAGAGCCTTCTTGGTCGACTTGAGCTGAGACTTACTCTGAAATATCTCACTATTTATTTATTATTATTATTATTATTACTATAAATATAACGATACAAATATATCATCGAACATCATGAGGTCATGTAGGTGGTGTTCAAAGGTGCGTAAAGAAAAGAAAAATGATCGAGAGAGCATGTAAAATGAGGAGTTTCCCTCTGTGCACTTCGTTTACTCTCATTCCATTCACACTACAAAATAAAAACAACTAACCACAATAAAATTATAATAACAATAACATTACATTTTTATTGTGGTTAGCTGTCTGTAATGGCCATTTCTCCAACTTATTTCCATCATGATTCCGCTCATTTTTTTTTTCTTTTCATAATATTCACATTGCAAAAAATAAGATCAACAAAAATAATAATATTAATAATAAACATAATAATATACCTTAATAAGATCAAGATGATTGAGCACTCCCATGATCTTGGGCATTCCATGGGCCTGGCAGATATTGAGAAACTCGAAGGTCTCCATCTCGAAACCATACGAGGCATCGACCATCAGAAGAACCTACAAGTGCAAGGAATAAATAATAACAAATTTCAAACCAGCTCGGGATATTGCTTTTCAGATAGCAAAACATCAATAAATCAATAAGACTCAATAGATAAAGTGGATCATTCCGCTGGAACTAGTCACGAAAAGAACAAAAACTAGATCATGTAGTGTTCAAAAGTTATGAACAGCAAAGAAATCAGACAACACTCTCCTCATTTTACACACTCTCTCGCCCGTTCTTTTCTTTTCGTAACTTTTGCCCAAATCATCACTGACCAGATCAGCGATCTTGGCCGCATCGATCATATGATTGATATCGTTCTGGACTTCGATGAACGTAATCCTTCGTGTTTTACCCGTAACGATCGTGATCGGACCTGAATAAGGCAACAGTTATAGAAATTATAATAATAATAATAATTATTATTATTAATTAGTATTGTTATTTATTCACCATTTGACAGAAAACTGAAAAGAAGTGGATATTAAAAGTGGAACAATGTCAAGGGGTAATCATGATATTCAGAAAATAAATATCATTTAAATATAGACACTACGATGGCATAACACATGATAGTGATATTTCACTGCAGGCTCCAAAAAAGCATAAATGCTCGGGTTAATTTCAAAATCACCACTCCTACAATGCAATTTCCCTTCTTTGTTTACTAGAGACTGTTGTCAGATCGGAGACTAAATTTAGCTCGGGGTGTGATCGTTCAATTCATTAATGTAATTTAGCTCACCCTTAACATCACCAAGATTGGTGCGCACGTAGTGCTTGACCAAACACTTGAGCAGAACAGACTTGCCGACCTGAACAGCATTTTTTTAAATATATTAATAATAATAATAATAATAACATATTTATTAAATAAGATCGCAAACCTTGGATGGGCCAACGATGGCTACGATAATCGGAGGAGGAAGGACTGGAGTTCGATCTACTAGAGGAATGTGCTTCTTACGTTCCGAGAGATCCGCTGCTCTGTAAATGATAATATTAATTATTATTTTAGGGAAAATAGGAAACATCTTTGAAGAGTAACATTCCGTGTATTTTTCATGCAATAAAAGTCAAAAGGGGAAGATAAGTAAAAAATGAAAGGGCATTTCCGTGGTAAATCCACAAGGTGAGAGTTCCCAGTACTGGCATTAATGAGTATAATTGTAGTCGTCTGCTAACCGTTATAGCACAATATCTTTTATAACACGAGGAATAGACGGAGAAGTGAAGACTCAAGTGCCAACCTTCGAATAGATTTTCCAGCGCGAGTGGCCGATCTGAACGTGTTTCCCTTGGCATTGTTGCCCTTATTCCTCTTGCCATGATCGCGTAGTTCGAGTAACTTGGCCTTATTCGCCTTTCCACCGGTTTTATGCGCTGAACAACAGCGATTATAAAAACATTAATAATTTTTTTAAAATAGAATAAGGAAATGTTTATACATCGATGTGCCTTGTTTGGTTGGACCGTATCAGCCATGATTGCAGTTTAGAGGCAGGCGCATGCACTGGCCTATAAATATAACCGACGTAAAATGAGCTATTAGCAATATTAAAACATGAAAACAACGATTTTGAAATTTTACGAAGAAGTAAAAAAATGCCAAAGTTTGAAGAATAAAATTACAGTATGATAGTAAATTGAGGAATCACCATTAATGAAATGAAGAAAGGCGTACACCATTAATATTGTAGATGTTTTTTGTCTTTACAACTTACTTTTGAATGGTTTTTATAGTTTACATGTTTTTTTAAAACCTTAATCGTTCTTAGTGATCCATGTGAAAAAAATTGTTCATGGTTTATACTTGCATTAATAATAGAAACACTGAATATTACTGTAGAAAAGGAATGATAATTACTAGCAGAGACAGTAGAAGAGACGCATTTTTCTCGCTTCTCTCGCATGTCCTAAAAAAGATGTTGTCTGCACGAATGTGCAAGAAATTGATGCAAATTCACTTATTTTAACCGTTTATGCGTGAGAAACAAAAGAAGAAGACTCATTCCCCATTCACTCCAAATCATTTCTATTCTTTGCTTTCGTCGTGATCAGTCGTCTCCTTCATGGCCTTCATCAAGACAATCAAAAGCATCGCCAGAAGGAACAAGAACAATTCTAATACCACTTCGAATTCGATATCCACCTCGCAAGAAGACAGTAGCTATGGAGAGAAGGTATACTGTAGATTGGTTGGGTTACGGTAGGTCAGACTCAAGGGGTACACTGTAGATAAATGAAGTATCGCGTCCCTTCTTCCGATAAGGATGTCGCCCCTGTTTATCCTTCCTATGTGTTCTTTTAAGAACGATATGTCTTTTTGTGCCTAGATTTCAAAACTACGAAAACGATTTTTTTCCAAAATTTCACGATTTCCTTATGAAATCAGGAAAAAAATTCCGAAGGTGTTAATTATGCATGCCAAATCCAGAGGGGGAACAACGGCTCGCGAAGCGCCATAAGCGGATGGTTGAAGAAGAAGTCGGACTGCGATTTCATGGTTAGAGATCAAAGATCAAAGATCAACTTACCGTAACCGGTTCCAGATGCGATGGAATCACATTGGACCTCCGCCGCTGGGCAGCTTCAAAGCCGGCTCTACGGTTAAAGCTCTCGAATTCAGAAAAGAGTACGGATCCTTCTTTTTAGTGTAGAGTAGCAATACAAATACAAAATATTTGTAAGAAACATTTTACCCCCCTCTTTTTTCCAGTCTTGTTGTCACCTTGAAATCAGGTCAAGTCAAAATGGAGAATATGGTCAAGGTATACGGTAGAGTATCAGAGAGGTATACTGTAGATGAACTTGCAGGTCGTGCAGGGTAAGGGCAAAAAAGCCGTCGAGGGTTTCGTATCGGCAGTCTTTCTCGAATTTATGTAAACTGCTCAATATTTAATATAAGACGTTGTTTCTCATTTGATTGCAGTGGTGACCAAGGAAAGATATCGCCCGTGGCACAAAAAGTGAAGGCTTACCCAGTGAACACTGCACAACTGGAGGGCAGGTAGGCTGCGTAGCAGCCCTTTCATTGTGGCAATCTTAGAACAATTTGGGGCTGCTATACAGTCATCACTTAAATTGTTCTAGATGGTTCTTCGGTCGTTGTTCACCTATTGACTGTGCTCTCTGGTTAGCCAATCGATCGTACCTTAACATCGGAAGTTATCTTGTCTGCCAACCGGTAACGGACCAAAGATCAAAGATCAGTGCTCTAGTTTCAATCTTTTTCAGTCCTTCCTCTATCCCAACCCTGGCGAATGGCCACGATTCATGCTCGTAGTGCGGACTGCCAGTGGTACGGTAGTTATAAAAGATCAAAGATCAAAGATCAAAGATCAATGTTCATCTTAAAGGATCGATTGAATGGATCAATCGTTCGTGGTTCATTGATGATTTCCATAATGCTATGGCCATGAAGAAATTGGTAATATCCTCGAGATATCGATTGATTTTGTTGTCTACAGTATGACGAGGATTGGTTCAGGATAATTTCACTGCGCGAAGTGTGGTCAATGATGTTCTGCCTCCAAACGACCCTCCCTCTTACATTGCTTATTTAATCATCAAACGAACCAAGTATCCTATAATATAATAATAATTTATTTATCTTTAACGATAAACAGTGAGGTGAAAGAGAAAATAAAATTATGGAATGATGCGAAGCAAGTGAGATCAAACAATGATTCAAGTGGGGACGAAAGTAGATGATAATGGTACACGAGTTAAATAAATCATTAAAATGGAAAGATAGATCAGTCTGAGATCCTTGTATACATTCTATAACAAAATGACTAATTCTCTTCAGGGAAGGCCGATATTTCATAGAAAACCCAGAGCAGTCATTCTACCTTCTGCCAGAGTTACTAGAGCATCACTTGAGTGAGATCAAATATTCTACACTATGGATCAGAGATCAAAAATCAAAGATCAGAGATCAAAGATCACATTTTAGCCGCTCCACTCACATTTAATGGTGCTGCGAAGTTTACCTTACAGGAGTACATTCAGTCAGCCGTCGTTATTGACGAAGGACGACCCATACGTACCAGAGATGTGAGCGGATCAAAGATCAAAGATCAAAGACCAGAGATCAAAGATCACTCATTCAGCCTGAATACAGCTTCCGATGCCCGGCTCCGCCTGCTGTACCCGCGCCCCCTGATGCATTCTCCGGTGCTGATCATCCCTCGCTCATCAGATCTCCGAACACTCGTCTTGATAAGATACCTGTCCGGTTAGTGATTAACTAAATACTAGAAAGACTGGTTAATCATCTACTATTGTAGACTGTTCAAGAATGGTCTGCAGGGCGCTATGGAACAGAGCAGCCCGATTGGGTCGGCGAGAAAAGGTAATGAAATAATGTTGTGATTGAATAATTACGTAAATATTCAAATTGCAGCCGTCTTCCTTCTTCAGAGGGGCTGGACCACTGTGTCATTTCGCATTATCGACAAGGAGGTTTATTCGATTTTTTTTATTTTTTGGAAGAGTAGCCCATCACTTGACCACGTAACATGTAACATGTAGAGGCTAACATGTAACGTGCAATTTACTGTTGAGCTTTATTCACCACAGATTTCAGTATATCCTCCGGTATTTTTTGCTCGCGGGGCACACCGTTGAGAGGCCAAATCTCGCGGGGTACACCGCGAGGTGCACCACGGTGTGGAAGTGACGGCGTGCCTCGCGGGGTGGACATCAAATCTCGCGGGGCACACCGTCCCTCCTGCCTCGCGAGGCACGCCGTCGTCCACCTAGCGGGGCTCCCCGTCTAGAGGCTGCAGCTCGCGAGGTACCCCGTCTAAGTGTTCTACCCCGCGGTGTACCTCGCGAGGTACACCACGGAATTGAACGGTGTGCCCCGCGAGTAAAAAATACCGGAGTCCTCATTGTAAAGATATTCATATGCAGGGCGCAAAGCTGTGTTATCCATTTTGAAACGTGCATTTGTACTTTAATCCAATTCCTTGTTCATTTTAGTACCTGAGCCTGGAAGGTCTATCCGATGATCTTCTATTACTCGAGAACAAAGCTCGCAAGAAGACGGGTTCTAGTGAGGCGAAAGGGTAATCGATTATTGATTTCTTGACTCTCATAAATCAATACTCTCTAGGCTGAAGCTGAATCCAATTGGTACCGAATACCTCGCACACATTGTCACCGGTGACATCACGGACAAGGTGAGTACTACGGTAGCCACACTTTACTGTAGTAGTCCAAATGGAGCGCACGATCGGTCACACTTATGATTTTAGAAGTTCGGAGCATGGCTGGCGTATGAGTATGTCGAGGGAATTCCTCTGAATGATCTGCTTGAGAGACGGAAGTTTGATGGAGAGCCGATTGCGATGCGGCCAAGATACGAAGTTATGGCACAGGTTGTCGATTGATTATCCATTGATCGATCAATGATTAATTATCGATTTGACAGATTGCTGCTGGCATGCGTTTCCTTGAGCAGAACGGTCTATGCCATCGACATCTCAACTGCAAGAATGTCGTAAGTTCAGCGCATATTTCACATACATATATCGTGTTCAAAAGTCACGAAAAGTAAAGAAAAAGATGAAAGTGCGAAAAACGAGGAGAATTTTCTCTGAGTTTCTAAACTTTTCGTAGACTTGAGCAGAGGATTTGTCACGCGACATAATTCAATTACAGATTGTTCTCCTTGAATCGCTTACGCATTTACGCGTGAAGATCACCGACTACATGTTGCCCTACAGTTTCCTCAATAAGGTTACAAAAATCGCCCCAACGGCAACTTACTCCAGCTCTGCTTCTTTAGGTCAATGCGAAGTCTGTTAACATCAACAACTTCGTAGCCAAAAGCAACGCTTTTCTCTGGTAAGACGGCGCGACCTTTTTCATCATTAAGCGTTTTATCATCGCTACACCGCAGAAGTTACCTCGAAATTACTCATTTCTGTAACATTCTTGGTATTTCTTAAAAAGATGTGCGAACCCAGTTGTTACCGTATCTTTAACAACGCAGACATACAGTATTGGCCAAAAGGTTAATGACTGTTGGCTTTTTCGTCATAACTTTTTTCAAACTCAATCGTTCTAGTCTAGATTTTCAGGGATTATTTTGAGAGTGTTTTTACGTGTTTTACACAATAATCACCACGCTTGAGCTCTTATATGAAATTTATTTCGAAATTTCAGGTGGGCTCCAGAAGCCATCATCTCTCGCACCTTTGATATCAAGGCTGACGTGTGGTCCTATGGATGCCTAATATTCGAGGTTTATTTAAGCCCCGCCCACTAATAAGCCAGACCCCTTCTGTAGATTCTAACCGATGGCGAGGTTCCGTACTCGTTCGAGGCTTCGCCTATCACGAAGATCACTGAGTATTTTGCATCTTTAATTTATAATTTATGATCTTTGATCTTTAATTTATGATCTTTGATCTTTAATTTATGATCTTCGATCTTTAATTTATGATCTTTGATCTTTAATTTATGATCTTTGATCGTTAATATTTTCCAGATTGATCCATTTCTTCGAGAATCCAGCTAATAAGATGAAGCTAGCTCCTGAGGTTTCGAAAGCGCCGGAACCATTCATTCATCAGATTGTCTATAAATGTCTGAATAGAGATCCGAATGTGAGTACGGTAACGGGGCGTGACTTCCTCATGTGAATACTGTAAAGAGGCGGGGCTTCCTTCTGGGAGTACGGTAAAGGGGCGGGGCTTCCTCATGGGAGTACGGTAAAGGGGCGTGGCTTCCTCATTCCGCGCACTAATTCATCATATTCTCAACTCAAGAGGCGTGGTGAAGATTTTTTCGCTAAATCGTTTTATTACGGCGTTGCTAAAGAAAACCGGTTTACGTAATCCATAGTCCACAGAACTTGATTATTTTCTCAATTTTAGCTTCGTCCCAAATTCGCAACGCTCGATAAGTTCTTCTGTGATCTTCTGTTCAATACAAAGCTCAATCCGACCCAGGTCAATTTGACAGTTACAAATCAATCAATAATATATTTGCCATTATAATCAATCAATAACATATTTCCTCACAGGTGATTCGGGAGGCCACCGAGCTCTTGGGCAGTGCCGCTCCAAAACCAACTTCGCACTGATATCCTGATTATCAATCGATCGATATTATTGGATTGTTTTGTATCGATAAACTCCGCCCACTTCCGGTCGATCGATCGTTCATCATTGTCATACTGTACTATGTCTGATCGATCAATATTCATTGGACTTTATTGGATAAACGTTCAATGTTTGTATGTTGAGAAAATTGAAGGGGCCGGACAGTTATTGACCGTATAAAATACACTTATTTATTTGGTACGAGAGTAGCCAACCACTGCCACAATGAATTTCTATGTTTAGAGAGAGAGCACCGGTGAGAGAGTAGGTAGATCAGAGAGAGAGCGAGGAAGGAAAGGAGGAAAGAGTGGGGAGTTAATCGATAGTTCTTCCTCTGTTTAGCAGCAGTAGCAATGCAATTATGCAAGTATATTTTATACGGACAATATTGCAAAGCTTATAGTGTTTGGCCGAAGGTGGGAGAAGGTGTTATATGATTAGCACATGGAGAAGGGTAGGATATGGGTATTATCAGTGAAACTATATTTAAAGTAGCGACGGAGTGTTATAAAAATATGGAATAATATCGTAGTCTTCATAGAGCAAAGGTTTTGACATAATGGTGCATCAGACGGCAGTGCCCAGTTGCTGAAAATAGGAGATACATATCGCGGGAGAATGATTCAGTTTTGAAACATTTTTTTTTCAGTCCTGCTAGAGCATTCCGATTTTGAATTACGACTAATTTAACTACACATTGCAATTTTGAAATGAAACGATTTTTAAACGATTTACGAAATTCCAGTACGAATGACACCCTAGTGATCATGTCCATGTGTTTTCAGTAAAAGTGCTTTTAGATGTCCGAAACAATGCATAACATTACATAAAATAATGATTCGTTTACCTCGAATGCTACTTGTCTCTTGCGTGTCCGGATACATCTATAGACTAAAATGAGAACGAATCCATACACGATCACGAATAGCGAGAAGAGAAAGAGAAAGAACAGGGATAGTTGAAACTCTAGAAAGAAGTAGTATTAGTCTTCAGGAAGTTTGATAAGCATTTCACTGTTCACGAGTGCAGTTTTTCCTTTTCTGATCCCATCAAGTTTGGCTGATTTGAAAGGCTGATTTAAATTCGCTCTAGTAATGTTCTTGCGGTTTTTGTCTACCAGAGAGTATTGCCACAGCGGCAAGCTTCAATGATTTCATTTTTTTCGATGATTTCAATTTTGATTTGGGATATCAACAATGACTATATTTAAAGCTCTACTAAATACTATTGTGACCTTCATCTCGTCCATCTTCTCCTTTCGAACAATTCCAGTGTACATTGCTCGCATCAAGCAGCATGCATCCAGTGAATATTCCTGAATCTCCGGATTTATCAACTGATTGATTAGATAATAATATTTATACGTATTCATGAGTAAACAGTGAAACGTGTGATAGAAGTAAAAGAAACGAAATGAATCGAGACAAGAAAATGATGATAAAGAAGATAGTTCTTTAGTAGCATCTCGTCGAACTCCACTCCAAATAGTAAACGCTCAGTTTGAGTTTGAAATGATTTGAAATATGGTTAGAGAAATGATGATAGCGAGCGAAATGAGAGCGTCAGTAAACGAGAATTTTGTTCTTGAAACGAGCCAACAGGGCATCTAGTGGCCTGTAGGTCCTAAACCTGGAACCTCGGCCTCTAGGCAGTTGTACAAAACGTTACTCACCTGATACCACAGTAGTAATCAGCAGTACATTGAGGAGTTTCACTTCATGTTTCTTACACATGGCCATTGCTGAAGAGACCACACACGATGATTTCAATATCATACGAGACCCCGAAGGATAGACGAAGGCCAATAACGGGTTTCGAACGAAACTGAAGTTGACTTATCTATTGAATAGACTCCGCTCCTTTTAGATCTATTCATAATTTGCATTTATATTGAGAGATTCATGAAGTAGTCCACATTTATCGGGTCTTGATGCTCATTCATTACATGTTCGGAGGAGGAAAACAATATGAAAATTATTCGATAAATGTGTAGACCAAGATTTATGTAGATGCAGTAATTGCAATTAAGTCTTTAATTATTTTCAGAATGTACCTTTTTGTGCAATGGATCATTAGTGAAAAGATTTTCATCATTCCGATGTTTATCAATTGCGATTGGGAAATGACGGAACAATATTTATTCAATATTATTTAAATAATTACAGATTATCAGTTATTAAAGAATTTGTGGTCACAAATAGATCGAGGTGATTGACATAATTGTAAAACAGTTAAAGTCACGAACGCATTAAGATATTTTAATTATGTATTGTTCAAAATCAAGCAAGAGTAAAAATTTGGGCAAAAGTCAAAGTCAAAGTTTCTATTATATTAAGCAGTTGTAATTTCCGAGACAGTATTAGTATCATAAACTGGCCAAACGAATAGATAAAAGCAAGAGAGTGTTTGACAAGCGGAGAGTGACTTGAATAAAGCTGAACTAGCGTGATATTTTCGAGATATTTTTCGTGATACAAAAAGGAAATGGAGGTGATTATCGATTTATTGATTAGCTGAAAGTGGTTTCCTCCTGGACAAAGCTCGGTTGCTACTTGATATATACTGGCAAGATAACTGGACGGACAAGACTTAACCGGACTTAATCGACCTTAGACGAAGATACGCACTGGGCAGACTAGCGGGCTGGATTTGACTAGAAGCATGTATGAATAGGCTGAAGTTTCCACTGATTTCATCAAGACAATTGTAAAACTCTCCGCTCTCACCATTCTCTCTAGCTTTCTCTGATTGCGAGAGAGTGTGATCAGAGCGGACAGTTCCAAATTAGCCTGGGAAGTTCCTTTAAGGACAATATGTTTGGGATGAAAAAGAATAGTAGGGAAAGACCAGTAGAAAGATAGAGAAGACAGGACAGGACGATTATGTAGTGGGGAATGTCGTCGTGATTGGGCGATTGCAAAGATCAAAGATCAGAAATAAAAGATCAATCATCATTGAATGACTGTAGAGTGTGCCATTGGGCAACGGATCTTCTGGGTGTGTTCAGCATGTCCTGCCATTGCTTGAGGGCGGCGCCGTTGGAGTTGGTGCCGATTATCACCTGGAAAGATCAAAGATCAAAGATCAAACTACGGCAACCGAAGGGTTCCAACAGGCTATGGGCTGTTTACAACCAACCAGACAACGAAAATTTATGCGTACTGAATATGTTTCATGAAATGGATTAATGTAAAGTAAAAATGTATTGCGTTAATGGTTCGATGGCTGATTAGAGAGATTCTGATTAGAAAAATTCTGATTCTGATTAGATTAGAGATACTGATTCTGATTTTGCTGATTTTCATCTAAATGATAACTTATCCAAGCAATGATGTGATTGACATCGTCAAATTGTATGAAGGACTGTTTAAAGATGGCACCCCGCGAATATTTTCGTGAAAAAACTGTGAAGCCGATTACTTATCCCTTGCAATACATGTTAGGAAAATATTATGCTAAAAGTTTTTTCCTCTCGTTTTAAGTGTCGTTATGGTTTCTTCATTTTCCATTGAACAAAATTATAGGACAAAATTGATTAATGAATATTTAAAAAAATAAATATTTAAGAAAAATAAAATATTGACCTGTCCGATCCGCTCATTCGATCCCACTCGATCGTAGTCTGACACGATGACGTGCAGATGTACTTTCTGAGAAATATATTATAAGAAAATATATGAAATATATGAAATATTATACAGTATATTGTTAGATATTTTGAAACGAAGCACCGACAAAATGTTTTGAACTACATATGGGAATCAATAAATATCCATTCAATAAATCTATAACTACAATCAATCAATAGCCCATCCATCAGTTACAGTATGCTCACCTGCATCTTTTCTGGACTAACATCGAATGAGAAACTTTCATTATAATATGGATTCAATGTTTTCATCTTAATCGTCGTCTTCTTCTTCTCCAATCGCTTGTTCTGTAGCATCAAATAGATCTTGACGTAGGGATCTGAAGAGTTACAGAATTAGAGTACGCCAATACGGACCCCAAGTAAGGGTCTGAAGAGTTACCGAATTAGAGTACGCCAATACGGACCCCAAGTAAGATTTTTTATGTGCGAATTTAATTAGAGTAGTTCCTGGAAACATCGTGTGAGAAAATTCTTCAATCTGGGAATGCGCTCAAATAATAAACTATGCGGTAACACGCTATAATGAACCTATAATAAACGCGTTACGGTGACCTTTCAAGGCATGCCAAAGCTCATTTGAAACTCTCCGCTCTGGTAACACTCTCACGCAAACTAAGAGCGTTGTCATAGTGAAGAGTTTAAAATTATCTCGGGATGTGTTTTTAAAACAAAACTCTATTTTACTTTTTTTCTCGGAAAACAAAGAGGTTAGAAAGAATGTCCCACACTCCTCAATTAATTAGCCTTTCCATTCACTCGAGTACGACCAAACAAAGCAGACACCAAAACAACTTCCGGAAATAAACACAGCGCGCCGCTGGCGTGATTTAAACGTGCGATTTAATCTTTGATCTGTTGATCTATACATATTTTTATTATTTAGAGATCGAATTCAAACAATATATGAATGAAATATACCTATCGAAAGGTGCCAATTTGATTAAAAAAAGTGTTCAATTTAAAAAAAATGAAATAATGATTTCAGGACCGACCTGACAACCCCAGTACGTCCATCTTTTTGAGGTTCTTGCACTCCATGACCACAACGCTCAATTTATTCTTGTTGGGAACGTATCGAAGCGCCAGACACACCTCTCCCAGGCGATTCTCCTGGAATTTGTAGTTTGATCTTTGATCTTTGTTGTTTGATCCTTCAACGATAATCTAGTCTTTCGCTCGCATATTTACTGTGCACTGCACGCGACTTTAGCAGAGCCTTATCAATGATTCATTTGGCATGATTTACCTCAAATCTCTAAGACTAGAATACATACTGTCTTATGATCTTTGATCTTTTCATATTCATATTTTGATCTTTGATCTTTGACTGACCGGCGGACTCTCAATCAATGCCGTGTTCTCTGTTGTGGTCGTGAGGTCGATCTTGCCCAAGGGAATCGATACTTGTCCAATCTACAATCAATCGATAATTGCATATTTTAACAAAGAAAATCAATTGAATAATCAGATTTCTAGTGTATTTAGTTACTAGTGACACATCAAATTCCATGTATATCCAATGAATGTCCCAAGTTCCCGAAACGAAAGACCCCTAAAGATGCAGTTTTCAATCCAAATAAAGCCTCGATTTGCCTGAGGGTGTGCTCTTTGTATTTACCAGACAGAGGGCATTTTTGCAGGAGTTCTCGAGAGTTGAGAGTTTAGAGGGTTCTCCTTAAAGGGTTCCCTATCGGGGGAGTAGATTGAATTTCCTGCTCCTTCAAGGGCTATAACATGCACTATTGTGATGACGCTCCTACGTCAAGGATATCATCTAGAGGCTGTTAAAAACAACAGAAAAACTTTCCTTTTCCCCATTTCTCACTATCTTTCAACATAAAAAAGATGGGTGCATTGCGCATTTTATTAACACACCAATGACATAATTTTGAATGAATGACTTGACGGTAATCGCAGAAATTTCCATAGTTAACAATAAGGTACCCTGGTAGGTTAATTATTCCCCAATATGGTTTCGAATAATTACACTAGAACGTTGCCAGGGAATTGTTTTTTTTTTCTTCAAATAGACATTATCATATTATTATGTTAGTATTATTTATTTATTGTTATTATTATTAAATATGAATTATTTATTTATTTATTTATTTAATTATTTTTATTATTTATTTCTAAACAATCCCCACCTGATCATGTTTTCCGAATCGATCAAAGTCGAATACATTCAACACGAGAGTTTGTCCGCCGATCTCATTGAAAGGAATCTGCAATTTGTTAGGTACATTAGTTCAAATTTCATATTTAAAACGCACTCTCCCTTACAACGGAGGGGAGGCGTCGAGGGTATGGCGCAATGTTTCAAAATCATCCTAGGTGACTCATATTTGATGGTTGGAGTCCCTAGGGGCGGGATACACTTCAGCCAAAAAATTGACCCGAATTATCGATTTTTGATCTACCAAAAGTCGAAAAATCGAATTGTGATTTCCAAGACATGATATATACCATTCGATAGAGGATCAAAAGTTACATAAGAATGCCAAGTTTCAGAAGTTTTCATAACTCGGTGTTCGAGAAATATCCGATTTTCCAATTTTTGACCTGATTTTTTTGTTTTGATCTCATGGCTTACTATGTTACCATTATTTCCAGGGGCTGGATTTTTGATATGTTATGTAAAAATGGATGGGCTATCCGAATATCACACTTATTTGAACCAACTCGGTGCCATTCATAGTGATATCATGCGAAGTTAACGCCCGATCGCCGACGCAGGTTCGAATCCGGGCACAGACATGAATTTTTGCAACTTTTTTTTCGGCCCAAATTTAACTTTAAATTATATTTTCATCTGTTTTATCGTGTTCTCACCATTTTGTTGTGCAAACTAACCATTAACATTATCAGAAATACAAAAAATCGTATAACAGGTATAGTATCGGCAAAAAGTCATGGGACGGGTCGAAAATAACGATTTTTAGTTTGTTGTCAGTCTGAAAGTAATCATAACCAAGTCAAAGTCAGCGAAATCATTATTTCATATTTTGCAAAACTGTCACCGGAAGAACCATAATTTTAGAATACATTCCAAAAAATTTTTTAATGTCCAGAGGGCGAATGAAGAGCTATGACTACCATAACCTGAATATAAACATCACTAGCTTCTAGCATCATGCTGGTACTTAGAACAGTTCGTTAGCGCATCTAGAAGAAGAATTTTTAGTTTTGGGAAAAACAAATTGCCGGCCCGCTACAGCTTGAAATCGGAGTCAGAGACATTCCGATTTTTTTACTTTTGCAATCCTAGTGGAGGCCTCCACTCTCACAATGTTTCAGAAGAACAGCATTTTTCACTAAGAAACTATGGATGTTTAAAAAGTGTACTTCGATTGTGTCATCATTACGCAACAGTGAACAAATTTAACCAAAGCATAATGGTTGTATTCTTTGATGAGCTGCTTACGTTGACTCAAAAGATGAGCTTGATTGATTTCCTGAATCAAAATTTGTAAAAAAAGATAAAATTCGTCCCATGATTTTTTGCCGATACTGTATCTGTACGATTTTTTCTCTCTCTCGAGGTGCTCTCGTCCCTACGATGAAATCTCTTGTTTTCATAGCTCCGATATATGTTGAAAATATTCGCAAAAATCAGAGACCACAGTTCAGCATTAGTTTTTACTCCATTGCTGAACTTTGGTCTCTGATCTTTGTACTTTGATCTTTGATCTTTGTCAACAATTTTTCAAACAATTTACGAGAACCGAGATTTGAAGAGTTAAAGTGTAGATTTATCTTCTTTTATCATAAAATAGCAAATATTGTATTTTAAAGAAATGGCACTGTCGAAAAACCGTTATTTTCGCCCATACCATGACTTTTTTCGATGCTATATCAGTTATACGATTTTTTTGTATTTCTGATAATGTTGATGGTTATTTCGTACAATACATTAATGAAAACAAGGTAAAACACATGAAACTATAATTTAAAGTGACATTTGAGCCTGAAAAAATTTGCAAAAATTCATGTCTATGCCCGGATTCGAACCTGCGTCGGTGTTCGGGCGTTAGAATTCACCACTATGACTCGCCTTATCACTATGAATGGCACCGAGTTGGTTCACATAAGTGTGATATTCGGATAGCCCATCCATTTTTACATAACATATCAAAAATCCAGCCCCTGGAAATAATGGTAACATAGTAAGCCATGAGATCAAAACAAAAAAATCAGGTCAAAAATTGGAAAATCGGATATTTCTCGAACACCGAGTTATGAAAACTTCTGAAACTTGGCATTCTTATATAACTTTTGATCCTCTATCGAATGGTATATATCATGTCTTGGAAATCACAATTCGATTTTTCGACTTTTGGTAGATCAAAAATCGATAATTCGGGTCAATTTTTTGGCTGAAGTGTATCCCGCCCCTAGGGACTCCAACCATTAAATATGAGTCACCTAGGATGATTTTGAAACATTGTGCCATGCCCCCGCCGCTCTTATGGAGAACGCGTTTTAAAGATGGAGGCCCTCGAATGTCTATGCAAATGTATAACATTAGACTATTTAAGGGTTAAATGATATGCAAGAAATTAGCTCTTCATTACGTGGATGCACTTGGCTTAGTGGTAAATGCGCTGCCTAGTTAGCGTAACGTCGCGGGTTCGAAACATATTGAAGAACTCTTATTTTCAAAATTTTCAAAAAAAAAATTTCGCGCCTTTGCCTGTACATCAAGCATGATTCATTCATGATTCTAGCAATCAATATGCTAAATTAGCACAATATAATTTATATAAGGTATGCTTTTGCTATCTTTCTGTCTTCACAGTTTCTTCACGAAAATATTCGACGGACTCCACCTTTAAAAACGAATTTTGTCGTTCGTATGGAAAAATAGGGAAAATGTCATTTTGACTAGTTCATTGTTGTAAATTTCATAATACTTCATATTCAATCTTTCGATGGAATGGTAATTTCGCTACAGCTCTAGCGAACTAATGCACAGTAACAGTATCTGGTTAAATTTTCGCTCCAAGAACAAGAAACAGACAAAAACAGTGCTACAGTGGCTCAGAGCTAATTTTGAACCTCTCCGCGCTGGCTACTCTCTCTCGCTTATTTTGTCTACCAGAGAGTTTGGTAAATGAGAGCAAAATTAGGCTTGGGGTGTGACTTCAAAAACAACACCACCGCAGTGCACTTTGGTGTGTTGTATTTAACACTTTAGAGTTGTTACTTTTTCATCTGTAGTTTCATTGAACATTTTTCTCTGTGTTCTTTTAATTTACCCTAGATCTTCTCTTCATTTCGTCTTTATTTTGACTCCTTCTTTTTATTTTCATTTTGTCCGTTAGCTTGATTGTCATCTAATCTATCCGATCCTCTCCATCTTCTTTCCTTTCATTTCTCCCTCTCCCTCTCTAACTCTCTCCCTCTCTCCCTCTATCCCTCTCCACTTTCTATTTTGGCTCAGTTCTCAGCATCATAGTAAACAAAATTACTGCCCCACCACCACCAGGGTATTCAGCTACTACTGCGCCGTTGCAGGATATATCTCCATCCATCTTTAGGACCTATCTCTCCCTCTTGACTCTCTCTCCCTCTCCCTCTTGACTCTCCCTCCCCTCTTGGATCCCTATCTCTCCCTCTCCCTCTTGGTTATTTCTCTCTCCCTCTCCCTCTTGGATCCCTATCTCTCCCTCTCCCTCTTGGTTATTTCTCTCTCCCTCTCCCTCTTGGATCCCTATCTCTCCCTCTCCCTTTCCTTCATCTCATCCTCCCGCCATTAGTCTGGCATTCTGGAGTCAAATTGAGCTGTGCCACGCCAAGAGAGATAGAAATAGAGGCTAGAAGATTTGATGAAAGCTGAAGAATATCTCTCAATTGCCAGTGGTACATGTACATAGTGAGAATGTAGGGAATTAGATTTCGGACGGCTAAATATAAGATTTTGAAATACCACATGACACTATGCATAATCTCTATCAAGATCGCTGGTCCGTAATATAATACATGCAACTCGCGAGACATGATAGATGCGGCATAGTAAATGTTTCGGCGTAGCAAAATATGTATGCAACCATTTTCTTGTACGTTCGTAAAATGTATTTTTCATTAGGTACACGTATAATAAAGTATTATTATTATGATAAGACTCTTTGGAGAAGGGGATGGCGACCCAGATATATTCTGACAATGAATTATCTCTAGTCTGTAACCAGGCACAAGTGCGTGGGCGACACCTTTGTTTGGAATTTACGCATGATCTGGGACTAATTCTCGAGACAAAGAAGGATTCTCTCTCGAAATACTAGGATGTCTACGTGGGCGTCTCTTGTCTAGCTCATGTATCGCTTGGATACATAACGATTTACTTTACCAGTAATATGGTTATGACGCACTAGGTCGAATGAGAATCGTGGAATGAGAGACTGGATGAGAACTTGTCTATTCATTAGCCACAGCGTTCTCATGACTTTCAAAGCAAGAACGACCGCTCAACATACAAACTCTCTCGAATACAATGGTCTCTCCTTTGTCTTGCTTTGGAAGAAAAATGGCTTGGACCAGAATACTGTGTAGCGCTTGTCTCTCATATGCAAATAGTTCTCATCCGATCTAGTGATGTTTTATTTATTTTATTTATCGTACACCGCAAGGGTGTTTCAACGAGTACAAAGTGTTCGAGTGCAAGAAAAAATATTTGAAAGATTAAAATTATTAAAAGAGAGGTGGATGGGGATGGGGGAAGGTGAGAGATCAATTGATCACGCCTTCTGCTACAGTCAGGAGAGATGTTTATGAACACTCATCATAATCGTTTTCTCATAATAAAGGCCCCTTTTACTTTAGACATGTATTTGTTATCCTGACACAAGAGGAATCCAAGACATACTCAAGAATGAGCGTGTTGACGACTATCTTCTCCCCATCTCCTCACCAGTTCTCTTCTCTTAAACCAGACTGTATAATGAGCTATGTAGGCGAACTAGAGTGTATCATGGAAATTGAACCATGTTCAGGCAAGTATTTGTCAATAAAGCACACTTGCGCAGTATAATAGTAATTGTTGAGAAAAAATTGGTACAGTTATACCAGTTTATGGTTGCAGCAGCAAGTTGGTGTTTGGGAAAAGACAAGGACTTAATTGATCTAAAGATACACATGACACATGTTTCGGTAAGTCAGGGATGGATGGGATGGAAGGATGGACTTAGCTTCAGAGAATTCAGAAAAGATCTAATCAAGTCTTAAAGGTGGACTCCCGCGAATATTTTCGTGAACAAACTGTGAAGACAGAATGATAGCAAAAGATATTCTACATACCGTACACTATTTATTTTATGCTAATTCAGCTTATTGATCGCAAGAATCATGAATGAATCATGCTATCAAACTCAGGCAAAGGCGCGCTTTTTGAAAATAAGAAAGTTCGGCAATAGGATTCGAACCCGCGACCACGCGCTTTCTAGCCAGAAGTTTTACCACTACGCTAAGGGGACAATGGGTAGTCTCCCTATCTTCTTGCATATCACTAGGCACTTGCATAAACGAGATGTAAGAGATTAGCATGATCATTCGCGGGTCTCCACCTTTAAATCCAAATTATCTTCTCCCAACTTTCCATATCCGCCTAATATTAATGCTGCTTTCTTTATATTTATCCTCGTCCTTCCCTCCTCTCCATTTTCCACAACTCTAAGCGAGGTGAAGTGCTAATATAATTCATGACCAATTAGATAATAAAAAGAGGGAGGAAAAAGGAGAGGGAGAAAAAGGAGAGGGAGAGACAAAACCAAAATAGAAACGTGCCAATTGAAAAACGAGGAGGAAGACGAATGTGATAATCCAATTTGAGAGTGAGAAGAAGAGTGAAAGCTGTACTTTAGGATGGTATTTGAAGTAAAGATAAATATTACGTGTAGGCGCAGAATAAAGGTGTGAATACACCACCACAAGACGTGTTGTGTGTTCTTGAGCGTATGAAAATTCTACGTCTTGATATTTACAAAAAAATTTTCTTATGCAAGTACATTTTACACTGGCAATTTATTCAGCGTATTGTATAATATAATAGTTGTATAGTAGTATAATAGGTTTTATTGATTCATCGATCGAACCATATAAATGAATGGTTTGATTGATGAATCAATCAAAATAAGTTTAAGAGAGTTGATAACAATCTCTAACCTTGAACGTGAAGCTCTCGTTGAAGACAGGATTGAGCGATTTCCGTTGCACCTGAAAATCAGGGATTAAAAATATATATTTTTTAAAATAGTTGTTTATCTACATACAAATTATCAATTGTCATAAATTCCTAATTAAAATCCAATTCTCTGATATTCGTTATTTTCGTTTATGACTTTGGAGTGTTCTTTTCGTGAAAGTGACACCCCAAGGTAATTTGAAACTCTCCGCTCTGGTCACACTCTCTCGCTTTCTTTGTCTACAAGAGAGTATTGCCAATGCGTACAGTAGAATTAGCTTGGGATGTGCTTTAAAAAAACGAAAAAAAGAGACCTAGATACCTTGGTTTGGAACTTCTTCTTCTTATCCGGCAGAAGGTACAGCTTCACGTAAGGGTCGGACGTTCCTGAAGATCAATAATTGATAAATAAATCGATAATTCGGTGACTTAATCAATTAATAATCGAACCTCCGAGGTCCATAGCTGGCAGTTCCTCAGCTTGAATGATGCATGCAGTGAGCTGTAAATGAAAATTCAAATAAATAGCTATATTTCGGATAGTGCCAGCCCAAATGCCAGCAAATGGTAAATAAGACAATACACTATTACTACTACCAGCTTTACATGCACAAGGAATATATTTGACTTTATCCACAGCTTGGTGCTCCAGCATTATGATCCCAATTACGAGCTATTACTACACTACCTGATAAAAAGATGCCGCATTTTTTTTTCAAGTATATTTTTTTCAAGGATAGAGGAAACTTGGCATGACTTTTACAGGCTATACAAACCTCGAAAAGAATTGGAGACATTGCAAATTTTCCATTTTTTTCATTTTTGGTTTTCTTCCTAATTTTGATTTGTTAAAATTTTTATCGCCCTTGAATGGCCAGTATGGATTAGAAAGGTTTTAAAGAAGGGGACCCACGAGTTTTTTAGTGACTAAACTGGCCAGGCAGAACTATGGCTCACATCTCCTTGTATACAAAAACAATTTTCTCTAAAATTTTAGATGTCCCGGAATACCGTGATTCGGGCTTAAAGTTCATTGATAAGTCCAGGGAAAGGCGCGAGTTTTTGAAATTGAATCACAAATATATAGAAAATTGCAAACGGGAATCGAACCCACGTGGCGCGGTTACAAGCGCTGACTACTTACCACTGAGCCACATGCTCTACGCGTTGAACCTATCAAATCTAATAGAGAAAGGAATGTCGCTTCCTATGTCCCACGTTCTTCATGTCAATAGCGCAGCCCAATTCTCGTGGGTCCCCTTCTTTAACGATGTACATTTGATTTAATTTAATTTAATATCCGACGCAGAACCGTTGTAATGAATCCATCGTTTTATAATGATGAAAACAAATTCTCGGGTATACAAAATGTGATAGAATTTTGCATGGTTAGCTTGGAGCAAATTAAGTCAATCGAGTTGTATTTTCTTTTTTTTCTTTTCTGTATGACTTGAAACATATAACAATGTTTCAATTGTAATTGTAAATTGTAATTGTAACATAATTAATGTAAATGTTTTGAAGACAAAAACTGGGCTGTACGAAGAAACACGACTCTTTTTTGTATTTTTTTTCTAATTGAATTTTGCTAATGCAAAACACGCGTGCTATGCGACAAAGTGATATGTCCGCATTTGTAATGAAATTTCTCTATAAATATAATGTAATATTTGTAGTATCACAAGCTCGTATCTAGACTTTTTCCTCTTTCCACGTGCCTCTATATTGGCGTCTGTCCCTACTCTTTCAATCATTCTCTCCCTCTAGGACTCTCCCTTTCTCCCTCTCCCTTTCCGTCGTTCATGGTCTTGTTTTTCGGTATGCATTTCATCTGTCAAAGACACATCTAAAAATTCAGAGGGCCCTACTAAGCCCACCTAGGGCTTACTTACTTTTGCTTCTCTCCGCTCTCTCTCAATCTCCCTCTCCCTCTCTCTCCCTCTCCCTCTCTCTCCCCTCTTCCTCTCCTTTTCCATGTCCCGAGTATCATAAATTCGAATCACTTTGACATTTAGGGAGAGACGATGGAGGGGGGGCTTTATGTACTAGGCAAAGGAAAGGAGGAAAGATATTGGAAAGTTAACGAAGAAGCTCTCCTAGTTTTGCATACTCTATACCCTCTTTTTCTTTTCTTTTTTTCATTTCCCATGCGTAGATTGATGAAGGTTCGTCGCGTTATCAGGGAATGGTTTGAAATCAGGGAATTGGGAGTTTATTTTCATGATTGTTCACAATATTCTAGTATAAGCCATTTTTCTTTCAATGCCCGACACGTAAGAGACTATTAATTTTGAGAGCGGTAATTCTGGATTCCAAAATTAAAAG